>CM074722.1:365012602-365491707 GCA_037306005.1 Rhinophrynus dorsalis
CCTGGCCTGCAGGGGCTGTCCAGATCTCCTGGAAAGATCCCTGTCTCTCCCTCTTCAAGTGGAGTAGAACCTCTCGTGGTGGCTCAACCTGAACAATCTCCTAAAAGGCAGACCCTTCCTGGTGCCCTTCTGGACCACAGGGAAGATGGATGCCAGCCTCTCTGGATGGGGAGTGGTGCTGGGGCACTTGAGTGTTCAGGGCCAGTGGTCTGAGGAGGAATCTCTCCTTCCCATCAACGTCTTGGAGCTTCGGGCGATATTTCATGCCCTACACCACTGGACATGGCAACTGGAGGATTGACTGGTCAGGGTACAGTCGGACACCACCACAGCTGTAGCCTACATCAACAAGAAAGACGGCAAAAGAAGTCTCACAGCTTGGCTAGCGATCAAGGCTATTTTATCTTGGGCAGAGGAGCATGTCTCTGCCATTTCCGCAGTTCATATTCCTGGCGTAGACAATGTTCTGGCAGACTTCCTCAGTCCACACATAGTGGACAGCGGAGAGTGGGAGCTGCATCCAGAGGTGTTCAACCTCATCACCCAGCAGTGGGGTCTTCCATGCATCAACCTGATGGCAGCCAGGCACAACAGGAAGGTTCCAACATTCTGCTCTCGCTGGGCGGATCCCATGGCTCTGGCAATGGATGCTTTGTTGATCCCGTGGACGTTTCCTCTGGCTTACATCTTTCCTCCTGTTCCCCTGTTGAACAGAGTTCTTCAGAAGCTGAGACTGGAGTGCTGCCTAGTCATTCTGATTGCTCCATATTGGCCCGACAGGCTTTGTTTCCGGAGCTTCTGGACCTCTCAGTGGCGGAACCTCTTCGACTTCCCCCCGTCCAGACCTCCTTCTACAGGTTTACCTCTCGAAGGAAGATGTTCATCGTCTGGCTTTGACGTCATGGAGATTGAATCCTCAATTTTGAAGAAGAAAGGATTTTCTTCTGGAGTGGTGGCTACTATGCTTAGTGCCCGTAAGCCTGTTTCCTCTAAGGCCTACCATCGAGTTTGGTCTACCTTTCTGGCTTGGTGTGCTGACAAAGACCTGCCTCAGGATTTTGACCATCCTACAGTTCTTTCCTTCCTCCAGGATGGTGTGGATGAGTGTCTCAGTCTGAGTTCTCTTAAGGTTCAGACTTCTGCGCTCTCTGTCTTTTTTCAGAGGTGTCTTGCAATCATTCCTGATGTCAAGGTTGTTGCTCAAACCCGTCCGGTGTTTAAGTCCCCTGCTCCTCAGTGGGATCTTAACCTGGTTCTGGGAGTACTCCAGTGTCCTCCCTTTGAGTCTTTGGGCATCATTCCTTTACGTATGCTGACATGGAAGATGGCCTTTCTCCTGGCGATTGTTTCTCTTCGCCGAGTTGCAGAGCTGAATGCCATGTCTTGTAGACCACCCTTTTGGTCACAAGGACAAAGCGGTGCTTCGCACCTCACAAGAGTTTCTCCCAAAGGTGGTGTCTAAGTTCCACATTAATCAGGAGATTGTGACAAAGAAAGGGATCTTCATCTGTTGGATGTGGTGTGTTGTCTCAGGTTCTATGTGCATCGCACTGAGTCCTTGAGGCAGTCTCACACTGAGGGTCCTAGGGCAGGGAAGCCTGCTTCCAAGGTAACCATAGCTTCTTGGATCACGTCCATGATTCGTAAGGCTTACGAACTTTGGAAGAAGCCTGTTCCCTTCAGGGTCACGGCTCATTCTGCGAGGTGTATTGGGGCTTCTTGGGCCTACAAAAACCAGGCCTCAGCTGGTCAGTTGTGCAAGGCGGCCACTTGGTCATCTGTGCACACCTTTTCTAAACACTATCGTGTAAATGTTCTGGCATTGGCTGATGCCAGTTTTGGGAGGAAGATCCTGGAGGCAGCCTTGCCTGTCTAGGATCTCTTTAGTCTCTCAGTACTCTTTCACTTTTGAGCCCTGTTGGCTCTAGTTTAGTGTGCTGCGCAACAGTTCATTGGGTTTGTTTTACCCCTGTTCAGTGTCCATTGACACTTTGCGGTTAGTGTTGACTTTGGGGGCCTGCGCCTTGTCCTTGCCTTTCTTCACGCCCTGGGGAACTTAATGGTTGGACATCCCAAAGTTACCAGTAACCTGTATTGCACGACAGAGAAAATAGAATTTTAGTCTTACCTGTTAAATCCTTTTTTCTTAGTCCATACAGGTTACTGGTCTCCCACCCTGTCAAGGGACCATGCTTGGCTGTCCTGCGGCAGAACGAGGGGGTCCTTTCGGGTTCATGCTCATAGGAGTCTTCCTTTCCCTTCTTACTACCTAGTCAATAGTTAGTCTGCAAATCTTGCTGGTTGGGGATTGGCTAGCTGCAAGCTAAAGTGAGGAGGTAGGCTCCACCCAGCAGTCACTTCTCAGAATTGTTCCTGCCTATTAAAGGGACTGATCGCCTACCCAAAGTTACCAGTAACCTGTATGGACTAAGAGAAAAGAATTTAACAGGTAAGACTAAAATACTGTTTTCTCACCAAATATGTGACTTATATATTGGCACATATAATATTTATGCACACACCCTCCAAGCTCTTTGCTTTATAACCAATACCACACTGAACACTTGCAAATATTCTTTTTTGTTCCTGTTGACTGTCATGCTTGCAATCCAAGTCACCTAGACATTTAAAAGGGGTCCAATCCCACTGTTTGACCTCCACTTGGACAGGTATATTTGGTGATTTAAAAATACTCTCCAGTTCTGTTCCCGATATTTTTTCAACTCTCTCTTCAACTGTCCTCATATCTCTTTCCTTTCCTATCATTCATACCCTTCTCTTTAGATCCCACTTTTCTTTGTATCCTACAGCTCTCTTCCTATTATTACGCTCTTGCTTCTCCCCCCCCAACCTCAGCACATTTACCCCTTTCCTTTTACTACTTCTCCTTTATATTCACTTGCTGTGCGCAGTTGTATGTGGCAACCACATCAAATCTACACAAGCATTCAATTACCTTCTAATGGCTCCAGACTATTAATTCACCAGCCATCTTCATTACAGCCTGCCGGGCTCGTATTTCTCAATGAGTTGTCTCATACAGTGGGGCACCCTTCCTGCAACTGTAGTCTGCAGTCACCCACAAACAGCAGACCTGCAAGGGGCTTCCATCCAGATATAAAGGTATCTCTGTGATCAATGTTCAGTTACAGCCACTGGGATAAAGATGCAACTCTATTTAACCCTTTGAATGTGATAATAATGTCAAAAGCATTGCCTCACATCTCTGGCACTCAAAGGGTGAATGGTACTCAACATGCATGTTGCACTTTCTTACTTTGTATGGACACTTCATTCCTCTATACACCTAGGTTCATTTTACTGTGTGCCCTATGCTCACTATATACTGTATATGGTCCCTGTAGAATTTGATTTATGCTGTGTATGTTAATCTTGATATGTTTACTGTGGTATGGTACTCACATCATATTTCTTTACTATTTATATGACTGATTTTCAGGTAGGTTAGTTACCCATTGTATTTTTTGCGCTTATTAAATGAGACCAGCTGAAAATGTGCCATTACATGGCACCAGCAGGGCAATACATCATTGCAGTAATTAACCTATGAATTTTTGGTCTCGTGGAAAGCTGTATTGCTCTGTTCTCATGGATTGATGCATTGCATGGTGCATTAAATTAGGTGCTGCATTGCTGATCTCATGAAAAGATGCATTGCATTGCTAGTCTAATGGAATGGTGCATTGCACTGCTGGTCTCAAGGAATTAAGCATTGTACTGCTGGTTTCGTGGAATGGTGCATTGCACTGCTGGTCTCATTAAATGGTACTTCTCTTTCATCCAGTTTGGAAAACAGCAACCATGGGATAAAGTATCCTCCAGAGAGGTGGGCAGGGCACTTGCCTAAAAAGGATCTCGGGAGGTGTAGACTCCCTCCCTATTCCACTTTACCCCATGAGATATGCTCAGTTTTAAAAGTGACCTCAACAGAGGCGCATCAGAGTAAAGATTCCCTTAGCTAGCCTTTTGTGTTTTATTAACTTACATGGGGCATTCAGTCCCCCATTAGGCCTATCCCTGGCCTCCTTGATCGCTACAGATCAGGGTTCAGACTTATAGGACCTGGGTTTGCTAGAGGATGGCTTTCTCTCATAGTCGTTTTCCTCTTTTCTTTATCTTATGTATAGGATTTTGGACTGAAGATGATTTCAGTTTCAGAGTGTAGAGGTCCTGTGAGTATGCCCCCCCGTATACCTATCCATCTAGCAGACACTTTTTTATTCTGCATTGGTTAAAGTCCTTAGTCCTTCATCTTTTCAGGGCATACTTGAGTCCTGCAACCAAGACTTTTCCCGTTCAAGGGCATTCCTCTGCTGTGGCTGGGGAAATAATGAAGATGATTTTGATTTGTTTAATTCTAGGAAGGCCATTGGTCACCTGGTGAGGGCCTTATCAGGGCATTTTTGGAGACCCTGAAGGTTTCTGAGGCTTCTTACTCAAAGACTTCATAAGTCCTAAAAGGAGAGACTGCAATTTTCTCTACCCATCATTCCTTGGATCAGGTAGTCTTGAAGGAATGAAAAAAAACTAATAAGAGACATTTTATTCCCAAATTTCTTTCTTTCTTATATCCCTTCTGTCCAGATGCCCTGTTGCAGAGGGCTATCCACATCAATAATAGACTGTCACGGTTTTGTAAGAACACTCAGGCAAGTTAGTAAGGTAAAATCAGCTTTATTAAGAATAATGAAGTTCACAAGGTCATCCTTCACAGGCTCAGATCCAGACAGTAGCGTGGCACTTCCCAAATCTGACACAGGTCACGGTGCAAAGAGACAAGCAAAACAAAAACAGTAATGCAGCAGTCAGGAACAGGAGTCAGGAACCAGGAACAGAACCTCAGCAGTACCAAGCCTAAGATGTAACCCAACAGGCAAGGCTGTAGGTGACTGCAGGGCAGACTCCCTAGCAAGCTAGGGTAACCGGAGGCAACGCAGGCAAGATTGTGCAAGGCACTAGTCTCAGGGGACTAGAGTGACCGGAGGCAACAGAGGACAGGCACTGGTAGAGCACTAGTCTCAGGAGGCTAGCGTAACCGGAGGCAACAAGACAGGCACTGGTGAGCACTAGTCTCAGGGGACTAGAGTGACTGGAGGCAACACTGACTGGCCCTGAAGGATACTAGTCTCTTAAGACTAGAGTAACCGGAGGCAATACTGACAGGCACTGGCAGGGCAAGCGGACAGGCACTGGCAAGCAACCCTGACAGGCCCTCAAGATAGTAGTCTCGGAAGACTAGAGTAACCGGAGGCAATGACCGGCACAGGTAGGACAAAGCGGACAGGCACTGGTGCGGCAATACTGACAGGCACAGGTTGGCAATGCTGACAGACACTTGGCAAGGTAATACTGACAGGCACTGGCAGGGCACTAGGCAACAATGGATCGAGTAGTCTGCCTCAGCAAGGGTCAGTACTCGTAGTGGGACTTGGACAAGCCTAGTAGCAACAGATCAAGTAGTCAGCCACTGCCCAAAACGGTACACAGAGCAGTAGTGAGCCAGACCAGTCAGCAACGGGCCAGGTAGTCAGCCACAGCGAATATCGGTACACAGAGTAGTAGTCAGCCAAACCTAGTCAGCAACGGAGCGGGTAGTCAGCCACAGCCGGGATCGGTACACAGAGAGGTAGTCAGCCAAACCTAATGTCAAGCCGCCTGCCGCGGACTAAACACCCGCCGCACACATACTAGTGCGGGCGGATCTCACCTCATGGCCATCCGGTGTGGCGGCTGGCTCCCTGCTGTTCCCCGCAAATAAATGCTGGCAGCCGGTGATCGCCCAGCACACCACAGCAGAAGGTCACAACGCTCACACTTCCAGCCAGCATTGTGTGCGCGTCCTGCTGGTGGTGATAAAGTTCCCAGAGCGTTGCTATGGCAATGCGGCGTTCGGTTCTGCCTCCCTGCTACCTCCACACACCCCCAGTCTAGACTATAAAAGCCCAGAGCTCACTAGGGGCTTTGCTCAGTCACACTGTGCTTCCATGTGTTGCAGTTTGTCTCTTGCCAGCGGCTCTCCAGTCCTAGATCCAGTTTTGACCTTTGATCTCCTGACTCTCTGGCTTCTTACCAGGTTCAGCTCTCTGGTATCCTGATCCCAGCTTGACCACCTGGATGCTGCTGCTCCCTGGTATCCTGACCTCCGCCTGACCCTCTGGACTCCGCTGCTCTCTGGTATCCTGACCTCGGCTTGACCCTTTGGACTTCGCTGCTCTCCGGTATCCTGACCTCGGCTTGACCCCTTGGACTTCGCTGCTCTCTGGTATCCTGACCTTGGCTTGACCCTCTGGACTCTGCCGCTCTCTGGTATCCAGACCCCAGCTGGGCCAACGGACATCCTTCCACCTTTCTGTTGCCCATGCTCACAGACTACTCTAGGAAGGGGTCTATAATTTGACTCAGCCCTCTTCCTGTGTGCTGCTTCAGCAAGGGTGATGACTTGCCTCTGGGTTCCTGCTTCTGAAAAGTGAGTACACCTCCACTGCAAACATAACACCTAATCATCAACTGAGCGGGTAGTCAGCCACAGCCGGAATCGGTAGACAGAGCTGTAGTCAGCCAGTCCTAGTAAGCAACGGGTCACGGAGCAAAGAGACAGGAGCAAGGTCAGGCAAAACCGGGTCATACACGGAGCAGGAACCAACAGCAGAACAAACGCCAGGTACAGGAACACCACGAAAGGGTGCCGAAGGAATGACAGGACTAAGGTTAAAAAGGCTAGTGCTGGGCGGGACAGATGCCAGCAGCTAATAAGAACCCAGCAGGACTAACAGAGGAAGTAGTAATGTCTCCAGCAAGAAATATCATGGGCATTGTGATAGCAGTACCTCTGCTTTGCCTGCAAATCAGGCCACTACCAGTTCACGGCTCTGCCCTTTGGGCTTTCTTCCGCTCCTCAGGTGTTTGCCAGAGTTCTGGGGACCCTGATTGCGTTCATTCACACCCCAGGGATTCAAGTGACTCCCTACTTGGATGACCTTCTCCTGAAGGCTCCATCAAGGGAAATCTTGGACAGCATATCCAGGACTGCTCAGATTCTCCTCCACCACTGGTGGATTGTCAACAAGGCAAAGTCTTCTCCAAATCCCTCTCAAGACTTGGTCTTCCTTGGACTCCGGTTTGATACCTGTCAAGGGAAAGTTTGTCTGACAGAGGATTCCATTCAGCAGATTATGCAACTGGTATCCCAAGCTCTAGAGTGGCCCTCAGCTAGGTTCTGCAAGGTCCTGACTCTTGCGGTTCGGATGGTGTCCACCATGGTGGCAGTTCCATACACACACAACAGGGAGCTCCAGAAATTCACTATCTGCTCTTGGCACCGGAAGCTGGATCTCTTGGTTCTGAAGGTCTCCCTTCCTTCAGAAGTCAGACAGGAACTGCAATGGTGGTTCAACAGAACCAACCTAGAGCAGGGGTGTATCTTTGTCACGATGGATGCCAGCCTGCAGGGCTGAGATTCGGTCCTGGGTCACCTGTGGATTCAGGGCAGGTGGACCTCAGAGGAGTCCCTTCAATCCATCCATGTTCTGGAGCTCAGGGCGATTCGGCATGCAGTTGTGTACCGGTCCCTTCAACTGAGGGGTCATCTAGTAGACGTCCAGTTGGACAACACCACAGCAGTGGAGTATATCAACAAGCAAGGAGGCACAAGAAGTGCTCCTGCATTGTCAGAGGTCAAGTCTATTTTGGCTTGGGCAGAAGATCATGTCCCAGCTATCTCCGCCGTGCACAATACAGGTGCAGACAGTGTCTTGGCGGACTTCCTCAGTAGCCAAACAGTGCACCCCGGAGATTGGGAGCTCCATCAAGATGTTTTCAACATGTTGGTTCAGAGGTGAGGTCTTCTTTAGATAGACCTGATGGCCACCAGGTACAACAGGAAGGTTCCGCTGTTTTGTTTGCATTGGGGGGATTATCTGGCCTTTGTCATGGGCACCTTGTCGATTCCATGGTGCTTTCATCTGGCATACATCTTTCCTCCAATTCCTCTCATCCCGAGAGTGCTTTGGATGATTCGGATGGACTGTCCGGACTGTCCGGTGGAAGATTCGGATGGACTGCCCACTATTGAACCAGGAGGGCATGGTTCCCAGAATTTGTTTGTCCCTCCATTCGGGATCTGTTGCAACTGCTACTCAGACCGGATCTCCTTTTTCAGGGGTACCTCTGGAAGGAGGACCTGGAGCAGTTGGCTTTGACTGCGTGGTTGTTGAAGCCTCCATCCTGAGGAGAAAAGCTTTCTCCCCTGCGGTTTATGTCTACTATGATTTAGGCTAGGAAGCTTGTTTCCTCTAAGGCCTACCACAGGGTTTGGTCCATTTTTCCTTCTTGGTGTGTTGGCGGGGATCTGTTGTCACAGGAGTTTAATCTTCTGGTAGTCCTGTCATTTTTGCAGGACGGTGTGAACAAAGGGCTCAGTCTTAGTTCATTGAAGGTTCAAACTTCGACTCTCTCCATATTTTTCCATCTTGCCTGATGTTAAGGTGTTCTTTCAGGGGGTTGCTCATGCTTTCCCTGCCTATAAGGCTCCCACACCCCAAGTGTTAAACATCATCTTGGCATTTGTCACAGACCTTATTTTGTCTAGTGTGGGGTATATGAACGTGCTTGGGTATCTGGTCTCTGGCTTAGAGTTGGTCCCTTTTTCCATGGTCCACTCTTGGTAACTGCAACTTGACATTCTCAATAACTGATCCAAACAGCAGTGTAATTTCTCCCATATCATGTCTCTCCTCAATCGGATGAAGTAGGTGTCTTTACACATTCCATTTGTCTCTAGGGTGGCCACTGGTAATTCTGAACTGGGTGGATTCCAGCCTGACGGGTTGTAGAGCCATGATGAGTTCTAAAATGGCTATCAGAGCCTTTGGATTGAGAGAGTATTCTGCTTTTCAGAACTTTGGCAATTCATCTTGCGCCGCTGCAATGGATTTAGTTCCTTCGGGGTCTACAGGTGCAGATTCAGTCAAACATAGGCCACTGCCGTTGCAGTATCAACCACCAAGGAGGGACCATGAGCACAGAAATTTGGTTGAGTACCATTTGAGTAGAGGCTCATGTACTGACTCTTTCTGCCGTCTGTGGAAGACTTTCTCAGCCATCTATGGCTGCATCACAGGAATTGTGAATTCAGCCAGAAGATGTTCAACTTCATACTCTGTCTGTGGGGTCTGCCGGCTGTGGATCTTATGGCCTCTCAACTGAACAGCAAGGTTTCTGGACCCTCTCTCTTGCTGTGGGTGCAATGCTTTATATGTATGTTATCAGAGTTTTGTTGCCCGTTTTCCAGATGTGTAAACTTGTGTGTGTGTGTGTGTGTGTGTGTGTGTGTGGGGGGGGGGGGTGCCTCATGCATACCAAATGTTTTGGGATCCCTCTCCCCCATGGGACTTAAACTTGGTCCTAGAGGTGCTTCAAAATGCTTCTTTTGAATCTCTGTCTTCTGTTTCCCTTTGATTCTTGACTCTTAAGGCATCTTTCCTGCTTGTGATTGTCTGTTTGTCGTGTGGCTGAACTACAGGCCTAACAGTCAGAAGCAGGATCTTCACTATTTGGATGTAGTTAGGTGTCTGGAGTACTATGTTCATCTCATGTCACCCTTTTGAACATCTGACTCTGTGACTTTAGATTGAATATCAGAAGTCAGCTGCAGTACGGATAAATGTATACACAACACTCACTGTACTGCACCCTGTGGTTTCTTGCTGTGTACTCAGTACTCTATGTACTGTTCCCTATTGTTTTTGTGCTGTGCACACAATACTCTCTTTACTGTGCCCTATGGTTTCTGTGCTGTGTACACAATACTCCCAGTACTAAGTGCCTTATGGTTTATATGTTATGTATACAAGACTTTCTGTACTGTGCCATATGGTTTCTGTGCTGGGTACATAATATTTCCTGTACTGCACCCTATGGTTTCTGTGTTATTATCAGGATCTGACTGACTTGCACCCAATGTAATCTGCCTGTAAAAGCCTAGCAGAGGAGAAACTCCACAAAGAGAGGACAGGCAGCTATTAATATAAATAAACAAGACAACAGAGACAATACAAGATTATTCTACTAGGTAGGGCTCCTTGAGCTATATTGTTCTGTGCTAGAAAGGTAGCCATTGCTTTTTTCAAAGCATTTACATCTGCAAGCACAACATCCCGAGACAAAGAATTTGATAGCTTTACCACCCTTACTGTAAAAAAAACCCTGCTTTTGTTTAAGACTAAAGCACCTTTCCTCTAGTCTTAATAGATGACCCTCTCATTCTTAGCTCAGCCCTTTATGTAAATAATTAATTAAAATTGACCTTGTATTGACCTTGCATATATTTGTAAATGGTAATGGTAATCATATCACCCCTTAGACTTATCTTTTCTAATGTAAACAAACCCAGTTTGGCTAGTCTCTCTTTATAAATCAGATCATCCAACCCCTTTATCAGTTTTGTTACATGTCTCTGCACTTTGTCCAGGAACTGTACCACAAATTCTAGATGAGGCCTAACCAAGGATTTATATAGCGGTAGAATTATATTAACATCCCGTGTATCTATACCTCTTTTTATGCAGGATAGTACCCTATTTGCTCTTGCAGCAGCTGAGTGACTGATGTGAAGTCTATCAGTGCTCCCAAAGCTGTTTCCTATTTAGTGTATATGTATTATGTTTGCTTCTACAGCCCAAATGCATAACCGTACATTTATTTACATTAAATGTCATCTGCCACTTTTCTGCCCATTCACTCAGCTTGTCTATATGCTTCTGCAGAGAAAAAAACATCCAGCTCTGCACAGCTTAGTGTCATCAGCAAAGACTGAGATGCTACTTTCAGTTACCACTTCTAGATCATTAATAAACAAATTAAAAAGCATGGTGTCCAGTATTGAACCATGTGGCACCCCACTTACAAATTTAGACCAACTTGAAAAGATTCCATTTACAACAACTCTCTGCCATCTATAATTTAGCCAGTTCTCAATCCGTGTACAGATATCACCTCCCAAACTGAAGCCTTTACATTTGCACAGTAACTTGTTGTGAGGCACTGTATCAAAGGCTGTGATACAAAACAGGTTTCCCAGCAGAATCTGTAAATCAGTCAGAAAAGAACTGTGTTGTGAACCTCTCCACACACAAGCCAAGCAGAGAGGAAGTATCTGTACTTTCCAAAGGCCTGGTATTCTGTCCCACTAAACTTGTGGACAAGGTGTCCCGGACTCTCAGTAAAGAAACACACGAAACAGTACAAGTGAATTTAAACCCATTTGTTGAGCAATAGATAATAAGAATACTAGTATTAATAATGAACACTTCCTCAGTCAGAGGGGAGATAGACATGAGGACAGTGTCTAGTCTGCTACTCAGGAGCTGACACCGAACCACCGTAGGTCTATTCTACTGAGTCTTAGAACCAGACTTGGCTCTACCACAACAGGAAGGAACAATAAGATTAGTACAGGCGCTTACCCAGTGGAGGCACAGAGCGTGAATAGATCACCAATACCAATTGCGTAACTGGTAGCACCACTCGAGGCAGAAGAGTAGGTGCTTAAATAGATGTAGCCAGATAGGAGTGCGCTACTGAAGCAAGGAACAAGACAAGCTGCACTCTATCTTACCGAAGGCAACTACGAGGCATAGAGCATAGGTAGCACCGCAAGTGCTAAGCCAGGCAACAGGTAAGTGTAAGAGGTGAGTGCCCAGGAGCGAGACTAAGTTGCACTAGCTGTCCGGAGGCAAACGGAAGGCACCAAGCGGAGGAAACCTGCAAGTAACCAGCTGGTAGCTGAGCTACTAGGTAAAGGAGCGCACCCTGGATTGGCCTAGTGGTAGTCAGACAGGAGTGAGGCACAAACGGAGCATCAGTCAGACAGGCCACGGTCAGGAACCGGATCAGATAGTCAGCCACAGCAAAGGTCAGCTCGGAGCGGGTTGTCGGACAAGCCAGAGTCATACACGGATCAGGAAGTCAGCCATAGCCAAGGTCACAACCAGAGCGAGTAGTCAGACAAGCCAAGGATCGACCAGCAGGAGACAATGTAAGCCAAGCAAGGGCCAGAGGAACAAACTAGATGCACACAGGAACGCCACTAAAGGGCAACAAGTCCTAGCCTCAACGAGGTTTATAAAGCAGCAGAAGGAGGCGGGACCCAATTAGGCCCAACAGAATAGGCCCATAAACAGGCGTCCATGCCAGTGCCTGAAACATGACTATAGCTATGAGGAAGTGGCTGGAGGCCATGTCAGCCGGAGGCCATACAGAGGTAAGCACAGGATTGCACAGGCCTCAAAAGGAGACTGTGATACAAGGTAACCCTCTGCAGTGACATGGAGGGATTTTTCAGAAAATTCAAACTCAAGGAATTCTTCCATGCCAATATGGATAATGGTGATACCAATACCACAGAGCATCTTCACAATGTCAGTGCACCCACAAAACCAGGAAGCAACCCTACATTGGACAGGTACATAGAGAACTTCAGAAACAGTCACTGCAAAAATACTGGAGAAACAATGTGGTCCAATACCCAACCTAACCCACAAGGAACGGAAAGCCATACAGTCACTAAAGAATAACCAGGATAATATTATTAAGCCGGTGGACAAGGGGTATGCAAACGCTGCGGACTACATACAAGAAACAAACAGGCAACTCTCTGATGAAAAACACTATATGAAATTAAAAGATGATCCCACAAAAATATAAAAAACAACTTAATAGTATCATAAAAGAACCGCCTTCCAGCATTAGAAAACAGCTTCCTTCAAGACACCACGGATCTCTTAAACAAACTAGGTGGCTAGGGCCCCATTCCAGAGAGTACCACCCTGGCCACTATGGATGTAGAATTCATTTACATTAACATTCCACACACAGATAGCATAGCAGCATGACAAGAATATCTGGAACAAAACAACACAGGCACAGAACCGGTAACACATCTTTATACAATTTATACTCACCCTCAATTACTTCATGTTTGTACAGGACCTCTACCATCAGAAAATGGGTAATGCAATGGTTACCCAAATATATCAACCAGTTTATGGCGAAATTAGAAGAGGACTTCTTCTCCACCTGCATAACAAAATCCCTGTTCTATCATCTTATCATCTGGACCAACAGTGAAGAGGAACTTCTCAAATTCCACAAAAACTACAATGCATTCCACCCCAGTATCCTAACCTAACACTCAGTCACCCAAACATTAACTTCTTAGACACTACTATCAGTATTAAAAACAACTCCACACATCCCTGTCCCGCAAACCAACAGACAGACCAACCTACCTGAAAAACAAAAGCTTCCACCCAAAACACACCAAAAACCCCATCATAAATAGCCTGGCCATCAGATACAACCACAATCTTTTCTGACATGGCAGACTGTGACGAGCACCTCCAGAAATTGAGGAGACTTTATAAAACAGGGTACAGTACCAGGATTATTGACACTCAGATACAGAAAGCTTCATACATTCTAAGAAAAAATCTGTTGAGTTCCAAACAACAACATATGGGACGTCGGGTGCCACAGGTGGTCACTTACCACCCCCAAATTGATGTTCTACTCAAGATATCAAGAGAACGACGAACAACATTATATATGGATGAAAGATTTATGAATGTATTCCCACAGCCTCCTTTACACTCTTTCAGACAGCCCCCCCAATTTAAAATAAATGATGAGGAGTGCCCTGAACAAAAATATAAGAAAAGGCACATCCCCCTGTCTACAAAAGAGGTGTGAAACTTGTGCACACATTTAAACCATGGACGAGGTACTCATACCCAACTCTTGGGCCCTATCATCCGGTGGTTTGGGGTTGTGTGGGATATTATCATCGCTATATCTCATGTATTATTATCACTGTATATTCAAATAAAGGTGGTTATATTTTATTACTGTGTCTGTCCTTCTTTGCTTGATTACAGTGACAGTACATAAGGGCCATGTCGAATGAAGGTACAGGCAGTCCACCTAATCAGAGCATACTGTCCAGGATGGATTCTCAAGACCAGAGAATAGATCAATTGTCTTTTGCTATGCAGACACTATTAAATCGCACGGCTCACCTAGACTGCTTTGCTTTGCAACCGGTGGCTTCCCCAGCACCTGCACTGGTTGTGTATCACTGTGCCCGTGATTGCTCTCTTTTTGTGTCTATCACCAGTAGGGGGCTCTCCATTGGCTGGTTGCCTTCAGCCTGCCCTGTATTGCCTATTTAAACCTAGCCTGGGCACCCTTTGGTTGCCCTTTCGTGTTGTCTCTATGCTGTTCGAGTCTATACCTTGTTCTTGAGTATCCTGGGCCTCTGCTGTGTTCCTGCGACCTATGTTCACCCTGTTCCAGTGTTTCCAGTCAAGTAGTTCCTGCCTCCGTCTGATCCGGTTGAGCCTTCGCTTCCTGCTGACAGTCTCCGCTGTCGTTCCTGATTCCGGTTGATCCTCTGCATGCTGGTTCCTGCTTCCATCTGCTGGGTCCGTTCCAGTTCGTCTTCAGTCATCTGACGTTCCTGAGTCACCTTGGCGACATTTCTATCCTGCCGGTTGTTCAGGACGTGGGTCCTGGTTGCTTGACAGCCACCCGACTGTCTCAGTATTGTTCATGTTCCACGTACAGGGTACTGGTTTGCTCCTTTAGCCACCTGGCTGTCTCAGTATTGATAGCGTTCCACGTATAGGGTACTGGTTTGCTCCTCAAGCCACCCTGTTGTCTCAGTATTGATAGCGTTCCACGTACAGGGTACTGGTTCGCTCCTCAAGCCACCCGGCTGTCTCAGTATTGATATCGTTCCATGTACAGGGTGCTGGTTCGCTCCTCAAGCCACCTGGCTGTCTCAGTATTGTTAGCGTTCCACGTACAGGGTATTGGTTCGCTCCTCTAGCCATCCGGCTGTCTCAGTATTGATAGCGTTCCACGTACAGGGCAGTGGTTCGCTCCTCAAGCCACCCGGCTGTCTCAGTATTGATAGCGTTCCACGTACAGGGTACTGGTTCGCTCCTCAAGCCACCCGGCTGTCTCAGTATTGATAGCGTTCCACGTACAGGGTACTGGTTCGCTCCTCAAGCCACCCGGCTGACTCAGTATTGATAGCGTTCCAAGTACAGGGTACTGGTTCGCTCCTCAAGCCACCCGGCTGACTCAGTATTGATAGCGTTCCACATACAGGGTACTGGTTCGCTCCTCAAGCCACCCGGCTGACTTAGTATTGATAGCGCTCCACGTACAGGGTACTGGTTCGCTCCTCTAGCCACCCGGCTATCTCAGTATTGATAGCGTTCCACGTACAGGGTACTGGTTCGCTCCTCAAGCCACCCGGCTGTCTCAGTATTGATAGTGTTCCACGTGCAGGGTACTGGTTCGCCCCTCAAGCCACCCGGCTGTCTTGCAGTATTGTTTGCGTTCCACGTACTGGGTACTGGTTCACTCCATGCACACTCGGCTGCTACTATAGTGTTTTGGCGTTCCATCTGTGAGAGCACTGGAGTGCTCCACATCCATTTCTATCTCTGCTGCAGGCGGCCTACTTACTGACTTACATTTACATCATAGTGACTGTTGTTCCACCTCCCAGTCACTTAGGCGAGTGGTTGCTATTATCTCCTGTTTATGGGCTGCCTTGCCCGGTATTGGTAAAGCCGGTAGAACCTGTCCTATTCCTTGGGTTGCCTTACCCGGTATTGGCGAGGCCGGTAGAGACGGTGTTATCTCCCATTTATTGGCTGCCTTGCCCGGTATATGGTAGGGCCGGTAGAACCTGTCCAGTTTCCTTGGGTTGCCCTACCCAGTATTGGCAAGGCCGGTAAAGCCAGTCTCATCTCCTGTCTAGTGGCTGCCTTGCCCGGTATTTTGGCAAGGCCGGTAGAGCCTCACCTCACAAGTTCTAATCCGTTGGCTGCCCTGCCCGGTATATTGGCAGGGTCGGTAGAGCCAATATTGCTATTATTTGTATTATATTCCTGTCTAATAAAGATATATGTGTGTATGTGTATGATACCCTACAGGGCTGCATTAACTTTTCAATAAAGTTGTGTTTTTACCTAGCTCTGCGTCTGAGAGTCTTAACAAACCGTGACATTGTGGCTACTGCCCGAGGCGGGCATAAGTAGAGGATTGTCTGGCTCCGCTCCTCTACCCCAAGGATATGACGGTGAACCTGCTATGTGTTGAGGGTTCCTTAATCAGCTAGGAATTTTTTTAGAGATGGTACCCCACGCATTCCCTACTGAGCAAAGTAAGGTGGGACTCCTGATCTCCCTTCTATCTGGCAAGGCATTGGCCTGGATGAATCCACTATGGGAGACAGAGAAGCCCATAATCCACAATTTCACAGAATTTGTAGCCTCATTTTGAAGAGTCTTTGACATTCCTGGGCGTGCTACCCCAGCTGCCAAATGACTGATGACAATACGGCAGGGCGTACTTACTGTAGTGAACTATGCTATTGAGTTCCGCACTTTGGCGGTGGAGGTTGGCTGGAACAATGAAGCCATAGTTGCCGCATTCTCCCAGAGCTTGTGTGACACAATTAAGGATGAGACAGCAGGCCGGGAACTGCATGATGATCTGGAGGAGTTGATCTCAGTCACCATCCTGTTAGACACAAGAATCTGTGAGAGGCCTTCATTCAAAGAGCATGGGCGTAAAACTTTACCCCGGTTGGTACCTAGTTTCTCAGGCCCATCCTGTCCTCCCTCACCTCCCACACCTCCTAATTCTGACCCCGCCGGGGGGGAACCTATGCAGCTAGGCTTTACACGCCTTTCTGAGGAGGAGAGGGCTCGGCGCAGGAGGAGGGGCCTTTGCTTATACTGTGGGGAACTTTGCCATTTATTGAGTGCTTGCCCTATTCGGCTGGGAAAACGCCAGCAACTAGGGTCAAGTAGGGGACAGACCCTGGGTGGAATTTCACAGTCCCCACAGACAGTAATGGACAAGCCGATTTTTGAAGTCGTACTATTATGGACCGAGTCTTCTGTGGTGGCTCCGGACTACTGGACTCAGGGGCCGTGGCATTTTTCATTGATGCAGACTTCGCAGCCAAACACGCTATTCTGTTGTTGCCTTGCTCCTCTCCGTTGGCCATTGTGGCTATTGACGGCAGACCTCTACAGCCAGCACACGTTACTCATGAGGCTCATCCCTGGTTTCTGAGGGTAGGGTCACTCCATGTGGAGACACAACAGTTCCAGGTGATACATTCCACCCATCATTCCATGGCTAGAGACTCACAACCCTAGAATTAATTGGCAAACCTGTGACATCCCGTCGTGGTCATCTCTATGTGCGAGGTCTTGCCTCCAGCAGCCTACGAGAATATTGTGTACCTCTACCTTGTTACCTGCTGAGTCTCAGGCCTACAAAGAGGTATTTAATAAGGTAGAGGCCAGTACATTGCAGCCACACAGGCCCTACAATTGTACTGTTGATCTGGTACCAGGGGCCAGACCTCCTAGGGGTCTGAGTTTATCCCTTGTCAGTGGAGGAGAACAAGGCCATGTGGAAGACACCCTAGCTAGGGGCATTATTCGAAAGTCTTCCTCCCATGCGGGCGCAGGCTTCTTTTTTTCGTGAAGAAAAAAGAAGAGGTTTGATTTCAGGGGCCTAAATAAGCTAGTGGTAAAAAAGGCTTATTCTATACCATTGATCACGGAGTTATTTGATCATATCAAAGGCTTGACAATTTTCACAAAACTTGACTTGAGGGCCGCATACAACTAGATACGAATAAGAGAGGGTGATGAATGGAAGACAGTGTTTAACACTCAAAGTGGGCACTATGAGTTTTTGGTTATGCCTTTCGGATTGTGCAACGCTCCCGCTGTCTTCTAGGAGTTCATTAATGATGTTTTAAGAGACCTACTCCAAGCTGTGTCGTAGTATATTTGGACGATATACTCAACCATTCTTCTACACTGGAGACACATAGAGCAGATGTAGCCTGGCTTCTACAACTGCTAAGAGAGAACAAGTTGTTCTGCAAATTAGAGAAATGTGAATTCCATAAATCCCAGGTGACCTTCTTGGGATATGTGATTTCATCCACTGTCCTTTCCATGGATCCGCAAAAACTGTCTCCTGTCTTGCAGTGGCCACTTCCTGTGGGGCTAAGATCCATACAGAGGTTCCTGGGCTTCACTAATTATTACAGAAAGTTTATACGAAACTTTTCCTCAGTAGTGAAAACACTCACTGACATGACTCAGAAGGGCACTAATCCTTCAAACTGGGCACCTGAAGAACTTTAGGCTTTTGAAGACTTGAAGTCCGCCTTTGCGAAGGCCCCGATATTGTCCCACCCGAACTCTTCCCTGCCATTTACACTGGAGATGGATGCCTCTGAGTCCGGTGTGGGAGATTTGCTGTCCCAGCGCTCGGGCCCTGGTAAACCATTCCTTCCATGCGGCTTTTTCTCTAAAAAACTGTCGAAGGCTGAGAGTTTATATGATGTGGGTGATCGGAAATTGCTTGCCATCATCTTGGCCTTGAAAGAATGGCGTTATTTGCTGGAGGGCTATCACGGTGCCCGTGATTGCTGCATTCTTGTGTCTATTACCTGTAGGGGGCTCCCATTGGCTGTCTGCCTTCAGCCCGCCTCACATTGCCTTTTTAAACTCAGTCTGGGCACCCTTTGGTTGCCCTTTCGTGGTGTCTCTGACAGCATCTACTGCCTCGTTGACACTGTAGCTATTTGGGCCTGTTGTTGTGTTCCTGAGTTCCTGAGTCGTCCTGTTCCTGAGTATCCTGCCTGCTGTGTCGGTTCCAGTGCTGGTTCCGGTTGTAATCATCAGAGGTTGCTGTTCCTGCTACCAGTGTTCATTGCCGTTTCTGATCCGGTTGACCATCTCGGCTGCTTCCTGTTCTTCTTGTTTCCAGTTCCTGCATCCGTGGCGACATTGTTCTTCGGTCGCTTCGGCGACATTCCTTCTGTTGGTTCCCAGTGTGCGGATGCTGGTTCGTTCCACTAGCCTTGCGGCTACACTTTACAGCCTGTTGGTTCCAGTGTGTGGACACTGGTTTGCTCCTTGGCCTTACGACCCGATACGCAGCACTGTTGGTTCTCAGCGTGTGGACGCTGGTTCGCTCCACTAGCCTTGCGGCTACACTTTACAGCCTGTTGGTTCCAGTGTGAGGACACTGGTTTGCTCCTTGGCCTTACGGCCCGATACGCAGCACTGTTAGTTCCCAGCGTGCGGACGCTGGTTCGCTCCACTAGCCTTGCGGCTAGACTTTACGGTCTGTTGGTTCCAGTGTGCGGGTGCTGGTTTGCTCCTTGGCCTTGCGGCCTTATACGCTGTACTATTGGTTCCCAGCTTGCGGACGCTGGTTCGCTCCCCAAGCCTTGCGGCTGGGCTATTACTAGTCTGTTCCTTCCAGCGTGCGGTCGCTGGTTTGCTCCACTGCCTTGTGGCAATATTTAGCTGTCTGTTGGTTACCAGCGCGCGGGCGTTGGTTCGCTCCATGACCTGTGGGTTTACTCAATATCCTGCTTGATGTTTCCCAATGTGAGGGCATTGGTTTACTCCTTTGTCTCTTTGCTCATGCGCTTGATGGTTTCCAGTGCGCTGTCCAGTCCTAGACAGCTACTTATTCTTACAGTACACGGGTACTGGGTTTCAGACTATTAGTGAAACCACTGACCTGGTAGCCTCTATCTTACATCTATACTGTCATTGACCATCTGACAGTCACCAAGGTCACTGTGGTCGTCACCTTCCCTTGGGCTGCCTTGCCCGGTATATTGGTAAGGCCGGTAGAACCTTCTATTATTCCATCTCAAGGTTGCCTTACCCGGTATTGGCAAGGCCGGTAGAGCCTATTCATTGGTATTCCGTCAGGCTGCCTTGCCCGGTATATTGGTAAGGCTGGTAGAACCTTTCATTACTCCAACTTGAGGTTGCCTTACCCGGTATTGGCAAGGCCGGTAGAGCCTATTACATTGGTATTCCGTTGGGCTGCCTTGCCCGGTATATTGGCAAGGCCAGTAGAGCCACCTATTACGTTCTCGTCCAGGTTGCCTTGCCCGGTATATTGGTAAGGCCGGTAGAACCTGTATCTCTATTGTCATATATTACCTGCCTGTTCTATGTATTGTTTGTATGTGTATGAAACCCTATGGGATTATCTTAAACTTTTCAATAAAGTTGTGTTTTTACCTAACCTTACGTCTGAGAGTCTTAACAAACCGTGACAAGGGTACAGTGGTTCTGATCCTGATACTGACAGATCACAAAAACCTCACATATTTATCGGAGGCTGAGAGGTTGTCTTCACGTCAGGCCAGATGGGCCCTCTTCCTTTTGAGGTTTAATTTTGTGGTTTCCTACCTTCCTGGTACCAAAAATATTAGAGCGGATGCTCTCTCTCTACAATTTGGGTCAGAGTGTCAGGAGGAGCCTGTTATTCCTCCTGGCCGCATCTTGGCTACAATATGCACCAGTATTACAAAGAGACTTTGGCTGCCCAGGCTTCCGCACCTGCAGAGAGACCTAATGGGAGATGTTTTGTGCCCGAATTCTTCCATACCAGACTTCTGGAGACATACCATTCCTCTAAGGCTACAGGAGATGTTGGTAGAGACCAACTGATATGGTCGATGTCCAGACTGTTTTGGTGGTCCAGCATGAGGGCAGACTGATCCGCGTTTGTTTCAGCATGTCCCACTTGTGCACGGACTAAGACTCCTCGTCACCTGCCGGTCGGCCTCCTGCAGCCCATCCTGAATGGGGAGCGTCCAGGGTCTCACTTGTCAATTGACCTTATGATTGAGTTGCTGATCTCAGAGGGTTACACGGTCATTACGCTCGTGGATAGATTTTCCAAGATGGCCCATTTCGTGCCGCTTAAGGGACTCCCCTTCTCCAAAGAGTTGGCTGAGATCTTTGTGAAAGAAGTAGTTTGTCTCCATGGTATACCCAAGGTAGTGGTGTCAGATCGTGGGAGCCAGTTTGTGTCATGTTTCTGGAGAGCTTTTTGCAGTCAGATGGGGATCCAGCTCTCATTCTCCTCAGCTTACAACCCACAGTCGAACGGTGCTGATGAAAGGTCCAATTATGCGCTGGAACAGTTTCTCTGTTGTTTCATTTCTGACCATCATGACAACTGGGCGAACTTGTTACCGTGGGTAGAGCTGGCCATAAATAGTGCAGTTAATTCCTCCTCTCGGAACTCTCCCTTTCTGATTAATTTTGGGTTCCAGCCTCCTCTCCTGCCTAAGTCATTTGAGGAGCAGAACATTCCTGCTCTGGAGGAGCACTTAGGTACGGGTTCAGAGATCCCTGCAGAGTTCCATGATGCTGTATAAGCGACAAGCAGACCGTAGGCGATTACCAGCTCTGATGTTCCGGGTGGGAGAGAGAGTCTGGTTGTCCTCACACAATCTCAGTCTCCAGGTGACTTGTAAAAAGCAGGCTTCCCGATTTGTGGGTCCCTTTCGGGTTCTCTACAAGATTAACCCTGTGACGTATGCCCTTGATCTTCCAGCTAACATGAGCATTTCCAATGTGTTTCATGTGTCACTACTCAAACCTCTGATTTGTAACCGTTATACTAAGGCTTCGGTTCGTTCCAGACCCGTTTAAGTGGGGGACTATGAGGAATACGAAGTACAGAGTATCCTGGACTCTCCCATGGTCAGAGGCCAGGTACAATATTTGGACCTGAGGAGCGTTCCTTGGTCGCTAAGAGAGATCTGCATACACCTGCCCTTCTCCGTGAATTCCACTACACCGCCTCTAGTGCTGGTCCTCTTCCATGGGGGAGAGGTCGTTGGGGGGGGGGGTGTAACGGATGCTGCGAAGGGACCGCGTCACCTTCCGCCGTCGTTCCTGGGTCTCTCCTTCTCGACGCAGATAAGCGCCGTTGAATGCACCAGCTGAAGTATGGACAGTCACTGGAAACAGCCGCAGTGTCGCTGGAAGCAGGGAAGAGTCCACGTCGCCGCCTGACAGCATATGAAGTTTGGACGCAGGAAGCTGGCAGCAGGCGGTCAGCGATTCAGGATACTTGGCGCAGATGGGTATCAGAGTGGATACTTTAGACCATAAGCAATACAAGACTCCAGGACTCCTTGTTCACTCCAAAACAGAACTCTCTTTATTGAAACAAAACCACACATATTTATACAATGACTCAGACTTCATTACATATCAAATACAAAAGGGTTGCTGAACTCACACAATGGACATAAAGACTGGAGGGACTTGAATGAATTATCACACAGCAGGGGGGTCTCAATACAATGCCTTTAGTGCTTACAATACACATTGCAAGTAACATTAGGTAAACTCAAATTATTAACCCCTAATGGCCCTGTTCCCTGAAAGCAGGCTATGATTTTTAGTCCTTTTTGGCACATCTGTCCACCAATATAATATCCCAAAGCTCTACATAGCTTGCGTCACTGGGCTGACAATCCATATGCCTAGACAAGGGTTGTTTTAGGCATGACAGGAATGTCCACAGTTTTTGGTTAAACAAACTTATGGCCAGACAAGGCCTAAGTAACGGATAACATCCGTTACATTTCTCCCCCTTTTAGTACCAAGCCAGCGGGTACAGCAGGAAACGCTGGCTTGGAGCTGTAGGAGGGCATAGAGATGGTGAGGCACTTGTCTGGACAGTACATTAGTCCGGAGGCCTTGGTCCTAGGCCAGTTTTAACTGTGGGGCCCCTTGTCCTGGGCCAGAGATTAAAATAGCCTTTCTGTCCTGGGCCAGGGGAAAACAGGAGCCCTTTGTCTGGGCCTGGTAGTGGTGCACAAGGCCCTGCTCCTGGGCCAGTGAGGAGAATGCCAGTTCCTTTGTCCTTAGTCCTGGGCCAAGGGAACTGGTACTGGGTTGCCCTGACCAATAGCAGATTAGGGGGCCTCTCCTGGGCCCTTCTCCAGGCAGTGCTACAGTCAAATCCTTCTGGGTCTGGGGCCAGTGGCTCAGGGTCCAGAGCCAGTCTATAAGGGGGATCTCCCTGAGGCAATGATGACGCTGGCTTCTGGGCAGCAGAGTTTGGGGAGAGAGGCACATCTCCCCCTTTTAGTTGGGCCAGGGCCCCAGAGGGACAGGAGCGGATGCAGTTCCCACGCTCCTGAGTCAAATCAGGTATGGGCCTGATGGGGAGTACATTCCCACCCACCAAGCTGGGGTCAACAGGGGACATGGCAACACCAATATCCTTGGTGAGGATCGCGGTCCCACTCACCAAGGTGGGGATCTCCAGTGTAGGGGTAAAAACAGGCTCCTTAGGCATGACTGGGCCCACATTCACTAGGCCAGGGGTCTCAGGGAAAGGCAGAACAGGTGTTGGGCTGGGGATGAGGAAGGCTGTCCCACTCATCCCAGCCAGGGCTTCACATGACCTGGTGCGCTTGCTTCCATGCACCAAGTCAGGGTTTACAGAGAGGGGGGTGTCCAAGGAATCAGTGCTGCAAAGAGGCAGTCGGCTGATCTCCTTGGCGTGCAGGGCCTCCTCCTCAGGGCCACTTCTTTTCTTCAGCAGGGAGGCACTCCCAAACCTCCCAGCAATTTTACTCAAGCACCTGGAGAACACCATCTTCCCTTTCTCCAGGGCACCAACAACAGAGGACAGATTAGGACTGCTGGTGGGGACCTGCGTCTCCTTCACCACAGCAGGGGTATCCTGGGCCCTGGTGAGCTCGCTCCTACTCACCAGGCCAGGGTCTACAGGGGGGCTGATGGGGCACTCTTCTCTACCCATCAGGTCATATAACGCATCCTCAGGAGGTCCAGCCGCTCTGCTTCTTTCCAGTCCGCTGGAGTCCTCCTCTTGCAGGCCATCACACACAGGCCTCTCTCCTGCCTTGAGGGAGACCTCAGTCCCATCCCTCAAGGCAGCATTACTGGTAATCCTGGGGAGCATGCACGGCTCCGCTCCCAGGCCATCTTCCACCCCCACCAGGGGCAACATTTTGGGGCTGCTGCTGGGTTCTCTCCCACCCAGTACATCAGGGGTCTCAGGAGGACTGATGGGCTTGCTCCCACCCATCAGTTGGGGCACACAATTGCTGCTGGTGGGGACCTGCGTCTCGTCCACCGCAGCTGGGAAAACAGGGAAAGGGGCAACATGCCTACCAGGGGAGACGTCCGTCCCATCCCCTGATACAGAGGCATCTTCTTCACTGAGGGGGAACGAATTCCCACCCCCCAGCTCAGGGAAAACATAGTCCAGGGGCAAACGGGTATCAGGCAGGGCAACAGGGGCACTGGTGAGGAGCGTATTCCCACTCACCAGTGTGGAGTGAACAGGGCCAGCTCCATCCAAGTCCTCCGCTTCACTGAGGTCCTCCTCAGATGAGTGGCCCCCCCATTCTTCTTCCTCTCGTAGAAACTCCTTGATTTCTCGTACAAAGCCAGTGTCTCTTTGCTCCAGGTCCCATTCCCATAAAATCAGGACATTGAAATTTCCATGGAGCTCCCCAGGGATGTACCCCCCAAGCATGGCTTCTCTCTTGTCCCAGATCTCCCAGTATCGGCTGGGGCCTGGGCAACCAAAAGCGAAATCCTGGCGGTAGGCCTCCCACACAAGTCCTCGAATCTCATACTGCAAGAGGTATGGGTTAAAGTCCACAAGAATTCCGGGCCCATACTCTCGTTCCATGTGCTTGACCAGCTCCCAGTACTCGTCTTGTACTCTGAGCTCTTCCTCGAGACACCAGGCCAGCTCCCTGTCGAACTCGTCAACAATATCGCCTAGCTGTTTCTTCCATCGGACTCGAATGTTGTCATACCGGTCGTTGTAAGATCCCAGAGTGTCTGCCAGCACAGGTGTGGCCGCCATGTCGTCTCCGATGCCCTGGTACCGCATCTCGAATACGCCTATGGCCTCCGGTAGTAGCGTTCTGGCCGCCATCTCTCAACTGGTACACACGATGAAAGAAGGAGAAATCCCACCGCTATGCCACCAATGTAACGGATGCTGCGAAGGGACCGCGTCACCTTCCGCCGTCGTTCCTGGGTCTCTCCTTCTCGACGCAGATAAGCGCCGTTGAATGCACCAGCTGAAGTATGGACAGTCACTGGAAACAGCCGCAGGATCGCTGGAAGCAGGGAAGAGTCCACGTCGCCGCCTGACAGCATATGAAGTTTGGACGCAGGAAGCTGGCAGCAGGCGGTCAGCGATTCAGGATACTTGGCGCAGATGGGTATCAGAGTGGATACTTTAGACCATAAGCAATACAAGACTCCAGGACTCCTTGTTCACTCCAAAACAGAACTCTCTTTATTGAAACAAAACCACACATATTTATAGTCAAACCTTACATTCAAATAAATGGACCAAGCAAATACATTAGGAACATAATTCAATCACACAGTAGACAAAAGGTAAATGGTCTAACAAATACAATGACTCAGACTTCATTACATATCAAATACAAAAGGGTTGCTGAACTCACACAATGGACATAAAGACTGGAGGGACTTGAATGAATTATCACACAGCAGGGAGGTCTCAATACAATGCCTTTAGTGCTTACAATACACATTGCAAGTAACATTAGGTAAACTCAAATTATTAACCCCTAATGGCCCTGTTCCCTGAAAGCAGGCTATGATTTTTAGTCCTTTTTGGCACATCTGTCCACCAATATAATATCCCAAAGCTCTACATAGCTTGCGTCACTGGGCTGACAATCCATATGCCTAGACAAGGGTTGTTTTAGGCATGACAGGAATGTCCACAGTTTTTGGTTAAACAAACTTATGGCCAGACAAGGCCTAAGTAACGGATAACATCCGTTACAGGGGGTACTATCACAGTCTCCCTTGGGCTATCCTGTTCCTGCTATCTCTCTGATGGATTTTTTATTTTTTTGCAGCCTAAGGATGGCCTGTTTCACTTGCACTGAGAGCTCCTTTGACCGCATGTTATGGGTTCACAGCAACAGTTTTCAAATGCGAATGCCACACCTGGAATCAACTCCAGACCTTTTATCTGCTTAATTGATGAAGAAATAACGAAGGAATAGCCCACATCTGTCCATATTCATTATTTAACTGTAACTTGAATTTGTTTTGGTAAACAGCCGAAAAAACAAAGCTTGTGTCAGTATCCAAATATTTCCAGACCTAACTGTACTTGTGTTCATATTTATCTGTATAACATGTCTGAGGAACAGACCTAAGAGGGTTTGAAGGCTTGCATCCTATATCTGCTTAGTTAGCCAATAAAGGTATCAACTTGACTATACTTGCCCCCTGTGTTTCTACGGCCAGCACAGTACCAACTCTCATCTTTTAGATAGTATAGGATTGTCTGACATGCTAAGGAGAACTAGAGAAATTCTGAGACAAACCATTTGCAGCAAAGAAGATAAATAAAGTTTTGGTTTGTTTTAACCCCTTGAACTCTGGAGATCTTTAGTTAATTGCTTGATAACTCATTAGAACCTCTCTATCATGGTACGGGTTAAAATACCTTTTAAATTAGTGAGGATTTGGGGAATTGTTATTTGTCCCCATGGTGCAACTGGTTTGCCCCAGTTCTTATTAGTACATCCGTCTCACCATGTGCCTAGTTAATAATAATAATAATAATAAATTTACATAGATCTTTTCTCCCAAATAGGGAAACATGCACTTACAGCACTGAACAGAACAGTTCTTGTAGTCCTGTGCTCATTCAATGTCTCAGAGGTTCTCAAACTTTTTGATGTCGCAGAACCCATTTGTGCCATAGGAAATCTCCATGGAACTCTATCAATTCAAAAGATTTAATCTATCGGATGCTATAGAGGTCTCCCATCACATTGCTTCGCAATGTATTAGCGACTTCTATAGCAATAATGTGGTTAGCATATCAATACCAAACAAGTCGAGTCAGGAAGGAAATGTTTTACCCATTTGGGGCTTACTTGGCTTAGTGGAGGTTTTTTTTTTGCATTCCTTCAGATCAGCAGGGGTGATATGCATGGGCTGAACTTGATTGGTGCATGTCTTTTTTCAGCCTCATCAACTATGTTACTATATGAATGCTAGTTGATACTGTTTACAAGACTAAATTATTAGCTTAAACTGAAACAGACAACAGCCACTAAGGCACTGTATCTGATAACCATTTGTTTTATAGAAGGTTCTAGTTCATGGATGAGAAACCTGAGGCCCTTCAGCTGTTCAGGAATACAAATCTCATCATTGTTGACTGGCTTGGAGAGGATGGGAGCTTTTGTCTCCAAGAGCTAGGGATCTTTAAAGGGATAGTAATTTTTCACAAAAACAGCAACTCCAATTAAGATTCATAGTATTTGAGCCATAGAGAGTGTTATTTTATTTTAGTTCAAGAGTAATTGAATGATAAATTATCCCCCTCCTGCCCCTTTTACCTAGTGTAAGCGACCTCACCCCTCAGATGTGGAATCTGGTCTTGAGATCAGACAGCTCACAGCAAGAGACAATCTTCTTACTGTGAATATGAGGAAAACCCTGCCCACCTTGACATTTTTTTTCAGGATTTTCCCTTATGCTAATTGAAGATTGTCCCTCTTTGAGATCCATCTGGACAGTACTGCTGCTCTGAGGTGAGCAGTGTTACATCAGTAAAAGGGGAGGGAGGGGGATTCATTCAATTACTCTTGAACCTCAACTCTGACAGTATTGAAATAACACTCTCTATGGCTCATATACTGTGAAGATTAATTGGAACTGCTGTTTTTGTGAACTATTACTATCCCTTTAAGTTGACCGACCCTGTTCTAGGTTGTGGAGCTTCTTACAAGAAAGCTAACAAAAAACGAAAGTGCTCTGTGTCAAATGCCTTTTGCATGTCAGCTGGCAGAAACAGAGCCCTATGTCTGCCATTACTTACCTATGTTCTGTGGAACCCTTGAATAACTTCAGAGAACCACTGCTCTCTCTGCTTTGTTACCCATGCTCCCACAGTTGTGCCACATGCTCCCAGTGTTGTGTATAGGGTTGCCACCTTTTCTTCAAAAAAATACCGGCCATGGCATTCCCTCCATAGACTTAACATTGGACAGAAGCCAATTTTTTACCGGCCTTCCAGTAAAATACCGGCTGGGTGGCAACTCTAGTTGTGTACCATATAATAAATGGTCCATATGTATAAATGAAAAGTGGAACTATTGTGGCCCAAAGCAATTGCACCACAGGGGGCAAATTCATATTAGCAAGATACTCATTACTTTAAAATACAGTTTTAACCCTTTGAATTTTAGAAAGGTCTCCAAAGCACTGAAAATGAATGATTAAACAAATGGATAATCTTTATTTGCCCCCTCCCCCCATGGTGCAGGTGGTGTGCCCTAGAATTGCTTGTCTTTTGCTTCTTACCTATGGGCCTTATTCAACAAGCCAGACAGGTGCAATTCTGATGCAAACTAACTGCTCCATAAAGTTGAATTAGTCTCTAGCATTCAGGGGGTTAAAAAGACCACTTAAATCAATGGGAATTAGATTTTTCCCTTTATGGTGCACTTGATTTGCCCTAGAATTGCTCCTTAATTTTATTGTGCCTACGGCCCTATATGTTGTATTCCCTATGCTTTAACCCCCCACCCCCCAGACAGTTTGTGCTGTTTTCCCTATGCTCTATGTTGCACTCTCTATATTCTATTACTTTTCTCCCTGTGCACCCAATGCTGTGCCCGTGCTGTGTTTGCAGCGCTCAGCAGACGGTGGAATGTGTGCCCGGGGGGGTGCTGGGCTTCCGAGTTGCTTTATAGCTGACATTATCTTTTATTGCCAGATAAAAATTCCAGGCTCGGCTGGTTTTATTGCTGCTATATGTGCAGCTCATCCTATCCTCACTGGGTCCCTTCCCCTGACAGCATGAGGCATACGTCTGTCTCTCCTGCATGGGGGAGGGGGGACCGTAACCCCCCCAACACATCCTTTTTACTACACAAAGCCACTCTCCCCTCAATACCCCACACTAGATACCAACACAGGGGGGACACAATAGTTTTGTTAACCTTGTCCAACCCACTAACTGGTATTGTAAGAAAAAGTGGAGCAATTCCAGGGCAAATAAAATAAAATCCCCATTTATTTTGTAGTGTAACTGAGACTACTCTAGAATTCAGAGGGTTAAACACCCCATGTAAATGAATGGACATTTTTATTTGCTGTCTGTGGTCTGTGGCAGATCTGCACCACTTTTTCTTCATACATCAGCTTAAGTCAGCAGGTAATATATATGGGTGCACACACAGTTCCAGAATGGTTTCAATATTTATTACAAAAGAAATTAAAAGAAAACAAAATGGACTGTTTGAAAGGTTTCAATCTTCCTAGCTACAGAACCACTTGCACTGTCTCCAGAGTTGTTTCTTTGTCCACAATTGCCTACATTTGGAACCCTATTCAGGAATCATAATGGTTCCATAGATCCCAGTTTGTGGACCACTGTTCTAGGTAGATGGGAAACAGATGAAACACTTTGGTCCACAGGCACAAAACAAAGAAAGCTTCTCTAGAGTTAGTAAAGCAATAGGAAATACTAAGTCTAAAATAGATTCATCAAAAAGCCATGCTGGTTGCTGATTCATCTGGTTCACCTGAAGGGTCAGGTGAATACTTCTTTATCTTCTGGCTTGACTGGCAACAGTCTGAGCAGAGATAAACTACCTTCCTGCTGAAATCCAATATTGCTATTTCAAGTGCACAAGCCACAGTTTTGCAAATGGTAGTAATATTGCTTTTGTGCACTCAGGAAGTTTGTCCCTGACGAAGTTTGTCCCAACCCTTTTATTATTATTATTAATCTTTATTTATATAGCGCCAACAAATTCTGCAGTGCTTTACAGTAGTGAGTAGACATACAGGGGTATTAAATAGTACAATCAAATGTGGAGAACAGAAGGATCAGAGGACCCTGCTCGTGAAAGCTTACAGCCTAGAGGAAGGTAGGTATGACACAGAAGGAGTAAGTGCTATTGGGTGTAAGTGACTCCTGCCACCTGACCTGCCAGTCAGTGGGTGGGAGTGAGAATGCTGTTGAGTGCAGTGGTCAAGGCAAGGGGTGATTCTTAGTGATATTGTTTATGCAGGCAGTTGATAGGCTTCCCTGAAGAGGTGAGTTTTCAGGGAGTGTCTGAAGGCTGGGGGAGAGTCTGATTGGGCGGGGGAGGGAATTCCAGAGCTGTGGTGTAGCATGGGAGAAGTCCTGTAGCCGGGAGTGGGAGGATGCGATAAGAGCTGTGGAGAGGAGAAGGTTGTGTGCCGAGTGAAGATGGTGAGAGGGAGTGTATTTGGAGATGAGAGATGAAATGTAGTGTGGTGCAGTGTTAGTGAGGGCTCTATAAGTAAGCACCAGAATTTTGAATTTAATTCTGTATGCTAATGGGAGCCAGTGTAGGGATTGACAGAGGGGTTTGGTGTCAGAGAAGTGATGAGTGCGGTAGATTAGTCTTGCAGCAGAGTTCATTATGGACTGTAGTGGGGTTAGTCGGCTGAGAGGAAGGCCAATTAGTAAAGAGTTACAGTAGTCAAGACGGGACATGATGAGTGTTTGGACTAGAATTTTAGAGATGTTGCGGAGGTGGAGGCGGCATGATTTGGAGAGTGACTGGATGTGAGGAATGAAGGATAGAGCAGAGTCAAATGTGACCCCCAGACAGTGAGCTGTAGGGGTCGGTGTGATGGTAGTGTTGTTGATGGTGAGGGTAATTTCTGGGGTAAGGCTGGTTATGGTGGGAGGGAAGATGATTAGTTCGGTTTTGCCAAGGTTAAGTTTGAGTTGACGGGAGGACATCCAGGAAGACACAGCGGACAGACAGTCAGACACTCGGGACAAGAGGGAAGGGGAGAGGTCAGGGGAGGAAACATATATTTGAGTGTCATCAGCATAGAGATGATGGTGAAACCCAAGGGAGTTGATTCGTTTTCCGAGGGACGAGGTGTAGATTGAGAAGAGCAAGGGTCCCAGGACTGATCCTTGAGGCACTCCAACAGACAGTGGGATGGGTGGAGAAGTGGAGCCAGAGTAGGAAACGCTGAAGGAGAGTGCAGTGTCACAGATACCTAGGGAGTAGAGGGCACTCAAAGGTTAGTGGAGGGTTGGGTGAGCAATTTGATAAGTATTCACTTTTTAGCAATGGATTAGAATACTGTTATTCAGGGTAACTTGGTCTTTCCAGTAAGCTATTTTATACTTTGGGTTTACTGTACCTTTTATTTTATTTGCTGTTTTAGCTCCTAAAACCTCCACTTGGATGTAAATCCATTCAGCTATCACCGTTTCAGTAAAGTCAATTTTTCTCCCTTATTTCCTCTTATTTTTCCACCCTCCAGTTTTAGAGAGTGTCGTCTTTTTCTAATATTTCTTTCATTCTGAAAAATGGTTCCCTCCTGGTTTATTAACCATTGAATGCCAGGACTGATACGAATGATTTTGCATTCAAAGAGTTAAATCCACTAAGATTTCAGTCAAATTTCCCCTCTCCCTTCTATCCACAAAGCTATACATAGTAATGTCCTGGAGAAACTGTGGGTACAGAGTTCTGAATTCCCTCTAATACCTGCATTGACACCACTGTCTTTACACCGAGTGGGCAGCAATGATGCATAGTAATATAGCTGATGAGGGTTAAAAAAAGACATGCGTCCATCAAGTCCAGCCCATGCCAAATCACCCCTCTTGATGCATACTTTTCTCACATAGTGACACTCCATCTGTACACAGTGAGGCTGACATCCTATATAATAATTCGCACTGCGCGTGCTGCAGTCCTGCGCAGTAGAAACTGCCCTGTATCAGGTGCAGGCAGTCTCTACTGAGCATGACTGCACCGCAACCGGCTGGCACTGTATCAGCCGCGACGTAGGCAGTCTCTACTGTGCATGACTGCCCCACGACTGGCTGGCAATGGCACTGTGGCCCGTGTAACGGGCTCTTCAACTAGTAGAAGAATAATGGCACAATTCTGCAGCAAACCAGCTGCACCATAGCATTTAAGAGGCTAAAAACCTATTTAAATCAGTGAGAATTTGGGAATTTTGATTTTCAGTGGTGTATCTGGTTTGGTCCAGAACTTAGTGCATCAACCTCAGTGGGACTGAAACACTAAGAAAATGGAGACATTTTGGGAGAAATAAAGCAAATCATAGAGGACATTTAAAAATTCCCATTGATTTAAAATAGTACTTTGCAGCTTTAAATTATAACGTACAAGTACAAATAAAGCTCTTAACCCCTTGGCTGTTAGTGATGTCTCCAGAACATTGCTGCTAGCAACCAATGATTTAACCCTTTGATTGCCAGCAGGGTACACAGTGCATTGCTTTGTGATGTATTGTGCACTCCTCTGACAGTCAAAGGGTTAAATCATGGCCAGTAAAGGATATGTAAACTGATAAACTGTATACCATAACCCAAGTGTAGATGTCTAATGTAGTGGAATTAAGATGGCGCTGACAACACTCATATTTACATCAGTGAGAATTTGGGGAATTTTCATTTGTTCCAATGGTTCCTTGCTCCAGAACTGACCCACTTTTGCTAGTACATCAGCCTCACTAGGTATATTATGGCCACACACAATATTCACACTTGTTTATTAATTAACCAACCACATAATGAACAGTGAGAATGTAAAATTCCTTAATCCCTCAGTCAGCCATCTGCACACAGTGGGTACAGTAGAGACAGACAGTGCCCAAATCATACACCACACAACAGGTACATCACAAGCAGTTAATGCAGCAGCTTCCTCGACCACACAGTGCAGTGGGGTCATATTATTTTATCAGTAAAACACTTTATTGTGTCACAGTGGAAATGTGACCCCCCCAATGAATACAGAATGGAAGTGAGGCTTAGGGAGGTGGGGCCACCCTCTCCCTCCCGTAGGGTTAAGAGCCGAGGGCCATGTGAATCCTTCAGCTGGTGTGTAGGACAGACAGAATATGCTTTGTGCTGCTCTGGTATGATGTGATGTGATGTGGCCATGCCCAGACCAAAGAGTGCCAGTGGCAGGCAACATCTGCTCAGCTGCCCCCATCCTGCTGGGCATCAACAGGGTCAGTGAGGAGGAGGTGGAGGGGAGAGGGCAGCCCCTCTGGGTGCAGAATCTGCAGTCATGCGAAGCACAGAGCGGAGGGTGATGGAGCAGACATTGTCTTGTCTCTCACCAGAATGATCAGAATCTCTTAGTGACATTCATCAAGGGCACAGTGAGAGGAAACAGGCAGAGCAGCAGAGTGACAGCTGTACTAACAGGCACAGTAGCAGCTACGGTGCCAGGTAAAGAGGCAGAATGACAGCTGGGGTGACAGGTAAAGGGGCAGAATGACATCCCGGATGACAGGTAGAGAGGCAGAATGACAGCTGGGGTGAACGGTAAAGGGTAAAATAACAGCTGTAGTTTCAATCTGGAATTAAATATTTCAAAATAAACACAGCCTTCTATTTTAATTTCAGTACACATAAAAAATACTGTACTAGTGTGGACAAACATCCTTATATAACCATCCACAATTCTGCAATCAGCCCATGCTATATCCATCCACAATTCTGCGCCCAAACCATCCTATATCCATCCACAATTCCATACCCACACTATCACATAACCATCTAAACCCCTGCACCCACATCATCCTAGAACCCATCAACTCTATACACAAATATCACTTACCTCTGCACCCACACTATGCTACATTCATTTGCACCTCTACACCCACACCATCCTATACCCATACACAATTCTGCACCAACATCTTCCTATACCCATCAACACCCACATCATTCTATATCTATCTGCACCTGTGCACACACATACCATCCTACACATCTCCACCCACACTACCCTACACCCACCTACACCTGTGTACCTACACTATACAAATCTATACCTCTGCACCTAAATCATCCTACAACCTTCATCACCTGTGCAGCCAAATCATCTTATAACCTTCAGCACCCACACCATCCTACACCCACATCATCTTGTACCCATCTGCCCCTTAGCACCCACATCTTCCTATAACCATCTACACCTCTTCACCCACATCATTCTAATACCTAGCTACCTCTCCGCACACAAACATACCATCCTACACCCATCAACACATCTGCACCCATGTCATCTTGCACCCATCAACACCTTTGCACCCACACCATCCTACACCCATCTACACATCCGCACACGTCATTTTGCTTCTCTCTTGCTTATCTGATAGATAGGCAAAGTCTCCTCCTCCAGATTAACCCTTCACCTGACAGATAAGTACTTTCTGGGCTTTTCTTGGGTGAACTATTAGTCTGGAGAACTGTTACTACTGATTTATACTAGTTTAACCCTTTCAGTGCCGGAGGCTCGGGCCATTTCCTGTACCCTGCAGGCCAGACACATTTTCAGCATTTTTGCTATCCTTCTGTTTACGCTTGATTTCCTCTTGGGATTTTTAGTTAAATATGGAAAACTATATATTGTTTTTTTCAGAACGAATTGAGCTTTCTCATGGTACCTTACATGAACAGAATTTTGCATCGTGCAAAAATCTATGATGTCATAATGACAAAAAAAAGTGAAAATCTACTAATTTTGCTAAAATCACATACTATGTATCAAATACATTTACCTTGATTGAAAAAGTTTCAATTATTTGAAAAAGCCGAGTCCCCCGAGTAAAAAAATACCAAATTTGTATAGTTTTACCTACGTCCATGGCTAGCGTAGAGCCCTAATCACCAGCAGCGCAAAATGACATTTTCAACTTTATAAACTAAAATGCGCATTCTAGGGTTTTTGTGGTAAAACTACCCTAAAACAGTGGAATAACTATATAAAACTATATATTTCTGAAAAGTAGACAACCTGCCGCATCTAATGAGGGGTAACTTACCTTCTTGCCCCAAGCCTGTTGTGCACAAATGCTTCCAGAATGTGGCACTATAGGAAAAAAATGGCATTTTCTTACGTTTCTGCCCCTTCATCTGTATGGAAATCTGTAAAAACCATGGAATTTCCAGCAGTACCCATTAGCTAGTGCTCTTAGGAGAAAAATGACACCCCACTGGCATGAGTTGTCCTACCTCAGGGGGCGCTATAAGTGCAAAACGACACCTACTACAACTTCTAATTTTTCTAACATTTTCTCAAACATTACTTGTCTATACAAAAATGGTTATAACAACTACAGAAGTGAAGAAAGGGTACACAAACCATACCATTTTGGAAAGAAGACAACCTACCGCATCTAATGAGGGGTGACTTGCCTTCTTACCCCAAGTCTGGTGTGCACAAATGCCTCCAGAAGGTGGCGCTAATGAAAAAAAAAGGCATTTTCTTACATTTCTGCCCCTTCAAATGTACTGAAATCTGTAAAAACCATGGAATTTCCAGCAGTACCCATTAGCTAGTGCTCTTAGGAGAAAAATGACACCCCACTGGCATGAGTTGTCCTACCTCAGGGTGCGCTATAAGTGCAAAACGACACCTACTACAACTTCTAATTTTTCTAACATTTTCTCAAACATTACTTGTCTATACAAAAATGGTTATAACAACTACAGAAGTGAAGAAAGGGTACACAAACCATACCATTTTGGAAAGAAGACAACCTACCGCATCTAATGAGGGGTGACTTGCCTTCTTACCCCAAGTCTGGTGTGCACAAATGCCTCCAGAAGGGGGCGCTAATGAAAAAAAAAGGCATTTTCTTACATTTTTGCCCCTTCAAATGTACTGAAATCTGTGAAAACCATTGATTTTTCAAATGTATTCTTTAGCTATGGCTCTTAGGAGAAAAGTGGCACCTCATTCATATGAGTTCACATACCTTAGCGGGCGCTACAAGTACAAAACTACACCAACCTCTAATTTTTCTAACATTTTCTCAAACATTACTTCTCTATACAAAAATGGTTATAAGAACTAAAGAAGTGAAGAAAGGGTACACAAACGATACCATTTTGGAAAGAAGACAACCTGCCGCATCTAGTGAGGGGTGACTTGCCTTCTTACCCCAAGCCTGGAGTGCACAAATGCCTCCAGAAGGTGGTGCTAATGAAAAAAAAGGCATTTTCTTACATTTCTGCCCCTTTAAATGTATTGAAATCTGTAAAAACCATGGAATTTCCAACTGTATCCATTAGCTATTGCTCTTAGGAGAAAAATGACACCCCATTGGTATGAACTGACCTACCTTAGGGGGCGCTACAAGTACAAAACTACTACTGCTACAACCTCCTGATTTCTCTAACATTTTCTCAAACATTCTTGCGTGTATGAAAATGGTTATAACAGCTATAGAAGTGAAGAAAATGTAGCGAAACCATACCATTTTGGAAAGAAGATAACCTGCCGCATCTAATGAGGGGTCACTTGCCTTTCTACCCCTAAGTTAGTGTGCACAACTATTTCCAGAATGTGGTGCTACAGAAAAAAAAAAAACATTTTTTTTTTTTTACAAATCAGTCACTTCAAAGATCCGAAAATGGTTCAACACCATGGGATTTCCTAGGAGGACCTCCTGCCAGCCTACGATAAATGGTACCCCACTGCTGTGGGATGACATACCATATTGGGTGCCAGGAGTGTAGCTACCAGTTGAACAAGGATGGGGAAGCAAACAGTGTATGTATGATTCTATGGCTATCAGTGGTCAGTCAGTGTACATGAGGACCTGTGACTGCCAGTGAAACCAGGTGGGGGGAGGGACGAGGGGTCAGGCAGTGTATGTGGGTATATCTACCACTGGGCAGAGCGCAAGTATGGCAGTGGTGGTGGGGGAAGTAAGGTAGTACATATGGGGGATCTGTGACTACCACTGTGCACTGTAAGTCCCCCACATACACTGTTTGATTTCCAGCCTGAATCCAGTGCGTATTGGCACTTGGGTCTACCAGTAGGCAGTGGAACCAGGCTGGGGGGGTCAATCTGTGGGAATGGGACTGCCAGTAGGCTGTGGAACTGGGCTGGTGGGTAGGGTACGGGGGGGATTGAGTCATTTTGTGTGCATGCCACAGGGATGTCCGATGCATTGCAAAGCAATGCAATTGACCCCCTGTCGCACACAGAGGGTTCTTTTTAAAAAAAAAAAAAAATCTTCTTTATTCATAGCTTGTTGGGTGGCCTTAGGGCCCCCCAACAAGCTTTGAATGTAAAGCAATAGTAAAAAAAAAGTCCTGTGTGTGCCACAGGAGGGGTCTAAAATGAACCCCCTCCCCTGTGGCACACAGAGGGTTAATTTTTTTTTTTTGTCTGTTTTTTATACACCTCATTGGGGGGCTTCAGGACCCTTCCTTATGTCGCCCAAAGAGGTCTTAGTAAAAAAAAATATGGGCTAAAAGAATTGACCCTGTGAGTGTCACAGGGTTCTCCAGCACATTGCAAAGCAATGTGCTGGGGACCACTGCGGCACTCACAGAGTTAATTTTTTTTAATTTTTTTTTTTAATTATTATCAGACCTTGTGGGGGGACATCAGGAATTCTCCTGATGTCCCCCCAACAATCTCTGATTATAAAATACTAAAAAATATTCCTATGTCTGCCACAGGAGGGGGGCTCTGCAATGAACCCCCTCCCCTGTGGCACACACAGGGTTAATTTTTTTTTTTGGTCTATTTTTTATAGACCTCATTGGGGGGCTTCAGGACCCTTCCTGAAGCCCCCCAATGAGGTCTCTGTAATAAAAATATGGGCTGCAACAATTGACCCTGTGAGTGCCACAGGGATCCCCAGTGCATTGCAAAGCAATGCATTGGGGAACCCTGCAGCACTCACAGGGTTAATTTTTTCATTTGGTTTTGTGTTTTTTTTTATTATTATTGTCAGACCTCGCTGGGGCACATCAGGACCCCTCCTGATGTGCACCCAGTTATTGAGCTCCCAGCCGATTGGGCTGGGAGCTCAATATGGTACCGAAGGAGAGCAAAAGCTCTCCTTCTCTTCACTCCTACCTCCGGTAGGAGTGATCTCGATCGGGGAATGCCTTGCAACGTCATCGGTGACTATGTCACCAATGACGTTAGGAGGCTTCCCCCGGTCCCGCCCACTCCTACCCGGAAGTTCGGGTAGGAGAGGAGGGATAGGAGAAGCTGCGCTTCTCCTTAGTAAATATTGATCTCCCAGCGCGATCGGCTGGGAGATCAATACCTGGGGGGACATGAGGAGTAATCCTCATGTCCCCCCACGAGTGCCAGGCAATTTTTTTTTTTAAATGCGGCCACTGCATGCCGGTTATACCGGCCTATGCAGTGACCGCATTTAAGCTGTACAACGTACAAGCTTGGCACAGCAGGTACAGCTGTCCTCACTCGTACGTTGTACCCACTTGGCACTCTAGGGGTTAAACACTTTGTAAGGGACATGGGGCTAGACCTAAGACTAAGGACTCTGGGGCATCACTGACCTCCCTTGTTTACTGTTCCTCATGTCAAACAGGGCTCCCTAGAGAGTATTTTGGATCTCTCTGCCCCTCCTGTTCTGTGGCCCCTACTACTCCACCAGGCCCCTCCAGCATTGAACAAGAGCCAGCTTGGGTCAAAACATTGTTGTCCACTATGGTCTAATTCCCTCTCTCCATCCAAGGAGTTCTTCAGTCTTGGAAGCGCCCTATCACTTTTAGGTATGTGACCACTAGGGTTCAGAGTATGCCTGCGCTCATAGGGGCCTCCTCAAAGGAGGACTGTTCTGAGGATGAATGTGAGGATGGGCAATATGAAGATATGGATTCTTCCTACTCCTCTGGGGACTCTTGTGAGGCTGACCCTCTCCCCTCTGCTGAGGGGATTATCAGGGCTGTTTTAAGGACCCTTCCGGTCCCTGACACCCCTGATTTCCGCCTAATGCCACTCTTGATCAGATACATCTGGAGTGGAAGACACAAGATAAGAGGTTGTCTGAGGCAGCTTAGGTGCAGTTGGCCTCTCCCCCTTCTGTGGATTCCCCAATTTCAAGGCTAGCAAAGGCCACTGCTCTGCTATTGGCGGATGAAGCAGGATTCAAGGACGTGGCAGAAACTTGATTCTATTCTCCAGTCTAATTCTGTAGCCACTTGGGCTGCGATGAGGCCTATTTTTGCCTCTGCCTCGTCAACAGTGCTGTTGCTGTTTGGGGTGAACAGATGATGGAAGCTATCTGTGCAGAGGCTCCCAAGGAGGACTTGTTGGCTTTTTTGGCCACATGATGGAGGCTAACATATATTTCGGAAGCCTTGTTTGAGGCGGTCAGGCTGTCTGCCAAAGCCTCAGATTTCTCTGTTATTGCACCATGCACCTTGTGGCTTAAGATTTGGTCTACAGATCAACCTTCCATGAAGTCACTAGTTTCCTTACCCTTTCAGGGCATGTCTCTGTTTGGACCTAAGCTAAAGCAGATTATTAGAGATACTACTGTGGGCAAGAGCATCTTGTTGCCTCAGATGTCTACCAAGTGCTCTACTATGGAGAGAAAACTGTGTCTTTTTCACCCCCGCCAAATGGAGAAGCAAAGGCTGCAAACTTCACAGGCCACCAACCAGTGCCCCCCGCCAAGGCCAGACAGCAGTGGCAGCCCAAGCGAAAAGCTTCTTGGCCTAAGTCTGTCAAGCCAGCTTCCGCATGACTCGCAGAATCCTGGTCCTCAGGTTCCTGTAGATGCCTGAGAGAACTCTATCATGGACCAATGGGTTTTGTGGGTGATCTCAGAAGGGTACAGAACAGTTTTCAATTCTCTTCCCCCTTTTTGATTTTTCCAGTCCAGAGTACCTGTGGCTCCAGCCAAGTTGCAGTTGTTCTGGAAAGCAGTGCAATCACTGCTGGTCAAGAAGATTCTGGTTCCAGTACCTCCCCAAGAGCAAGGTTCAGGTTTTTATTCCAACCTGTTTGTGGTTCCTAAGGACAGCGGCTGCCATTCCATCCTAGACCTCAAGTGTCTCAAAATCTATGGCCAGACTACTTGTTTCAAGCTGGAGTCCTTTCTCTCTGTCATCGCAGCAATGTGCCCGGGGGAGTATTTGGGTCCCTGGACCTTCAAGATGCGTACCGATCCACCCAGACACTCAAAGCTATCTGCACTAGCAGTTAATCACTCTGCTTTTTGGCCTGGCCTCAGCTCCTCGGGTGTTTACCAAGGCACTGGAGCTTTTTTGTCCTTCATTCACACCTGGGGAATTCATGGTTATGTACTAAAGGTAAATACATGTATATGTCTAAAGAAAGTTCATAAATAGTATTCACTGGAAACCAAATAGTGCAAACTTTATTTTGAGGTCAATGCTCACTGGCACCTTTATCAAGTGATTGCTGTTTTTGAACTACCTTTATGAACTATCCGGTTACTTGCACCCTGGCTTTTGTTTGTTGTATCTGTAGTGCTGCCACTTTTTTCCTTTATATATATATATATATATAGTAGTTGAAGAGCCCACTACAAGGGCCACAGTGCCACTGCCAGCCGGTCGTGGAGCAGTCATGCACAGTAGAGACTGCCCATGCCACGGCTGATACAGTGCAGCTGGTCGCGGTACATTCATGCTCAGTAGAGACTGCCCACGCTGCGAGTGATACAGAGCGGGACGCTCCTTCGGAGTGCCCCGCTCTGTATCAGCCTCGTCACGGTCAGTCTCTACTGTGCATGACTGTGTTGTTACAATAACATTTGCTTGCATCTGTTATAAAAGTGAGCTGATTTTTAATTTATCCAATATGAGCAGAATTTACAACATTGAGTAGTATATTAATTGCAGTTCTAAGTTTGTGCTTATTGTATTTTATGTAATGTGTGAGATAGACTATGCTGAATACAGGAACACCAGCACCTCTCAAGTATAAATACCCACTGACTGACAGTTCATGTGGCAGGAGGCACTTATACCCAACAGCACTTACTCCTTCTGTGTCCAACCTTCCTTCCTCTAGACTGTAAGCTCTCATGAGCAGGGCCCTCTAACCCTTCTGCTCTCCACATTTGACTGCATTATTTATTACCTCTATATGTCTATTCCCCATTGTACATCGCTGCAGAATTAGTTGGCGCTATATAAATAAAGAATAATAATAATAATATAAATAGGGGAGATTTACAATGAGGCAAAATATTTTTTGAAAAGTCACCCAGGAGTTACTCCCTCCATTTGGATACAGGAGATTAAATCCATTTGAGGTGGCCTGGATGTTTCACCTTAAAACTAGCAATCTTCAAGGTAGTACCTTTGAATCTGACATAGCTTACTTTATAGACTAGTAGTTTTGAAACTTAGTGTTAGTAATGTCCCAGTAAAACTATTTTGCATTGTGAATGCAAAAAATACATATCTCTCAAACTGCTATGGTTTGAGAGATATCTTCATTCAAAGTTTGATGTTTCCTGCTGTCAGCTCCGACACGGAGGCTCTGCAGCAGAACCACAATCGCGTTATTTAAAACAAATTACTTAATTGGAATGGTGTACAAAGTGTTCCTGGTTTGCAAGCACACTTTTTAGACCATTTCAATTAGGTAATTCGTTTTAAATAACGTGATTGCGGCTCTGCTGCAGAGCCTCCGTGTCAGCCGACACAGATCTTTACAGCTGACAGCAGGAAACATCAAACTTTGATACGTTATTTTGCATTCAGTTTCAACTTTTTAAGCTCTACACAATGCAAAATATTTTTTCTTGGACATTACTAACACTTTAAGGTTTCTAAATTTCATCCATGCCCAATCAGTGTCTCAGTAGTATGTTTCTAGCTTTTTGAATAAAGAATGTAGATCTTTGGTGGGCCTTGACTTATGACAGGTGTCCGGGAGTTCTTTTACTCAAAGCAACCACAATGATTCTAATAATAATGCTAATCTATAATCTATCTGTACAGCTGTGAGTTTTAAGTGAATACAGTTGGATTTCTTCTTCTTCTTGTTTAACAACATTGAAAATGAGTATTTCATACTTCCCCAACACATTCTTGTCTCACGTGTTTAATAATTTCGTTTATAATTTATTAGTGCTTCATATGGAGGGGGTTTTCGTCCAAGCACTTATATGAATATGTATGTGATGTCATGGTTATACATGCTATGAGATTCTGACACCCTTTCATTTATATTTTTGTTTTATGTTCAAAACATTGGCAAAATGGGACCTTTGTTAAGTTATAATTATATCCTGCAGGGCATATATTTTTTACTGTTTAGTGTTTTTTGAAAATGCAATGTATGTGTTGTCTGCTGCCCTGGACCACTCCCCCACAATCCGGATTGGCTTTCTGTTGTGATTTGCTTTGGATCCACACTGGGGAAGATGCACTAAGGTGTGGTAAAGAGGTGATAAACAGGTGATAAAGTGAAGATTGCTTCTGCAGAGCTCTAAACTCTCCAAGCCCTATGTTATTCTATATAGCCAATGCAGTAAGATTTCCCCAACTTTCGAAATCTTAGTGCGTTGGCTCCATATAAAAGCATAGGCACTGAAGAAGTGATATCATTGGAGAAGTCATCTCCACATTATAATCTCTTTATCACACCTTAGTTCATAACACCTTTGTGGTTGTGCGCCCAGTGAACATGTGGGTATTTAAGGAGTATGACAGTTTGGTGGAGATACACTAAGGTGTGAAAAAGAAGTGATAAAGTGGAGTTGACTTCTCAGGGGACATCAGTTCTCCAGTTTCTATGTTATTGTCACGGTTTTTGATGAACACTCAGACAAGACTAGTAAGGTTAAAATAACTTTATTAAATAAAGTACAGACAGCAATAATATAAGGGCACACAAGCCCAAAAGGACAGTACAGGTACAGTACAATACACAATTACAATAACGCACACTCTGAGGAGATGTACTGAGAGTAGCCAATCCCCTAGCGGGCTAGGGAGAAGAGGAGGCAGCGACTGGCAGATGATGGTACAGAGACTAGAACCCAAGGGAAATCGGAGGCCCACGACTAGACTACTGGCAACAAGTACCCTAGATAACTAGGAATATAACGAGGCAACGCAGCACAGGCACTGGCAGCAGGGACCCTAGAATGATAGGAGTCCAGAGGAAGACAACTGGCACACAGACCCAGGAACGCTAGGGTCGAATGGGACCCGGTCGAGGACTAGGCAACTTAGGCCCTAGGACACTAGGGCCATCGAAGGACCAAGGCAACCGCTACTTGTAACAGAGACCCTAGAACGCTAGGGGTGGATCGAGGCAACTTAACACGGAAGGAAACTGGTGTCCCAGCAATAAAGTACCAAGATGGTATATCAAGCAACAGCTGGCTCTTGAGCCTTGCGGCTACTGCAGGGCGGGAGGAGATAATGAACCTACCTAGAGGATCTAGGTACTTCGCATGTGCACACCACCAGTGGCAGTTAACTAGTATAAGCAGCTTCAGCAGCAAGTGCTCAGCCTAAGGTCGACCAATAAGCGATAGCTCCAACCAACGCCACTACAGTGGGAACGCAGCCAGATTAGTCAACAGCGTAGTGGGTTGCTCAGTCAGATCAGTCAGCAGCGTAGTGGGTACTCAGCCAGGCCAGTCATCAATGGAGCGGGTTCTCAGCCAGATCAGTCAGCAACGGAGCGGGTTATCAGCCAGATTAGTCAGCAACAGAGCCGGTTCTCAGCCAGATCAGTCAGCAATGGAGCGGGTTCTCAGCCAGATCAGTCAGCAATGGAGCGGGTTCTCAGCCAGATCAGTCAGCAACGGCGAATCAGCAAATTAGGATGCGCAGGAACGTCATCAGGCAGGCTAGGTCATACACGAACAGAGCATAAACAGGAACTAACGTCAGGAACAGGTACACCATGAAAGGGCGCCCAAGTACTGACATGACATGGTATAAATAGGCTGGCCCTGGGAGGAGTCAAGATCAATGACTAATAAAAGTGAGGCAGACAAAACCAGGAAGTGATAATGTCGCCGCCAGCAGCCAGGAGCATGGGTACTGTGATAGTTATTCTATGGAGCCATTGCACTAATATGTCTCCACCTTTGGAGATCTTAGTGCATAGGCTCTATAGAATGGTATCCTATTGAAATGTCGCCCTCTATTTGGCAACCAACAAAACACTGCATTAAAAATGTCACCTGCATGAAAATGACAACATCAGAATGTCGCCTGCATCAAAAGGGTGACATTCTGATGTGGCAGATCAAAATGTTGCCCGCATCAAAAGGGCGACATTCTGATGTTGCAGGATTAAGTGTCGCCATAGCCCCCATCTGTGCCTTAAGCCTTTGAGTGCTTTTTCACTTCATTGTGGACCCCTTTGACACTCAGATAGTTAAGCTGCCTTTTTTGAGGGAATTGGCTTTGTAGCCTCCATCTGTGCCTTACACCTTTGAGTGCTGTTATAGTGCTCAGTGTATTGACGCTCAAAGAGTTACACTGCACATCCCATAACCAAATGTAGTCAATATATAAACACTACACCACTTTATGTGCCAGATCCCACACTGTTACATTATTACCCTCTGTATTGTCAAGTGCCCACAATATTCTACCACTAAACAGCTCATCTTTCACCTGACACTATTCTTCAAATATATTATATTCCATACTATACCACTAACTGTTTTATCTTCCAGTGTTCATACAAATATATCAATAACTTACAAATCCCCAAATTCATACACAGTATCAGCGCTACCAGCTTGACATCCAGTGTGTATACAATACCAACACAACCAAACTTATTATCTGGTGCCACACCAACTATCCATTAACCCAATCGCTACTCTATTCGACTATTATCCAGCTCATCTCCCAGTGCCCACACAATTATGTGGATGCTGTAACTACCCTGTTGTTTTTCAATATAAAATAGCTAAATCAACATGTCGGTGTTTTTCGTATTAGCCCTTTGCGTGCCAGAGGGGTCTGCAATGCATTGCTTTGCGATGTATTGCGGACCCCTCTGGCACACAAAGGCTTAAGGCACAGATGAAGGCTACGGTGACCCTTAAGCCTGCAACATCAGAATGTTGCCCTTTTGATGTGGGCACCATTCTGATCTGCGCCATTAGAATGTCACCCTTTTGATGCAGGAGACATTCTGATGTCGACATTTATATGCAGGTGACATTTTTAACTCTGCATTTTGTTGGTCGCCAACTAGAGGGCAACATTTCAATAGTAAACCCTATAGAATAACAAGGTTACTGGTGGAGTATCACTGGAGAAGTTGAGGTCTATGCATTAAGCTGTGGTAAAGTGGTGATAATGTGAAGATGACGTATCCAGTATTGTCACTTCTCCAGTTCCTATATTATTCTATGGAGCCTATGCACTAAGATCTCTAGATCTGGAGAAATCTTAGTGCATCGGCTCCATAGAATAACATAGGACTTGGAGAGTTTAGAACACTGGAGAAGTCATCATCACTTTATCACCTGTTTATCACCCCTTTATCATACCTTAGGGCATCCCCCCTATTATCTCCTCTTTATCTTCTCTTTATCGACTCTTTATCACTCCTTAGTTCATAACCACCTTTGAGGTGGTTTATAAGTAAGTGCTATGGATGAGCAAGATGTGTGAGACCTGGAGGGTTAAGCATTAAGGTGTGATAAAGAGGTGATCAAGCGGAGATAACTTATTCAGTTCCTATGTTATCATATGAAGCCTATGCAGTAAGACCTCTCCCACTTGAAAAATCTTAGTGCATAGGCTCCATAGAATAAAATAGGAAAAGTGATATCACAGGAGGTCATCTCCACTTTATCACCTATTTATCACTCCTTAATCACTACTTTTTCACACCTTAATGCAGTGTTTCTCAACCGGGGTGCAGCAGACACCTTTCTGGGGTGCCACGGAATTTTTGTAGTTGTGCTAGTCTACACTCCAATGCAACAGGGAGCTACAATATAAAATGTATTTATGATGGAGCACTGCCGATATGTTCTTATCAACGGCCGGTGCATCAGTCAAGGGTAGGCATTCAATGTGTGTTGGACTTATCAGTCAAGGAAGAAAAAGCCCAATACAGTGCGTGTGCTGGAGGCGTGTCTTGATTGGCCTGTTGGATGGAGGCAGGACAACTGTGATAGGATATCACAATCCCGCCTCTTTTTTTACTGGTAGCAAGTCCCAGCCTCTCATATACACACACACCATCAAGGGACAGTGTAAGCTAGTGGTGTGTGTGTGTATGTGAGTTTGTGCTGAAGAATAGAAGCTGCTTTATAAAGAGAAGACAGAATTGCACTAAAGCAGCCAACCTGTATCAAGCTTACTGGCAGGATGAATACATTTATATATTAATATTCCCATATCTTTTAGTTGGCCCTTGTGTCCCCTGCACTGAAATGTCCAATGAACAATACAATCTGTGCCCCACTGATGTACATTGGGGCATCAGATGTTCCCATCTTAATCATAAGGGCACCATATGGGACTGTCTGTGCCCCTCTAATGTACTTGAGTAGCACATTGGTAACCCACTGATTCTAATGTGCCCCAGAGGTGTATAGGGGCATCAGATGAGCCACTCTGGTGCCCAAAATGTACCCCTCAGACTCAGAGTGACCCTCCAGAAAGGGGTAAGATGGGTGAGTAAATTTGGGCACTGGATGGGCTCATCTGATGCCCCAGTATACTCCTCTGGGGCATTATGGGGCACAGTTTACTAATGTGTTATATAAGGGCATTTAGTTGCCCCTTATGCCCCCCTCATTCAAATGGCCAATGAACAATACTAACTGTACCCCACTGATGCCCATATATAGCACATTAGTAGCCCAGTGCCCCTATAATGTACCAGAGGTGTACACTGGGGCATCAGATGAGCCCATCCAGTGCCCAAATTTACTCAACCATCTTACCCCTTCCTGTAGGGTCATTCTGAGTCTGAGGGGTACATTTGGGCACATATGATGCCCCTGCATACACCTCTGGGGCATCAGTGGCCTATTAAAAGCAGTGGGTTACCAATGTGCTACTCAGGGACATCTGAGGGGGCAAAGATGGTCCCATATGGTGCCCTTAATGTACCATATGGAGCTTGACTTATGACATTTAGTATAAAAATTTAAAAAAATCAACAACTGTGAACTGTTCATTACTGTCAGTGCTCACTACTTTCTCTGAAGAAATTTTGGGGCAAACCAATCGCACCATTATGGACAAATACAAATTCTCATTTTTTATGTGTCTTTGTCTATATAACTAATTTTTACTCTGCTCAATTATGTTATTCTGCTTTTAGGAGGTAAAAGTAACTACTCTTATATATGTCTTATTCAATACGCATTATTAAAGGACTGTTGAGAAGTTAGGGGTGCCCCTGGAATTCCAGACAGTTTGTAGGGGTGCCTTGAATGAAAAAGGTTGTGAACCACTGCCTTAATGCATCTCCCCCTTATGTACATGCCTTTTTTTGAGGTCTCCCTGTTAGTTTGTCTAGTGTCCTAACCAACTAAATGCTGAATAGACGAAATTTGACATACTGATGCTGAGACCAGTTTATAAGGTGAGTGTGGGACAGCATTTTGTAATAATAAATATACATTGCTGTGTGTAACAGATACACTATTGTGCTTATAATAAATATACACTGCTTTATGTCAGACACTCTAAATACATAGGTGTGTGTGCGCATGCATGCAAAAGTAACATGGACAAACTATTGTGAAATGCACCCTAGATACATTTTGTGTTTGTGTGTGTATAAAACATGAATACACTATTGTGTGCATGTAATAAAGATGCACCGCTTTGTGAGCGTGACACAGACACACTATGGTGCATGTAATAAAGATACACACACTCTCTGTTTGTAAGATTGACATACTATTGTGCTTATAATAAAAATACACAGATGTGTGTGTGTGTGTCACACTATTGTATGTGGCTACTTTGCTCTGTGTGTAACAGTTTATTGCACATATATGTAATGCAGATTTGTTGCTCTGTGCACATAACAGAAATACTTTTGTACCTGTCATTACATCCACTACTGTATGCCTATCCCCAGACTTCATCCACTACTGTATGCCTATCCCCAAACTCCATTGCATTGAATAGGGCTTTGCAATGCGACTGAGATGTCCCTAGCATTCAAGTGGATAAGCCCAATTAAGTCAGTCTTCATTTTGGGACTTTATATTTTGTGGTGCAATGCAAATGGTTTACCCCTGAATCATTCTATTTCTTCTTAGAACATCATTCTCATGAGAACGATATACAAAGCAAAAATGGTGTAATTCTGGAACAAACCAGTTGCTCCACAATTAACAAATATTTCCAAAATACCCATTGACTTAACCATTTGTGTGCCAGAGGGGTACAGAAAGCATTGCAAAGAGATGTGTTGCATATCCCTTTGACAATCAAAGTGGTTAAATAAAGCTGTTAACGCCTTGAATGTTAGACAGTTGTCCAAGGCATTGCAAAGCAATGCTTTGGAGACCTCTATAGCTTTCAGTGGGTTAAAAGATCCATTTGTCAGTGGGAATTTGGGAAATCTTTATTAGCATCACTTTCCTTAGTACATCAGCCTCGGTATCTAGCATTGCTAGTTGATGTTGTTTCGGAGTATGAGGGGGAGTCTGAAGAGTTGGTAGGAAGCCAGGTGAAGGGCACAGAGGAGCATCTTGCAGGATGTGTTTGTTTGTAGGTGCTACCTTTCTCTGCCGCTCTGACCCCCAGGTCTTGTCATCTGAGCTGAGCATATGTGGGCTGACAAGATGGCACAGCCTGCAGGCATCCTGCATGGCACAGCGTCTGTGACTATATGAGCTATGACAATAACAGCCAGGAGGCCCTCATGTAGGCAGTATGGCCTACAGCAGAAATGATTAGACAACGGTCGGTTTTGTGCATGAAAAAAAGAGGAGCAATTCTGATGCAAGCAAAATGGCAACTCATGGGACTATTAAAATCTCTGTTAATTTAAGCAAGGCTTTTAACCACTCAAATGCTAGTGAGGTCTCTAGCAGCTTTCTCTGCAATGGACTGGAGACCTTTCTAGCATTCAAAGGGTTAAAAGACCAATTTAAATCAATGTGAATGTAAGGAATGTGTATGTATCCTCTGATGCATTTTGTTTGCTCTAGAACAGTGGTTCTCAACCCGTGCCTTCAGTGGCCACTAACAGGCCAGGACTTAGGGATTTCTCTGCTAGAGCACAGGTGTGGTGATCAGAAGCTCGTTCAAATTAATTAACTCACCTGTGCTCTAACAAGGAAATCCTCAAATCCTGGCCTGTTAGTGGACACTGAGGGCATGGCCTGAGAACCAATGCTCTAGAATTCCTCCTGTTTGGTGCATATTGCCCTGTGTGTATAAATACTATGGAAAACATGGACTAACACAAACTCACATGCAGACACACACATGCACTCACACACACATATACGGGAAAGTTTTACTTCACTGATGGGGTGGTAGATTCGTGGAATAGTCTACCAGCAGAAGTGGTAGAAATTAAAACAGTGATGGAATTTAAGCATGCATGGTATAGGCATAAAGCTGTCCTGAACATAAGACAAGACCAAGGACCAAATAAGTTCTGAGTTTTTACAGTACAGTAGTTGGCAGGCTAGATGAGCCAAATGGTTGATATCTCCCATTAAATTCTCTGTTTCTATATCTCATAAATATATGCATACATATCAGTAATGTGTAAAAGTGTTAGGCAGATGTGAAAAAATGCTGTAAAGAATGCTTTCAAAAATAGTTGCTGTTTTGAAGGGTGGTCATACCATATATTGATTTGATTTAGATTTTTCTTCTGTTCACTCACTTTTTATTTTGTTAACTGATAAAAAATAAGCTATTGTCATTGCTATTTTTGAAAACATTCTTACTTTACAGCATTTTTTCACATCTGCCTCAGGGGCGGACTGACCATACGGGCATTCAGACACGGACCGAGGGCCCTTGACCGAAGGGGGCCCGCCGCTTCCAGCAATGCCACTGCCACCTGCCACTTATGGGGCCCGTTTGTAGCGCTGCTCAGCTGCTCTCCAACTACGGCCGCCGGCTCACCGTTCTAGTAATACAGAGTGCTGGGAGATGACATTATCTCCCAGCCTCTGTATTACTACAGGCGCGTGGGACTTCGCACAGTGTTAAGCCACGCTGCTAGACCACCGGGGACTGGAGATAGAGGCAGTGTGGAGATAAAGGGGCGATGTGGAGATGGGGGCATTGTGGAAGGGGAAATGTGGAGATGAAGGGAGCATTGTGGAAGGGGCATTGTGGAGATGAAGGGGGCATTGTGGAAGGGGCACTGTGGAGATGAAGGGGGAATTGTGGAGATGAAGGGGGCATTGTGGAAGGGGCATTGTGGAGATGAAGGGGCATTGTGGAAGGGGCATTGTGGAGATGGGGGCATTGTGGAAGGGGCATTATGGAGATGAAGGGGGCATTGTGGAGATGAAGGGGGCATTGTGGAAGGGGCATTGTGGAGATGAAGGGACATTGTGGAGATGAAGGGGCATTGTGGAAGGGGCATTGTGGAGATGAAGGGGCATTGTGGAGATGAAGGGGGCATTGTGGAGATGAAGGGGGCATTGTGGAAGGGGCATTGAGGAGATGAAGGGGCAATGTGGAGATGAAGGGGCAATGTGGGGATGAAGGGGGCATTGTGAAAGGGGCACTGTGGAGATGAAGGGGGCATTGTGGAGATGAAGGGGGCATTGTGGAAGGGGCATCGTGGAGATGAAGGGGGAATTGTGGAGATGAAGGGCTCATTGTGGAAGGGGCATTGTGGAGATGAAGGGGCATTGTGGAGATGGGGGCATTGTGGAGATGGGGGCATTGTGGAGATGAAGGGGGCATTGTGGAAGGGGCATCGTGGAGATGAAGGGGCAATGTGGAGATGAAGGGGCAATGTGGACATGAAAGGGGCATTGTGGAAGGGGCACTGTGGTGATGAAGGGGGCATTGTGGAGATGAAGGGGGCATTGTGGAAGGGGCATCGTGGAGATGAAGGGGGAATTGTGGCGATGAAGGGCTCATTGTGGAAGGGGCATTGTGGAGATGAAGGGGCATTGTGGAGATGGTGGCATTGTGGAGATGAAGGGGCAATGTGGAGATGGGGGAATTGTGGAGATGAAGGGGCATTGTGGAGATGAAGGGGTCATTGTGGAAGGGGCATTGTGGAGATGGGGGCATTGTGGAGATGAAGGGGCAATGTGGAGATGGGGGAATTGTGGAGATGAAGGGGCATTGTGGAGATGAAGGGGGCATTGTGGAAGGGACATTGTGGAGATGAAGGGGCAATGTGGAGATGGGGGCATTGTGGAGATGAAGGGGGCATTGTGGAAGGGGCAATGTGGAGATGAAGGGAGCATTGTGGAGATGAAGGAGGCATTGTGGAAGGGGCATTGTGGAGATGAAGGGGCATTGTGGAGATTTCTGCAGGGGGCCCAGACCTCTTTTTTGGACCAGGGGCCCTGGTTCCTGTCAGTCCGCCCCTGATCTGCCTAACACTTTTGTACATTACTCTCTCTCTGTATATAGATAGAGATTTATAAATATGGTAAAAGGTTTGTCACTCATATTACTTCCACTGATTCAACTCTCCTCGTGACATTGGGTACAGTATAATAAATAGAACAAAAAGAATACGCACTCACTATGTATATTCACAAAGTATGGAAAGTGTATTAAAATAACACCATTCAAGAAAAACACGCAACAAACAAAAGTGGCAACGTTTCGGTCCTCTCTCCAGGACCTAAAAATCTAAGTGAATCTGGTTTGCTGTCAGGAGGCATGGCTGGGAAATGCTGATTGGTTGAGGACACCCCTTCCTCGTCAAACCAACCACCCCTGCCACTGTTTAAAGTGATAGTAATACTCCGTTTTATCTTTGTTTTATTTTGTAGGCATTAAAAAAACATGAAGAACGATATAAGTCTTATCTCTCAAACCTTTATGGTTTGAGAGATATTCACAAGCAAAGTTTCCCCTCCCGCCCCTTTTACCTAGTGTAAGCCATCTCTTCTCAGATGTGGAATCCAGTCCATAGACCAGACAGATAACAGAAGGGGACAATCTTCTTCCTATGAGAACAATGAAAGCCCTGCCCCCCTTGACACGTTTTTCAGGTTTTTCCCTTATCTTAATTGAAGATTGTCCCTCTCTGCAAGCTACCTGGGCACCTCCCTTCTGCTCTGGCTGAGCAGTGTCACATCAGTAAAAGGGGCGGAAGGGGGATACTTTGTCATTGAATTACTGTTGAATTATAACTCTGACAGTATTGAAATAACACTCTCCAAAGTCCAAATACTATGATAATTAATTAGAGCTGCTTTTATTATGAAACATTAATATCCCTTTAAATAAAAAACAAACACAAAAAACATTACCCAATTGTTTAAGAGGAGGCAGGGACAGAGCCCCCTCCCTCCTCAGCAAGCCCCTTACAAAAAAAAAAAAAAAAAGAAGACCTTGTGGCAGGCGTTAGGACCCCTCCTGATGCCCCCCCTAGCTACTAATCTCCCAGCTGATTCAGCTGGGAGATCAATAATGGCGATGCAGGGGAGCAACAGAGCTTCCATTCCACCAGGAGTGGGCGAGATCGGCAAAACCTCCCTCATTGATGTGCAAGGTTTTCTCAATCCCATCCACTTCTACCTGGTACTTGAGGTAGGATGGAAGCAAGGGAGCGCTCCTGCTCCCCTGCGGCTCCACTAGTGAACTGCTAGTCAAATCTTCAGGGAGATCAGGAGCTGAGCTTCATCGGAGAGGTCCTGATGCCCCACCACGACTGACTTTGAATACAATTAAAAAAACAAACAAACAAGGTTTGCTTTGCCACAAACTTGCTAGTATATATATATGAATAGGTGTATGTAATTTTGTTATAAAAAACAAGTCTTCCTAGTACTGCATATTTCAATGCAGTTTATGACGACAAATACAGACAGATCTAGCAAGGTATGTTATGCTTTGTTGCCATCTTGTGGTGACTTTTAGAAATTTTAACAAGGGTTATGTCTAGCTAGAACATGAACCTGTCACAGGAATAAGGTGATCGGAACTGATACTATATTTCTCTATGCACTAAAGCAAGGATGATCAAACTTTCAAGACTGGACTTCTTTTTTATCTGTAAACTATTGTGCCTCCATATTATATATATATATATATATATATATATATATATATATATATATATATATATATATATTATATATATATATATATATATATATATATATATATATTATATATATATATATATATATATATATATATATATTATATATATATATATATATAGACACAATCAGCCTGGGCTTACCGGGAAAGATGGCACACAGCAAATACATATGTAGCAAAATTTATTAACGATTCATATCTCCAAACGTTTTCGGTCCTTAGCGGACCTTCATCAGGGTGGTGAAAACACAAAGATAAAGAAAACACACTTAAATACCTGTGTAACCCAATTAAAATCTTCACTATCTCCTGTAGTCCGTCCCAATTGTTTCCCGCGCGATGTGACGTGCACCGGAGAACCGGTACTTAACGTCACTCGCACAGGTCACAAGACGGAGCAACGAAGAAATATATATATATTGAAGAAATATACACAAAAACCAAAACAATATATTGGCAAACATCAATTATATGTGTACATACACTGTTAAAATTAAGCAAGTACCTTTAACCGATCAAAAACTTCTCCCTCACCGTGTTGGAAAATTTCATTGAGGTCAACGTTGTTGTTACGCTGCGTTCCACAGTGGCTATTGGACGGGAGAGAAAAAAACTTCTCATTCATCCATCCCTGTGTTGAAGTCAGCGAACATTATACTACTTGATACATTGTAACATAGTTGTAAATATGCAAACCAATGTAGCGAACTTAAACAAATGTGTAGTAGTCCCACTCATAACTCTGTTAAATGGGCTATCATGTATTAAACCATTTTGATCAATTTAATTAAGATCTAGTCACCAGCTGAAAGTGACTGATTTATGTTATAAAACCTATATACTTTAAAGCAAAAAAAATTTTTTTTATAGATGAATATATTCCAGAGCGTGGAAACCTCATTCATAGTATTAGTTCTTTCACCTCCTCTCTTGTGGACGATATCACACTTGTATGTAGTTGCTCACTGATACCATTTCAATCCCCAGTGAACCAAAAGGCAAACTTAATCAAAAGTCTGATTTCAAATGAATGCAAACAGTTTGCATTCATTTGAAATCAGACTTTTGATTAAGTTTGCCTTTTGGTTCACTGGGGATTGAAATGGTATCAGTGAGCAACTACATACAAGTGTGATATCGTCCACAAGAGAGGAGGTGAAAGAACTAATACTATGAATGAGGTTTCCACGCTCTGGAATATATTCATCTATAAAAAAAATTTTTTTTGCTTTAAAGTATATAGGTTTTATAACATAAATCAGTCACTTTCAGCTGGTGACTAGATCTTAATTAAATTGATCAAAATGGTTTAATACATGATAGCCCATTTAACAGAGTTATGAGTGGGACTACTACACATTTGTTTAAGTTCGCTACATTGGTTTGCATATTTACAACTATGTTACAATGTATCAAGTAGTATAATGTTCGCTGACTTCAACACAGGGATGGATGAATGAGAAGTTTTTTTCTCTCCCGTCCAATAGCCACTGTGGAACGCAGCGTAACAACAACGTTGACCTCAATGAAATTTTCCAACACGGTGAGGGAGAAGTTTTTGATCGGTTAAAGGTACTTGCTTAATTTTAACAGTGTATGTACACATATAATTGATGTTTGCCAATATATTGTTTTGGTTTTTGTGTATATTTCTTCAATATATATATATTTCTTCGTTGCTCCGTCTTGTGACCTGTGCGAGTGACGTTAAGTACCGGTTCTCCGGTGCACGTCGCATCGCGCGGGAAACAATTGGGACGGACTACAGGAGATAGTGAAGATTTTAATTGGGTTACACAGGTATTTAAGTGTGTTTTCTTTATCTTTGTGTTTTCACCACCCTGATGAAGGTCCGCTAAGGACCGAAAACGTTTGGAGATATGAAGCGTTAATAAATTTTGCTACATATGTATTTGCTGTGTGCCATCTTTCCCGGTAAGCCCAGGCTGATTGTGTCTGTAAATTTTCTATGGGATGTGCACCAGATTTTAAGAGATTAAGCACTAAGTGTGTGCCACTGTCAATTTACTATTGTTCTCTATATATATATATATATATATATATATATATATATATAATACACGCGCTAAAGAATGTTTTGGACATTCAGTAGGTTCTATCATTGTAGGCTTCCAGCCTGTAATTTTGGATACTCCTGGGACCGTCATTTTTCACACAACACTATACAAGTAACTCATTACTGTTTATGAATCTATACATTAGTAACAGTATAATTAGCTGTGTCTCTCCCTTTCACATTGTATACATTACACTTTTTTGGGGTAATTTTTTTTTTGTGAAATTATTTTTACCAGGAAGAAAGCATTGAGCTTATCTCTTATTTTCAAGTATGTCCTGGACTCATTTTATCTATCTCAGAGAGGTGAAAGGCTGAGCTGACCTTGCCGGGACTAGAACATGCAACATCACAGTCTGGACAAATTCTACAGCTGGTGCCTTAACCAGCTGAGCAATCTCACCAGCTAAGTAATTGTGCAGTTTGGGAGCAAACCAAATGCACCTTAGGGAAGAAATCAAATTGCTATTAATTTAAATTAGGCTTTTAACCCCTAGAATGCTAGAGGTGCCCAGTGCTCTCTTTGCAATGTGTTGGATACCTCGCTAGCATTTAAAGTGAAACCATCATGCTTAAATAAGTTATCCCAAAATAGTTGTTAGTAGCTTCTTAATCATGGAAATAGCGTAATAACTTTGCTTAAGTGCCAGCATGAGTTGAATGTATGCAACCTACATCAGTGGACAGTGCAGACATCGTGCCAAAGAGTGATATGTGAGCCTACGCTGTCCATCCCTGCCTGTACCTTAAGGTACAACGTGACTCCCCCTTTGGCAAATAACCTATCAGCGATGAGGCTGGGACGGACAGACAAATGTTGGTTTGCCAGTCCCTATAAATCCTGCAAATTTCATAAAAATCAGTTCTGTTTGTAAAACAGTAATTTTACACATAAATATCTTAGGAATGGGGACACCTTTCATGCAGTTTAAATTAACCCTTTGAGTGCCAGAGGGTTAGCCAACGCATTGCCACTCAATACATTGGCTACCCCTCTGGTACTCAAAGGGTTAATGCAAATTGTACCCCCATAACACATGTGTGAAATTTGATGTCAGTCCATTAAGTACATTTTCTATCAAATTTGCAGGCAAACATGCCATTGGACTACAACTCCCATTATAATAGGTATTATCCAGAGGAAAGGGATTTGAGAGTAATTATTTCTAATGACTTAAAGGTAGGCAGGCAATGTAATAAAGCAGTGGGGAATGCAAGCAGGGTGTTGGTTGTATAGCTAGGGGCATTAGTAGCAGAAAAAAGGAAGTAGTCATGCCACTCTACAGATCTCTAGTTAGACCTCACCTACAGTATTTTGTATAGTACTGGAGACCCCATCTCCAGAAGGATATAGATACTCTAGAGAAAATTCAGAGAAGGGCTACTAAAATGGTCACTGGTTTACAGGAAAAGAAATACCAGGATATACTAAAGGATCTGAACATGTATAGCTTGGAGGAGAGAAGAGAGAGAGGATATGATAGAAACATTCAAATACATGAAGGGATTCAACAAAGTACAGGATGGAAGTACATTTCAAAGGAGTAAAAATGTTAGGACAAGAGGCCATAGTCTAAAACTAGAGGGGCACAGGTTTAGACATAATGTAAGAAAGTTTTACTTCACTGAGAGGGTAGTAGATAAGTGGAATAGCCTACCAGCAGAAGTGGTAGAAGTTAGTACAGTGACAGAATTTAAGCATGCATGGGATAGGCATAAAGCTATCCTTAACATAAGAAAAGACCAAGGACCAAAAAAGGTTTGAGGTTTTTACAGTAGGAAAATGGGCAGACTAGCTGGGTCGAATGGTTCTTATCTGCTGTCAAATTCTGTGTTTCTATTATGGTACTTGTAATTCAACAGCAGCTAGGGAGTCAAATACTGAGCAACCCTCTGACACCCAAAGCTAAAGTTTATTGATTAAACTTTGAGTCCTGGGCTTAGTCTAAATACCTTGAACACCCTTTTGAAAGTAAATCCATTTTAGCCTTTGGAGTACTTTGGCTCTCAAAGAGTTATTTCTAGGCATAATGGATATTTGATATGTAGTTTTACCTCTCCTGTTGAAATACAACCACCATAATCCCCAGGAAGGTGATAACTGTAGTCCAACAGCTGAGGTAGTACCACAGATAGAATCTCCCTAATTCACAGCAATAAATATTTGAGTGCCAATACGATGCCTCACCCTCTAGCACTCAGTGGTTGGAAGAATAACCTTTTACATGGCACACATTGACACACAATGCCTTGAACACCCCTCTGGCACTCAAATGGATATTTTACTTTAACCCTTTGGGCACTCCTCACCACTGAAAGAATTACTTGCATACACAATGTGTATATTCAGCTTGTTGACAAACCCTTTAAGTGTCTGAGATGGTTTCCAACACTTTGTACCAAATCTGTTGACACCTGTTGTTTTTTTTTTTTTTGTTTTTTTTTTACCGCAATTAGAGCTAGCACATCTCACCTAGGGGTAGATTTAAAGGCAGCCGTTAACACCACCATTAATGGGAAAAGGCACATTGCTCGCAAGTAACACAAGATTTACTGCGGATTCAATAGGTAGTCTACGAGCATAACCTGAGTTGCACCTTTTTTCGCATCACCGTGCGTCCCAATCACCCGTTAAAACACAACTTAAGTCAAAATGTAACATAACGGCCGACTTTGTCTTGTAACCCTGATAGATGCACAAACAAAATTCAGACCTACAGCCAATCCGAAGGCCCCAAAGTATAAAAAATGTTCAGATACACCTATATATACCCAAAAATAATGGTCACACCGTGTCTGTGTTTTGAGTTTTGTCAAGCTAGATCACAGGACGCAGGAGCGGAGGATAGCGATTAGAGCGAGAGAGAGAGAGAGCCGCATTCACAAGAGTAAGGCAGAAGGAGTTTAGAGTTTGGAGAGGTGCACTCAAAAAGACACATACCACACTCTGGCACATATCACATACACCCATACAAACACAAACACATACATACACATAGTCTTTTTTTTTTTCATTACACTTTACACATTTCTTAAACTTTATTTTTACAGTGTGAATCTGTGAGTGAAAGAGTGTGACAGAGATTGAGTGGGATTGAGTGTGTCTGTGAGGGCCTGTGGCGGTGCCTGGGTGTGAGTGGGTGAATGATGGCAAGGAGAGGAGGACAGGAGAGAGGGATGGGGAGAGTAGTGAAAGAGGAGGAGGAAGGTCAGGAGGGCATTCCTGAGCAGAGTAGGGGTGGGAGAGGGAGATCCGCAGGGCAGAAGGGGAGCCGGCTCAGAAGAGCAGGCACACGGAGGGCAGGGACAGAACCTACAGTGGGATGAGGGGTACCTGTTGGGGAACCCCACACACAGGCAGGGGCAGAACAAGCAGGACACTCTGGTTCTGACTTCTTGCAGGCTGGAGTTTAGGAGGAGAGAATCAGAGATTCTAGTTACTCTGAAGAGGAAAAAAGGGCTCTCGTGGAGGCTGTCCTGGAGAGGGAGAGCGTCCTCTACCTGAGGGAGAAGGTCCCTGACCTGTCAGAGAGGAAGAAGGCCGTTTGGAACCAGATCTGCAGCCGGGTGAACGCAGTGGCCAGATGCAGACGGGATGTGGAGTCCATAAAGAAACGATGGGGTGACTGCAGGAGGGTGGTGAAGAACAAGTTGGCTGAAATCGCCCAGCAGGCCAGAGGCACCAGAGGTGGGCCACCTGTCCCTATCACCTTCTGCAGATGGAAGAAGAGGGTGTGGCAGAACCTGTCCTCCACACTCATTGAGGGAGTCCCTGGAGGATCTGACACTGGGGAAGTGTCTCCACACTACCGGTAAGTGCATCATCACATAACCACACACCACATCAACCAAAACAAGCATCACTCACCAACACAGTCACAACACAGTCACCGCAACCGCGCCACTCCCGTTAAGATATGATGGGGAGCCCACCTTATGCAGGGGGTTTCTTAATCAGCTTGAGATTTTTTTCGAACTTGCTCCACAAGCATTTCCTACGGAAAGAAGTAAAATTGGATTTATGATTTCACTATTGAGGGGCAGAGCACTAGCATGGCGAATCCTATATGGGAAAAGGCTAAACCCATTACTTCCAATTTTACTGAATTCATAAGAGCTTTCTCCAGTGTATTCGAGATCCCTGGGCGTAACACCTCGGCTACAAAACAAATAATGAGTATTCGCCTGGGCGCTCGTACAGTTGCAGACTACTCCATTGAATTCCGCATATTAGCAGCTGAGGTGGGATGGAATGATGAGGCTCTTGTGGCAGCTTTCGCTCAAGGTCTCAATGTTAGAATAAAAGACGAGATTGCTGCCCAGCGAATTACCTGATGCATTGGACAAATTAATTGAATTTGTAACCCTAATTGACGCTCGTATTAGGGAAAGAAGTAAGACTAAAGACCGTAGACCGAGATCCTCCACTGGGTCATGGCACAAAAATGAATTCCCACCCTTGCCTCCCTGACCTCCCTTGCCGCCTGGTCATGCTGACATAGTGGAACCTATGCAGGTGGGATTCACTCAGTTGACTAAGGAGGGACGGTCCTTCCGCCACAAAAACAGGTTGTGTCTCTATTGTGGCAAAGATGGACACCGGTTGCTCACTTGTCCTGTGCGTTCGGAAAATGCACGCACCTAGGTATCCTTGGGGGACAGGTCCTAGGTGGTGTTTATCAGTCCCCAGAGATTGCACAATCTAAATCAGTAGTAGGGGTCGTGGCATCCTGGTCAAGTTCCTCTTATACTACGTCTGCCTAGATTTGGGCGCGGCTGGGTATTTCATGGGTAAGGAGTTTGCCGCCTTATACGATATTCCATTGGTCGAACTCGAAACACCCATGGCCATTGAGGCAATTGATGGTAGACCCTCAGTGCCTCCCCAGATTACCCATGAGACTTGTCCATTATCTGTGCAGATTGGAGTGCTGCATTTTGAGACACTGTCCTTCCAGATTATTCAGTCTCCACATTATGCGGTCATTCTGGGATTTCCTTAACTGCTTACTCATAATCCCAGAATTGACTGGAAATCCTGTGAAATCCTGGCTTGGTTGGATCACTGTATGATTCACTGTTTGTGGCAGCCTACTAGGATTCTCTGTACCTCTCCCCCCTTACCGCCCGAATACCAGTCATTCAGCAATTTGTTTAGTAAGGGAGAGGCTAGCACATTGCCACCACATCGTCCATATGACTGTGCTATTGATATTGCGCCTGGCTCCATACCCCCAGAGGCAGAACCTATCCTCTCGCCTGTGAGGAGAATCGGGCTGTGGAGGAGTATATTTCGGATGCCTTGGAGCGTAGTATTATTCATAGATCATCCTCGCCCATGGGGCCTGGATTTTTTTTGTGAAAAAGAAGTCCGGGGAAATTAGACCTTGTATTGAATATAGGGGTCTTAATAAGTTAATGGTCAAAAGTGCTTACTCTATTCCACTCATTACGAGTTGTTTGACCGACTGAAGGGCGCTACCGTATTCACTAAATTGGATTTAAGAGCTGCGTATAATCTTATACGTATCAGAGAAGGTGATGAGTGGAAATCCGCTTTTAATACTCGGACAGGTCACGACAAGTATTTGGTAATGCCATTTGGGCTTTGTAATGCCTCAGCAGTGTTTCAGGAATTTATTAACGATGTGCTTCGAGATTTATTACAGTCCTGCGTTTTGATACATTCTCCTGATTTGGCAACACACTGTCTACATGTTGCTGCAGTGCTCCAAAGGCTAAAGAATAACAAACTTTTCTGTAAAATTGAAAAGTGTGAATTTCACAAGTCTATGGTACCATTCTTGGGATTTGTCATTTCCAAACAAGGCATAGCTATGGATAAAGAAAAACTTTATGTAGTGTTGCAGTGGCCACGTCCCACCGGTCTCAAGGCCATCCAAAGATTTCTAGGCTTTGCCAATTATTATCGAAAGTTTATTCGTGATTTTTCCAAGATTATTAAGCCTCACACTGACTCGACACATAAAGGTGCTAACACTTCTGAGTGGTCAGCAGAGGCCGGGGGGGGACTTTGAAGCACTAAAAGTCGCATTTGCTTCCGCACCGGTTCTGTCACACCCCAAACCTGAACTGCCATTTACTCTGGAGGTGGATGCCTCAGATACAGGTGTTGGGGCTGTGTTGTCACAGAGATCTGGTCCTGGTAAAGTACTTAAGCCATGCGGGTTTTTCTCTAAAAAATTGACTAAGGCTCAATCGGTGTATGAGATTGGCGACGAGAACTGTTGGCCATCATCCTTGCCTTACGTGAATGGCGCCACTTATTGGAGGGCACCAGGGCGCCAATTTTAATTCTTACCGACCATAAGAATTTACTTTATCTTTCTGAAGCTAAGAGATTGTTTCCTAGACAGGCCAGATGGGCACTTTTCCTCTCACGTTTCAATTTCATAGTGTCCTATCTACCTGGATCTAAGAATGCACGGGCTGATGCACTGTCCAGGCAATATGGTCCTGATTTGGAATCCGAGGCTGTGCCAGTGCCGATTATTCCTCATGATCGCATCCTTGCTACGTTACGTACTAGCATTACTTCACCACTGTGTCAGGAGATCTTGGCGGCTCAGGCTGAGGCTCCACCGGAAAAGCCCTTGGGAAAATGTTTTGTGACTGAACCTTTTCGAACCAGATTGTTGGAGACATACCACGCTTCACGTGCTGCCGGACATGTGGGCAGAGATCAATTATTCTGGTCCCTGTCTCGTATGTTCTGGTGGCCTACCTTGAGAGCAGACTGTGCTGATTTCACTACCGCTTGTACAGTATGCTCTCGTTCCAAGTCTCCGAGGCACCTTCCTGTAGGTCTTCTGCAAGCCGTTCCTAATGACAACCGACCATGGTCACACGTGTCCATTGATTTTATGGGGGAGCTACCTGTCTCAAATGGTTGCACATTTACAGGGGAGGGCTGGCCTGGGGGGCAGGGGGGCAATTGCCCCCTGGGCCAGTCATATGTCCGGGTTGGTGGGCCACTGCCTCACTCAATCTCTCACCTGCTGCTGCAAATGGAGCTACAGTAGTGATACCACAGAGCTAATAACTGAAATGGAGCAACACCAATGATACCATAGAACAACAATCCAAGTTGATCTACACTAGTATCATAACCCATTTCCCTTGTGAGCTCTATGGTATCACTAGTGTAGCTTTTACTTCAATTGCAATCTCTGTAGCTCCATTTCAACTGTAAGCTCTGTTGTATCATTTGCCTTACTTCACAATATTAATGCCAGTTTTAAAATTAACAAAAGAGGTGGGCTGAGACAGCGGGCTTGAACAATAGTATAAATGGGCCACTTGATTATATGTGCCCCCCAGGCCACATGTTACCAGCCCTCCCCTGCACATTTATCTTGATGGTGGTAGACAGGTTTTCTAAGATGGCTTACTTTGTGCCACTCCCTGGTTTGCCTTCCGTGAAGGAACCGGCCGTTGTATTTGCTAAAGAAGTATTCCGGCTCCATGGTGTTCCCAGGGTGCTAGTATCTGACCGGGGGAGCCAATTTGTATCCAGATTCTGGAGGGCGTTTTGTGACCAAATGCGCATTCAATTGTCATATTCTTCCGCTTATCACCCCCAAACCAATGGGGCCGCTGAGTGCTCCAACCAAGGGCTGGAGCAATTCCTTCATTGTTTTGTGTCCAATCATCATGACAACTGGGCCGACTTGCTGCCTTGGGCGGAGTTCGCCAGGAACTGTGCTATTAGCACCTCTTGGAGCTCACCTTTTCTTGTCATCTATGGGTTCCAACCATGACTGCTCCCAGATTCATTCCAGGCAAAGCAGATTCCAGCCCTAGACGAGCATATTCTGCAGCTCCAATCCTCTTGGGCACAAGTGCAAGCTTCCCTACGTGAGTCTTTTCTGCGGTATCGGCAGCATGCCAACAGGAGATTGCCGGCTCCTGTTTTCCAGGTTGGGGACCATGTGGGGTTATCATCCAAATATCTGAATCTGCAAACCCCGTACAACAAGTTTGCTCCTCGATTTGTTGGTCTATTTTGAGTAATCCGCAGGGTTAATCCCGTTTCCTATGCCTTGGAACTCGCCGCTAGTATGCGGATTCACAATGTATTTCACATGTCATTACACAAACCACTGGTTTGTAATCGCTACACATCTGCTCCTGTTGTCCCCGGTCCTGTTTGTGTTCAGAACCACAATGAATATGAGGTACAAAGTATCCTAGATTCACGTAGAGTTCGTGGTCAAATCCAGTACCTAGTACATTGGAAGGGCTGTGGCCCAGAGGAACGTTCATGGATTAAACACTCTGATATCCATGCTCCAATTCTATTACGCAGGTTCCCATGCGGGGAGGGGGTCACTAAGAGGGGGGTACTATCACGGTGCCCGTGATCCTTGTTGCAGTATAGCGACACTACTACTTCCTTGTTTCTGATTCTGGATTCTTATTGGTCCCAGGACCTGACTCTGCCCAGGGCCAGCCCTTTTATACCCTGTCATGTCGTTAGTTGGGCGCCCTTTCATGGTGTACCTGAACCTAGAGCTAGTTACTGCTGTTTCTCTTTTTGTGTATGACCTGGCCTGTCTGACAACACTCCTGTGTATCCTGATCTACTGCTGCATCTATTGCTGACTGGACTGGCTGAGAACCCGCTTTCATTGCTGACTGGATTGGCTGAGTACCTGTTTCCGATGCCGCATCGTACTGGCTTCTACCGCTTCTGTGGCGGTATTGCACATATGGAGTACCGGTTTCCATGCTGTCAACAACTGGGCTGAGTTACTCGTTCACATTGCTGACGTGTCTGGTTTATACACTGTCACTGGCTGTGCTCACCCTAGTTGATGGTTATAGGCATGTTCCCCGGGCGCATTATCACTCTGGTTGAACCTCGCTATCACCCTAGAGTTCTAGGGCCGGTTCACTCTCTTGCCCTGCCTTACCGTACCGTTGTGGCCTAACGTGCTTTAGAGCCAGCCGTAGTGTAGTGGTCCATCTCCTAGTAGATCCGTACTACAGGACACCCGTTGCCTGTATCCATGGTCTGTTGCTTCCATTCTACCCCAGCGTTCTAGGGTCCCTGCTGCCATATCAGTGGTATTGAAATAGGAAGGTAGAAACAAAATGTACAACACGCGTTGGATTGAGACTCGTGGATCCAGCGATTTGGGACAGAGCCCTTTGGATCCTCCAAGAACTTTTTGTATCATCGTTTCAGACTTTTGGGAACGGTATACCCGGATACCTTCAAGTCCTTATATATCTGTGACCCCTCCACTTCGTGGGGAAGCCGATCCAGGGTCACGGCAAGCGGGACTTACTAGATCTCCATCACATCACACAGCACAGCTGTGCACTACAGTGCGAACAGTGAATTCTCACAGGTATTCCGAGTAAGGAAAGGACTTTTCCACATTAGATCTTCAAAGCTTACTTTATTTACATTCTCAATGCTTGATTGCTTCTACGTCTACATTGGAATACTGCCATATCACAAACACTACAAGACGGACCTACTATTCCCAGAGATACCCAATAAGGAGACATTTCTGAGAGCAGCGATACATCATGCATTCAGACTATTGAAGGCACACGTCAAGACTCTAATCAAGTAAGGGTACATTTGTACCATTGTGTTTTATTATTGGTACTCCTTGACATTTGACCTATTCTTTTCTTGTTTTGGGGGGGATTTACATGCACCTCTCATATTAGGACATACCGTTATTTGCCATTAAATTGTCTATTGTATACAGTTCTAGTCTTATTTACATTGTATATGTAGATTTCTCTCCCATCATTTTTTATTATTTGGACATTTTGTTTCTACCTTCCTATTTCAATACTACACTTAGTATCACTTTTTTCTGTTTTTTCCTTTTATCCTGCTCTGACCCACACTGCATTTTCTATACGCTTCATACTCACTCACGGATCTGAGTATTTTGAGAACTAGCAGCAATCAAAAAGGAAATACGGATTGTACATCGTTTGCAGGGTGCCTCTATCACACCAGCAACTGATACTAATACATCTTAATAACATAAGTGATTTAAGTATTTTTGACACATTTATTTTCCTGTTATTTGGGGGATTGAGAGACAGAAGTCAAGCGCTGGTTTTTATATAGCCATATCAGTGGGTCAGTTGCCTCCATTCTACACTAGCGTTCTAGGGTTCCTGCAGCCAATCAGTGGGTCAGTTGCCTCCATACTACCCTAGAGTTCTAGGGTTCCTGCTGCCAGTATCCATGGGTATCTTGCCTCCTTACTACCCTAGCGTTCTAGGGCTCCTGTTGACCCTATCAGCAGGTCGTTGCCTCCATCTTACCCTAGCGTCCTAGGGTTCCTGCTGTCTGTCTCTCTAGTCTGGTGCATTGTTTTGTTATACTGTTTCCTACCTGACCAGTGAAAGTTGTGGGAAGTACCTGTACTGTCTTCATCTGGGCTTGTGTGGGTTGGGAAAAGTACTCAGTCGTTGATTGTTTCTTTATTTTCAATAAAATCATTTTAACACTACAGTATTTGTCTGAGTGTTCTTCCAAAACTGTGAAACAGACGCATCAACCTCGAGTATAAATGGCAAGGCAGGGTTAGGATGAGCCAATACTGGTGCCATAGTAAAGGCATGTTTCAGGGTATTAAACACCCATATGGCCTCGGGTGACCAATGGAGAGGGTCACTTCCTATTCTGGTTAGGTCCAAAATGGGTTTCACTATGGATGAAAAGTTTTTAACGCTTTGAGTGCCAGAGGGGTACGCAATGCATTGTTTTGAAATGCGTTGCGTACCCCTCTGGCACTCAAAGGCTTAATGAAGTTACAATAGTAATTAGCGAAACCCAGAAAACATATGGAGCACAACATAATAGGATGAGGCCATTCTAATACAGCAGATAGTTTGAGTGGGTCTATTGCAAAGCCAGCTGCAGATATTACATAACCAAGAAATGTGACCTGAGTCTGGTGAAATTCGCACTTCTCCAGTTTGCAAAACAGCCCATTGTCACGCAACTTTTGAAGGACTCGTACAACATCTGACCAATGGGTTTCGAGGGATAAAGAATGGATCAGGATGTCATCAAGACAGACTACCACACATTGTTGCAGCATGTCCTGAAGGACGTCATTAATGAACTCTTGGAAAACAGTGAGAGCATTACAGAGTCCGAAGAGCATAACTAGATATACATAATGCCCACTCCTGGTATTGAACGCCGTTTTCCACTCACAAAGTTACTGTTAATTAAATAACTGGCCGCACCAGAATCCAAAAGGGCCTGAGTGGTAACAGGGGATTCAGCCCAAGACAGAATTATCATAACCAGTGTTTTTTCTCTATGGGTCTCTGGGGATTTGGAAAGCCGACCCAAGATCTGTTCCTTAGGTGTAGGTGTTTCGGACGTGTAGGGCACAATCTCAGCAGATGTCCTTTTAGGCCACAATAGAGACAGCGTCCCTCCCACCTTCTAAAGGCCCTTTCTGCCATGGAAAGACGTGTGAAACCTAGCTGCACAGGTCCCACACCAGTGGAAGCAACACCACCAGGAGGCATGGGAGGTGAGGGAGTGTAACGGTTTTGACACTCAGACACAGTAGTTTAGATAAAACACAGTTTTATTGAATAAACACAGAATAATAATAACCCTCGCGGGTCCAGTAATATATGTACACAATATAGTACTGACACAGGACATGTTATAGTAACCAATACCCACACAGGTCCAGTATATGTATAAATCAGCAACAATAATATACTGACACAGGTCAGGTAAAGTTTGTGTGATACTCAAACGAGACAGCAGTGAAATGGTTACTATTAGGCCAGAAAGGCTGACAGGCCCTAATAGCGCGAGGCCCTCAAGACTCTCACTCTGAAGAGAGTGATGGAATAGCGAGTAATGCCACAGGAGTAATCGGAGGCCTAGGACAAGCTGTGGACTGCCATAGCAGTAATGGAGGACTGCAACTGTATGCATGGAGGAACACCCAACGGAGACTGCAATGACTGAAATCCGGTGGAAAATTGCAACTCCCCCGAAGGGGTTAACGAACGTTCAGACCTAATGTCGACTGCCAGATAGTGAGAGCAGCCTGAGGCCAACCTCAGCTTGTAGCAGTAAAAGGTCAAGAATACCATGGTGCAATCAGAATGGATCTATCACACTGTAGTGTCGCCCGCACGACACAGTAAGTGACAGGTTTACCATGACTAGACTGCCTGAGTGGCAACGAGGCAACAGAGGCTCTGTCCAAGGGCAAAGAGGACACCGGATGACAGCCCCAAACCGGATACCGGATGGGACCGCAAGCAGGCCCTGATACACGGACAATGTTCACCCAAACCTGTTCGATACACAGAACAGGAACTTCAGTCAGGCCAGGTCAGTACACAGAGCAGGAACGTCAGCCAATCTGAGTCGGTACACAGAGCAAGAACATCAGCCGGGCCAGGTCGGTACACAGAGCAGGAACGTCAGCCAATCCGAGTCGGTACACAGAGCAGGAACGTCAGCCGGGCCGGGTCGGTACACAGAGCAAGAATGTCAGCCAATCCGGGTCGGTACACAGAACAGGAACGTAGATAGCAGAGTAGTCAGGTAGTCCAGGTCAGTACACAGAGCAGGAACGGATACAGCAGAGTAGTCAGGCAATCCGGGTCATACACAAAGATCACACGAATAACTGGAAGAAGCGCTGGCAACGGAAACACCACGAAAGGGCACTGGAGAAGTGACAAGACCCAGTATTTAAGGACAAATACTGGGCGGGGCAAAGCCACATCACCAATAAAAGGCAGCAGGAAGTAAAACTGACAGAATGTCTCCAGCAATAGCACGGGCACCGCAATAGTAAGGTACAGGTGGGGACGAAAACATTGGTGGCATAGGAATAGGAGGCCTCCATAGGCGCTCCCTATAAGAGGGTCTCTCACGGAGCCTAGTGTCTATTAGTATGAGGAAAGACACTAGGTCCTCGAACTCTTTAGGCAAGACTTGTGCTGCAATTTTGTCCTCAATGCAGTCAGAAAGCCCATGTTCAAATGCAGCCACAAGTTCCTCATTATTCCATCCAACCTCTGCCGCTAAGGTACGGAATTCGATAGCATATTCAGCAACTGTCCAACTGCCCTGCCTAATGGACATTAGTTGCTTTGCAGCAGAGGTAGTGCGTGCTGGAATATCAAATACCCTGTGGAAGGTAGCACAAATTCAGAGTAATTATGTACAGATTGGCCCAGGCTAGAGCTTTGTCAGTGAGTAAGATACAAGGAACCCAACCTTAGCTCTATCAGTTGGAAATGCCCGTGGAACCATTTCGAAGTAAATGCCAACTTGGTTCAAAAACCCTCTGCATTGTTCTGGATTTCCCCCATTGCGCTGAGGAAGTGGGACAGATCCAGTCATGCCTCTGGCTACTGCAGGCTTGGCTGCGACTGTGACTGTCTGAATGGAACTGGCAGCAGGACCAGGCATAGAAGCAGATACTAGCAAACAAGGGAGGCCAGGATCCAGGTGTGCCATGCGAAAATAACATGGCAAAATGACCCATAAGGCGGTCCTGCTGCTCATTCCTAGCAGAGATGTTAGGATAAAGTGGGTTACCAACACCGTCAGGATTCATGGCCCTTGCATAATGTCAGGGAACAGAGAAAACCAGAAGGAAACAGGAGATGCTGGTAAATAAAATACCTTTTATTAAATAATAAAATGAATAGCAAAAATAAATGCGAAGCACAATCCAAAATCTTAGTAAAAAATGCAAGCCAGAGATCAAAGCCAAAATGGGTAGTCAGACGAGCCGAGTCAGGAGCACAGGAAGCAGCTGTGTCAGGAACGGAAGCCAGGATCAGGAACCAGACGAATCAGTCAGCCAGGTCAGGGTCAGACAAAAGAACAATACCAACAACAGCAGGAATACACAGGGAGGTCATAGACCACACAAGGACAGAGAGATACTGAATCATAGCAGCTAAATAGCCAGAGAATAGCAGGAAAGGGCTGGCTAATTGACAGGTAACCGTGGTAACTGAGATTGACAGACAGTAGTAACCTATCAGCTGAGTAAGCCTGAGACAGGGAAGTAAGGTTGCTCATTAGTGATTAGCTGAGGTGTGTACCTGTATTGCTGAGCAAAAAGCAATAGTGGAGGGGGGAGGGTGAGAACCCTGACACTCTGCCACGCAGACTGGACCTCCTCCTCCAGGGTTACCTCTGGAAAGAGGATATGGACAGTCTGGCTTTGACAGCATGGCTGTTGAAGCCTCCATCTTAAGGAGGAAGGGTTTTTCTCCTGAGGTGGTCTCCACCATGAACCAAGCCAGGAAGCCTGTGTCCTCTAAGGCCTACCACAGGGTTTGGTCTATGTCCCACTCTTGGTGTGCGGACAGGCATCTGTCCTTGTAGGAGTTTGATTCCCCTCCATCTTGTCCTTTTATGCAGGATGGTGTGAATAAAGGCCTTATCCTTAGTTCCTTGAAGGTCCAGACCTCTGCTCTCTTGGCCTTTTACCAGAGATGCGTAGTAGTTGTCAAGGTCTTCTTTCAGGGTATTGGTCATGCTTTCCCCGCTTACAAGGCTCCTCCTCCTCAGTGGCACCTTAATTTGATCTTGGGTGTATTGCAGCTCCCTCCTATTGAGTCCTTGGCAACCATTACTCTACGTGTTCTGACGTGGAAGATGGCTTTTATTTTGGCCGTGGTCTCTGTCCTCAGAGTTGCTGAGCTGCAGGCTTTGTTCTGCAAACCGCCTTTCCTGGTGTTTCACAAGGATAAAGCTGTTCTCTACGTACCTCCCAGGAATTTCTTCCTAAGGTGTTTTCTGAGTTTCACTTCAATCAGGAGATTGTTGTGCCTTTCTTTTGTCCTGAACCTAAATCTGACAAGGAGAAGGATCTCCACTTGTTGCATGTAGTGCGTTACCTCATGTTCTGTGTGCACCATACTGAGTCCATTCGTAAGACGGATGCTCTGTTTGTCATCCTTGAGGGTCCCAGGGCTGGTTTGGCTGTGTTCAAGGTGACTATTGCATATTTGATTGTCTACCATCTGCAAGGCTTATGAACACAGAGGGAAACCTGTTCCCTTCTTTATTACAGCACACGTCACCAGGTCTGTTGGGGCCTACATGAATCAGGCCTCTGCTGAACAGCTGTGCAAGGCAGCCACTTGCTCTTCTGTGCAAACCTTTGCACATCTACCGTGTTGATGTTATGGCTTAGGCTGAAGCCAGCTTTGGCAGGAAAGTCCTGGAGGCAGTTTTGCCTCTCTAGGACTTTAATTTCCTGTGCCTTATAGCTCTTTACTGTTTGAGCCCTGCTGGCTCTTGTTCTTGTGTGCTGTGTATTATTATTTAGTGTCCGTTGACAGTTAGTTTGGGCTGTTTCATGTCCTGGATAGTTCATGGGACCTCTGGTATCATGGGGACCAGTGCTTGGTCCTTTCCTTCTCTTCCCACCCCTGGGAGCTCAATGTTGGTACATCCCCATGGTACCTGTATGTCATATTGGACGACAGAGAAAAGAGGATTTTAGTCTTACCTGTTAAATCTTTTTGTCTTAGTCCAGATGACAGCCTGGTCTCCCGCCCAGTGAAAGGGACCATGCTGGGTCTCCTGTGGCTGGTCGTGGAAGTCCTTTTGGGTTCATCGCTCACAGGAGTTTTTCCCTTCTTCATTCTTGCTATCTTAGTCGATAGGTTATTGTCTCAAATTTATCTGGGCTGGGAAGGGCTAAGGTAGCCTGATATGGAGGATGGGGAGGCTCCACCCCTGCACTACTTTCAGAATTGTTCCAGCGTACTTGGATGAGCTGCCGCCACCCCGTGGACTGTATGTAATATGGACTAAGAGAAAAGGATTTAACAGGTAAGACTAAAATCCTCTTATTTCTTCCTTTGTGAGTTCAGCCTAATTGGAGTCTTTATTGTCAGCTACGAGAAAGAACCCACAGAATAGCTCTACTGACTGGGCAAGCACCTCCACAAGCACCAATGGAAATGTTTGTGCACATCAGGCTAGGGTTAAAAGGCAAGTAATGTAGTATATCTGCTTTCAAAAAATGTATGCTTTTAGGGGGTTATTTTGATGCTACGGGATAAATGTGCCTTCAAACTATGATGCATTTTGGTTATCTCCATGAAAATCTTATATGATGTATATACATTTGTTGATTTGTTCAGCTATAAAATTGGGTATTCATATTCCATATTTTTTTGTTTGTTAAGCTAAGCTTCCTTCCTGTATTAGGTATTTATTATAACATGTTGATACATTTCAAAATAATAATGGAGGGAGATTCACTAAGCGGCAATAAAGAGGTGATGAAGTGGAGATGACTTCTACAGTTTATCACTTCTCCAATTCCTATGTTATTCTATGGAGCCTATGCACTAATATATCTTCAACTTTGCAGATCTTAGTGAATAGGCTCCATAGAATAACATAGGAACTGGAGAAGTCATCTTTACTTATTGCCACTTAGTGAGCCTCTCCCAGGATTTTTGTTAATTTGGCCAAAGTATGAATGAGATCGCTTACCTCTCCAAGGTACCACATTACAAGAGAATCCTATCTAATTCATATTGCTGTCTATTTGATACATATTGCCCCTAAAAAATTCTTGTGAGGAAAAGCATTGGAATTAAAAGCACCTAGTTAAAAGTGCAAAATATCTTATATGAACAGACAGACCTGCTTTCAAACAGGGTGAGCTTGCAGTGAGTAGGCAAGTGGGCTGGAGCTTCATGAGTCCACTGTATAGATCTTTCCCACCCACCACTACAGGCTACATTGACCTGTATATTACCTTGATTAAATGGACAAGGAGTACAGCAAGTCAAACAGAAGGCCACACACTATGCCTTTAAGAACCTCTTTTAAAATAATACTGAATGTGCAAACATAGACTTTAAGTGCATCTCATTTTATATAATTTATAATAGTGAAATTAAATGAATGGTGAAAAAGCAGCTAGAATAAGAAAATATATCCAAAAGAAGAATAAAACAGAACTAGCACACCATAATATGTACATATACAGTATTTACTCGAATATAAAGCAAGGTTTTTCAGTCATTTTAGCCTAAATGAGTGACCTCGCCTTATATTCGGGGTCGCCCTTTATTTGGGCTGCCCACTGAATGAAAAGAAAATCCCATCCAGTGGGCAGTCTGGAACGTCTTCCTCCCTCTACCATTAATCTTCAATAATGCACTCGGCAGTCTTCTTGGAGTGTGTCCGCCTCCACACTGATGATGCATGACACAAAAAGGTCCTTCCAGGCCATTTCTATCAATGGGCAGACTCCATACGGTTTGATAAAAAGGTCCTGGAAGGACCTTTCTGCATCGCATCATCAGAGTGGAGGAATACCACTCTACAGGAAGACTGCTGTGTGCATTAATGAAGCTTAAAGGTATAGTAATGTTTCACCAAGAAAACACATCTCCGATTAATCTTCATAGTATTTGGGCTGTGGAGAGTGTTATTTCAATACGTCTGAGTTGTAGTTCAAGAGTAATTGAATGATAAAGTATCCCCTTCCCGCCCCTTTTACTGGTGTAACACTGCTCACCTCAGAACAGCAAAACTGTCCAGATGGATCAGTTAGCATAAGGAAAAACCTGAAAAAACTGTCAAGGAGAGCAGAGTTTTCCTAATGCTCATAGTAAGAAGATTGTCCCTTGTTGAGATCTGTCTGGTCAAGTGACCAGATTCCACATCTGAGGGGAGGTGTCTTACACTAGGTAAAAGGCGGAGGCATACTTTATCATTCAATTACTCTTGAACTACTATTTGGAAAGTATTGAGATAATGCTCTCCATGGCCCAAATACTAGGAAGATTAATCGGAGCTGCTTTTTTGTGAAACATTACTATCCTTTAAAAGGTAGAGGGTGAAGAAAGGAAAGAGAATATTGGGTGAGAAAATTAAATAAAAATCCCCAAAATAAGGGGGTCTTATATTGAAGATTTTTCTTTTTTTCACACCCAACATTTCAAAAGTTGGGGGGTCACATTACATTCGAAGTCATCCTGTATGCGGGAAATTACGTTAATATATAAATTCAAAATAAGAAGCCAAGTGAACAAGATAATGAGAACAGCAAGGATTGAAGGGATTCTCCAAGTTCCCAAACTAGTCAAAAGCCTAGGAAATTATGACTTTCTGATATCCCCTATTTTTAACAAAATGTGTTTGCTTTGTCTTTGCTTTATCATTTTGTGTAAGAAGGAACTTCATCCATTTTCTTATTCATAAGTTTGTCTGTTTTCTGGAAATAAATGCTTTTATATAGTTATTTATTTAATTGATATAGTTATTGTTTTCTGGTAGGTTTACCATGTAACCCATGATATGTGCATTTTAGTTTATAAAGTTGAAAACTTCCTTGTGAGGTCCCAGTAAATTAGTGCAAGAGTTACATGTTGGTAAAAATATGCATATTTTTTGGCAGGGCTTTTAAATATAATTTAAATAAACTGTGTCTTGTGAACACTCAACCCTAATAAAGTATATTTTAGTATAATTAAAGAACTTTATCGGTGAAAGGATGGTGCCCACAGAGTAATAAATTTCTCAAAGAAAAAAGAAAACCCTGTATCACTGGGCACTCAAACTACTCTTCACTATTTCAGTTCACACGCAAAGGATCATATTATATAGGAGAGATGGGACCTATACTTAATTTAAGAAAGTATCTTACAAAAAGTTCATGAAAGAACCCTATTTCGTACACCAACTTTCATGATTCCGACAGTCTTATTGGAGAATGCTAAAACTTAGCATTTAATATAAACTATAAAATCCAAATCAAATTCCACACCCATGCCTTTATTTTAAAAAAACATATTTTCATGGGTCTCAGGGCATATACTTTCTTTGTTTTTTTATATAGTATTGTAGAGGTGACTACATCCAGATCTCATAATCATCATCTATCACGTGAATCTCAATCTCATAACGTGACCAATTATTACTTTATCCATGTATTCAAAATGGTACATGTCTATAGACTGTCTCAAGTTATTTATTCACAGATTCATTCAGGCATCTATTTGCATCGCCTTGTTCGAACAACTTATCGACAGCTGTATCACATTCATCAACGGCGTATATTCATTCAAACATCTATCTTATTGTGACAGTTGACAACATATCTTAGCTTTTTTAATCAGTAGGTATTTTTACATCTCGCACATCTACTGCATATTTCTACTCCAAAAATCAATGCCTACTATCATGTGACATTATAGTATTGTACTCCGGTACTTTTGCTGGAGCACCCACAGAATCCACGATTATCCAGCAGTGAGATCTATATCAAATTTATCACCAAACTAGATTACTTCTACATAATTATCTAGTAGTGAGAATTATTGTTTCCCGGGCTGAATCCGGCTTGCCAAAATCTGTCTAGTGTGTTTCTAGTTTTACATCTAGCCTAAAATCCTACATCTACCGAGACCCATGACTAATAAAAAACTATTTTTTCAACGTGCCGGAACACCATTTCTTCCATCATCTCAAACTGAGTTCTCAATACCATTCAGAACAAAAGTTCCGATATAATAGTTAAATCTTTTCAGAGAAAAGGTTAACTGACGCGCGTTTCGCCAAAGGCGAAACACATTCGGTGTGTCCAAAAGAACGCCGACCAAAGTAATGGTTTAAATAATTTAAGGACTCTGTTATCTATGGTTAATTCAAATTTCAATTAACCTATCAAATCATGTTGAAAGTACGGTTTTTAATTGGGCTCATTATCTCAATATTGAAGAGAGACCTATTAACCCTATATATTGCCTTGGGAGGTAATATTTGGAGAACAATTTCACAACAAAGAAATACCTTAAATAAGTTTTATGATATTAACTAATCTAACAGGGTTTTCTTTTTTTCTTTTAAAAATAATTGAAACTTTCAGAATCAGCATAAATGTTTTGATTGGTAGGGTCTGATAGTCTTTTTTTTTTTTTTTTTTTTTTAATAAACTTTTTATTGAAATTTTTCCAAAGTACAAAACAGCCATAATACAGTTCATGAAATAAGTATTAGAAAGAAAAAGCTTAACACCTGCGTGCCAAGCATGTAGTAGGGTAAAAACTTCCCACAACTGAAAGATGCGTCTAACACTGACTGATCTGATAAATTACACAAAGGAAACGGGAAGGGTATATAAAATGAGATACCAAAATGCATGTTGGGTGGCGTTACGACCACCAGGGTATGCAGCAAAGTCACCTCAATATATTATGCTCTAAGTATAAATCTGAACCAGGCCAACAACAATTAGACAAAACAAAACAACATAGGATAAAAGACAAGAAAAAACATAAAACAGGTGCATACTCCTAGGGAGGCCCAATCCCTCCCACCCAAACCCAAAGTATATGAGAAAAGAAGATTAAAGAGTAAAACCATCGACTCCCAGGTCCTCCATCTCATTATTTAAATGGGGAAATTAAAAATCGCCCTCCCCCCTCCTGGTCTACCAATGTTTCCAGTGTGCTATCTGTCATCAGCCTCTCCTCCATCCACAAAGTATACCTAAAGCAGCGATAAAAGACTGCCTGTCGAGGAGAAGGCAAGAATAGAATAAAAGGTTCCCAGATAGTGATGAAGTGAGCTCCTAACATCTCCTTATCGGAGAGAGCAAGTATCCAATGTAATCTGGTGAAATGAAACAATTTAAGCGTCCATTGACGAAGCAGGGGAGGTTGGAGAGATAACCAAAGTGTCAGAATACATTTTAACGCAACCATAACAGCAAAGTCAACTAATTTAGTTTGGCCAGCTGTTATTTGGGAGGAGAAATCATAGATCCCAAGTAGAAAGGCAGGAGTAACAAAATCAATAGGTATCTCCATTCTCGTTGTGATATAAAAGAAGACCTTAATCCAAAAAGAGTGAATATGTGGGCAAGAATATATCATATGAAGTAAAGTCGCACTAAGGTTTTGTCACTTAGGACAAGAGGAAACTGATGCAAGACCAATGCGGTGGGTGACCAAAGGAGTCACATACAGTCTATGCAATAATTTAAATAAGAGTTCATGGAAGTAAGCAGACAGAGAACATCACAACCTGCGCAGAAAATTGGATTCCAGTAAATCCACCGTCAACATGGGAATATCCACGAGCCAACCAGAAGAGCTTTCTGAAATCTCTCAAAAAACCCCTGTCACGGTTTGTTAAGACACTCAGACTTAAGATTTAGGTTAAAACATAACTTTATTGAAAAGTTAAGGCATTTCCATAGGGTTAACATACACATACAAACAATGGAATAATTCAATAGAATAGGTTCTACCGGCCTTGACAGTAATACCGGGCAAGGCAACCCAGACGGCTAGTTGGAATAGCAATAGCAGGCTCTACCAGCCTTGCCAATACCGGGCAAGGCAGCCTCAGGGAAATGCTGTGAGCAGGCTGTACTGGCCCTGCCAATACCTGGTAAGGCAACCGTATGATGGAATGTACCGGTTCTACCAGCCTTACTAATACCGGGCAAGGCAGCCTTAAGGAATACTGTGAAGAGGCTCTACCGGCCCCACCAATACCAGGTAAGGCAACTGTGAGATGGAGTGTACCGGTTTTACCGGCCTTACCAATACCGGGCAGGGCACCCCAAAGGAACACTGTGAAGAGGCTCTACCGGCCCCGCCAATACCGGGTAAGGCAACCGTGAGATGGAGTGTACCGGTTCTACCGGCCTTACCAATACCGGGCAGGGCAGCCCAAAGGAGGAGGAGACCTAGCAGGTGCCAATTGGCTGTCAAGTGACAATGACAAGAACTTGGACCAAACAGCACTTGACTGTAGTATGGAGCAAACCAGCATCCGCACGCTGGAACCAACAGCATAGGTAACCACCAGGTTTAATGGAGATTGCCAGCGTCCGCACGCTGGGACCAACAGTACAGGAACCCACCAGGTTGAATGGAGTAAACCAGCGTCCGCACGCTGGGACCAACAGTATAGAAAACCACCAGGGTAAATGGAGTAAACCAGCGTCCGCACGCTGGGATCAACAGTATAGGAAACCACCAGGTTTAATGGAGTAAACCAGCGTCCGCACGCTGGGACCAACAGTATAGGAAACCACCAGGTTTAATGGAGTAAACCAGCATCCGCACACTGGGACCAACAGTATAGGAAACCACCAGGTTTAATGGAGTAAACCAGCGTCCGCACGCTGGGACCAACAGTATAGGAAACCACCGGGTTTAGTGCAGTAAACCAGCGTCCGCACTCTGGACCAACAGTATAGGAAACCACCGGATTTAATGAAGTAAACCAGCATCCGCACGCTGGGACCAACAGTATAGGAGACCACCAGGTTTGATGGAGTAAACCAGTGTCCGCACGCTGGGACCAACAGTATAGGAAACCACCAGGTTTAATGGAGTAAACCAGCGTACGCACGCTGGGACCAACTGTTGAAAATATCGCCGGAGCGAATAGAGAGCAATGTCGCCACAGCGACTACAGGAAGGGGATACTGAGACCAGAACGAGATTCAACCACAGCGAGCACCGCTGCACAGACGAGCAACCGGAACAATGCAGTACAGGAACAACCGGAACAGCAGCAGTCACGGAGAGCCATCGGAACCGACTGGAGAGGAAAGCCGACTGGTATACAGGAGCAAGTAGAATCAAGCACTCTGGAACTCCAAACTCAGGAACACTGGAACTCAGGACTCTTCAGCTCTGGAACTCTGGAACGCTGGAACTCAGGACTCTGTAGCTCTGGAACACTGGAACACTGGAGCAGGCCCAATCAGCATGACAGGTAGGACAGAAAGGAACTGTCAGAGACACCACGAAAGGGCAACCAAAGGGTGCCCAAGCTGAGTTTAAAAAAGGCAATGAGAGGCAGGCTGACAATAGGCAGCCAATGGGAGCCCCCTGCAGGTGATAGACACTGTATAGCACCAATCACAGGCACCGTGATACCCCCATAATGGAAGGAAGAGCGGACTGTGGATTGCGGATAAATAGCAGCAGGTCATCTGCAAACGCAGCAAGTTTCTTTTCCACAGTTCCCACCCTAATACCCTGATAATCCTCTAACGAGAGTAAGGTGCAAAGAAGGGGATCCAGCGCCAGATTTAAAAGAAGAGGAGAAAGAGGACAGCCCTATCTAGTACCCTGTGGTGTGAGGTTTGGTATAGAGTTGCTTAATTAAAGCACTAAACAGCGGACCGAAGCCCTGTATGTCCAAAACCTGAAACAGATAAGGCCAAAGGATTTTGTCAAAAGCCTTTTCTGCATCAAGGTTTATAAGTAGGTTACTATTACAAGGAAAGTCAGAGGATTTAATAAGAGTTGCTATTGCAGTACAAATGCTAATTACCGAATATCTACCTGGAATAAAGCCCTTTTGTTCCGTTGTGATGAGCTGAGGCAGTAATTTATTAAGTCTATTTGCCATAACCTTACTAAGGACCTTATAATCTGTGTTCAAAAGTGATATTGGCCAGTACGATTCAATCTGGTTAGGATCTTTCCCAGGCTTAGGTAGCTGATAGTCATTTTAACTTTTTTTGATTGATATCACAGCTTGTTGCACAATACAAAGTTTACTTCAAATGAGTCACCACAAAAAAGCTGTATTTGTTCTAAAAAGGAACAACACATAGTTTTCTATAGATATAAAGTTACCTATGGGAACCATATTAAACAGATGGAAGGCAAAGATGCTGAAAATGTACTTGGGGGGGCTAGAAATACCCAAAGGCTTTCTTATTTTCAGGATTAAAGAAGTATAGAGTGCAAATGTTAAAACTGAGAGATAACCACAAAGAAAAGTGGAGCTAATCTGGGACAAACCGCACTATAGGGGACAAATAACAACTGTACAAGTTCCCATTGATTTAAAAGTAGATAGGATGTTGTTCCAGGGAAATATCCAAGTGCCTTTTAGAGTCAGGAAGGATTTTTTTTACTGGATTGGGTTTAAGAATAGGGTTTGTTTGTTTGTTTTTTTATTGTTATTATTCCTCTGGATCAACAAGGGTTATCTGGCAAAGACTAAACTTTAAAGACATTTGTCTTTTTTCAACCTCTTCAGCTATGCTACTATTATTATAATTTTCATTATCTTTATTTGTTGAACACTATTATAGTGTATAGGAAAACTGTATCATGACATACATGGACAGATCTAAACAAATGGTAGTGAGACACCTGTTCACCAGTGCTTAGTTATGAGGAAAGAGTAGCTGAGCTATGTTTGTTTACAGTGATTAACAGGACACTACAAGGGATATGATTACTATATACAAATGTTTTCAGGGTTAGTACAAAGAACCCCCTGGGAACTTATTATTCAAAGGGACAAACAAAAAAACAAGGGTCATTCACTGAGATTAGAACAACAGGACTTTCTTCAACAGCAAAGGCAAGGGTGTTTAACAGTAAGGACAGTGAGGATGTGGAATTCCTTTCCTATAGGGCTGTGTTGGCCAAAACAGTAGTTCATAGAAAAAAATAGAGAATTATGACTATCCATTTTAATATGAGCAGGATGCTGATCCAGTGAGAAATTTTGTAGTCAAGAGGGATTTGCTTTTACCCTTCTGAGGCAAAATAGTTTTTTGCTGCCTTTTTTTTTGTTTGCCTTCTGCTAGATCACCAAAGGAAAAGGTCAAACTGTTCAGTTATATAATTTATCTGATAGCATTTTTGTTTTACAAATTCTGTGAACTTACACCAACTATTTCATGTCTCTTCCACTTTCAGAGATGTGAACAACCCCTATTTTACCTCTGTAAAAAGAGTCTGTGGTTCAACTATATCTTTAAAGTACCTAGGAGATCTCTGTCTATGGGTCTTCATCTTTATTGGCTCTCTGCTCTGATCATGAAATAAATAGATTGGGACACACGGAGAGCCGTATTTTGGAAGCTAAAGAGGAGGAACTAAAAAAAAATATAAAAACCAAAACACAATTACTCCGCCTAACCAGGGCTGGTGCAAGAATTTTTGCCACCCTAGGCAAAGTCTCATTTTGGCTCCGCCCCTGGTGCCCCACCCCTTTATCCCCACCCACTTGTACTCCACCTCTTTTAATGATATAAGTGTATATCCCTGTACTGTAATTAATAAGCGAATATTAGAATCAGATGCAACTAGACATGTTTTACCCCATAGACAGGATAACAAAGGGTTGCCTTTAAATTGCACTCCTAAAGATTCCCTTTTGCGATTATTAATTGGATATTGCTCACAGGAAATATTATGCATTTGTAGTAATCCAGATCGCAAAATATTTTAGTGATAGACACAAATGAACAACATATAACAAAATCTTTAGTAAATCAATCTGAAATAAATAAATGTATGTATTTACAATCCTATATAATAATTTGCTAAATCGTGTGTAACACCGCGACATGCGCAGTAGACACTGCTGCGCGTGCTGCAGTCATGCGCAATAGAGAATGCCCGCACAACAGCTGATACAGAGCTGGACGCTCCTTCGGGGCGCCCAGCTCTGTATCAGCTGTGGCGCGGGCAGTCTCTACTGAGTGTGACTGCCCCGCGACCGGGTGGCTGAGACACTGTGGCCCGTGTAAAGGGCTGTTCAACTAGTTTATAATAAATCAATCAGAAATGTGTATTTATTAAAATAAATTTTACGTCAAATATCCACACTGGTTTTAGGGACTGAAAGGTTCAACTTCTATTACTTGTTCAAAATGTTTCCTAATGGTGTACATTGATTGATCAGAATTCTCAGCCCCTAAAACCTTGTTGTAGCAATAGCATGCATATTGAATGTTATGTACTCACCCTGTGCGCCGCATGCCTCTTAAGTGTAAAGTGATCTGCTGCAACCCCCGGCTTCAGCAGGCTCTGGGGATATAATTCAGGCCTCCTCCTCGCTAGTCGCTCAAAGCGATCACTCCTCCAGCCTACTGCTGCCCTTAACCCTTTGAGTGCCAGAAGGGTATGCAACACATTGCTTTCAAATGCGTTGCATACCCCTTTGGCGTTCAAAGGGTTAAATTGTGAACTTGTGAATGAATCCCCCCCGATCGCTCTGCTCTTGTGACCATATCACCATGCGCTGTTACGCATCACACGCACGGCACAGGCAGCCAATGAGAGAGAAGTATTCTGTCAATGCATCCTTTCTCATTGGCTGCATCCTGCAGTGTGAATATGCTGCCTAGGAAGATTATACTGGACGGCGGGGCACAACTGGTGCTGTCCAGCGGCGTACTTAACCTTTTTTTTCCCCTCACTTATCACTGTGCCTCTGGTTCTGTCTCTGCACGGCTGCGCCCCCATAGATGTGTGCCTTAGGCCGGCGCCTACCTCGCCTACCACTGTGTATTCTGCTACCTTTCCTAAGTCATCCAACTTAAAGACATTTTCTTCAACATTGCTATGCAAAGTATGAACCCCCCACCAAAAAAGTTACCATTACACACACATTCAGTCAACAAACACTAACAATTACAGTACCTTCATTCAGCTAGACACCCACATGCCAAATAATTTATACACAAATCAAATAAAAGCACACAACACAATTCATACTGTTACAAATATTTGCAAAACATTACACAAACACACGGGCAATGCCATGTCACATTTGCTAGTTCTAACATAAAACTCTACTATTCATTTAATTCTAATTAAAGCATTTACAATGTAGTGTTTTTTTCCATTTGAAAAAGCAAAATAGTCAGAACCGTGAAGTGTTAACACTCAGCTCTATAATTATAGGGGAAAAACAAATCATTTAGAGGTTATCCAGAGCAAGCACATGATTTTATTACATAGTTATTACATAGTTGTTCAGATTATATCACTGCTGCCTGTGATTTCTAAAGTTTATTTAACCCTGTAAGGGCTACAGGGGATGAAACAAGCTAAGTTCCCACCATTCTATGAAGATGGCGCCTGTTGATGGAAAAAGCTGTGAGCTAGGATACTGCTTCTTGTCCTACGCTCATCTGGGTTAAAAAAGGGTTTAAAAAGTTACACCACCGTACCTCTAGCACCACCTAACTTCATCTGTTCACTGCTTTCATACTGTGGTAGGTACTTTTTAACAGTGTTCTCTGTCCTTTAACTTCTTTTTCCCTCTGCTGTAAGTATTCATTTCAAAATAGTTTCTTAACCCCTTAAGGTCTGTGGACGTACCATGACTGTCACAATTTCCGAGGGTTTTTGATCAAAGTGAGTTGTAATCCTGCCAGGTGTCTAAAACTGACTGCACCAAGACCGGAGCAGTTAGTTGCAGCTTCTCGCTCGGCGAGCCGGTACATGTGCCTGATCTCCAAATAAAACTGCCCTGGTCCTCTAGGGTAAAAAAAAAACCCTGGTCTACCTGGTCGTTAAGGGTTTAAATTCCAAATGTTTTAACTTTCCATTTAAGAGGATACTTATGTTTAGGTATATGAACTCTTGTAAAGCTGATATTACTCTTCTCCAAGAAACCCATTTTAAAAAGGAGACTGGCCCATATTTAAAAAAGCAAACTGGAGTTATTCTGGAACAATCCAACTGCACAATAGGGGAAAAATAAAAATTCCGGTTAAATTATTATTATTTTTTTTTTTATAGTCAACGTTTATTAAGATTTTCATAGAAAAGCAATTACAGACCATACATTAGCAGTGGATAGAACAGAGAAACAGAAACAGTTCAAAAAGCCAATTCAGTCAACAACCCGCACAAAAGAATAACAAGCATCAGATCTCCCTAGTATTACCACACAGAGCTTCATGGAGAGAGCGGAACGGAGAGAGCATGTGCAGGTTAGCCCATGGGACAAACAGGCAGCCCTAGAAAAGAAAAGAGGGAGCGACTAGTAAAAGAGAGAAGGGAGAGAAAAGAGAGAAAAAAAAGGGTGGGGTGGGGGAATTAAGAATAGGATAGGACTCACCCACCGGACTGACTATGCCCACTATCGTACTGAAAGACATTCAATGAAGCAAGAGGTCATTACAGAAGACAGTAGACAGGACATTATCCACCCAAGGGGTCCAAATACAGAGATAAGAAGTTGAGGAGTTACGAGCATAGGCCATCAATTTCTCCATCTTTAGAAGTTGCCAAAGTCTATCATCCAGCTGGGTTAGTCCTGGAGGTATCGACGTCCAATGATACGGGATATGGCACCGGACTGCTGCACAAACCCTGTAAATGAGCTTGTTAGACTTAACTGGTAAGACCCGAGCTTTATAAGGCCTATTTAAAAGACCAGTCCAGGGGTCAGGCACTCAAGCAGCTAAAAGCGTAATCCCAGAGCAATTGGACAGAAGAGCAATCCCACCACATATGTTATATGTGCCTATAGATCCACACCCCCTAAAGCATTGGGGGAAGAAGAGAGGAAAATTCGGGACAGTCTTGTAGGGCAGAGATACCATCGAGATAGTACTTTGTAACTCTTTTGTCAATGTGCAAGAGGTCAGGCTAGCAGTATTGTCAGTAATTGCCCTCCTGTCCTCAGGATCCAAGGTTTCGCCAAGATCGGCCTCCCATTTCGAACAGTATGCCGGAGCCAGGGGAAATGCAACTGTCAAAGGTGGGAATAGATTTTGGAGATGGCCCCTTTACAGCGAGGCATCGAATAACACAGGACCTCACATAAAGTGCGACGGGGGGGGGGGGGGGGACGGCCAAAATAGGACTGTACAAAGTGGCGTACCTGACTTAATCGAAAATACTCCCCGGAGGGTGCCTCATACTGAGTTTGAAACAAATTCCATGTCATCAAGACTGAGGACAGCAGCATGTCTTGCACTCGAAGGATCCCCTTACCAATCCACCAATAAAAAGTGGAAAGGGAGAAACCGGAGGAAAATCAGGGTTACAAAAAAGAGAGCGCATCAAAGAATTAGAGATACCATGCTTACGCCAGAGAAGTAAGGTATGAGACAAGGCAGGACTGCAAAAGGATGCCCTAGAACTCAGCCCAGGGGTCTATAACACTGCAGATGCAGGTAACGCCAGAAAGGAACATCGTTCCAATTCCACCCATCGAGGGGGGTCAACCGTGTTATGCAGATTTAACACTTTCGCAAACTGTTTCACCTGTAATAGGACCACAAATTTGGGACCGACAGTCACCCAGCAAATCACTGTTGATAGAGGAGCAACGAGCAAATTCAGGGACATTTAGAGGCCCACACAAAGTGTAGAAAACTCTTTTGTAGGGAGAGGAGATCAGCTTGGTGGAACAAGATAGATAAAGAGCGGAAAAGATACAGGAGCTTAGGCAAAAGATTCATTTTAACAGCACTAATCCGCCACAAGCAAGAAAAATGGAAATATGGAGTTCGTCGTGTAGAGCTTTAAACAAAGGTGAGTAATTAGCATCATATAGACTGGACAAGGATTTAGTAACCTTAATTCCCAGAACAGTAATCAACCTTGGTTTCCATTGAAAGTCAAAATTAAGGGCCAAAAGCTTTTCCATTGCGGCCGGTAAGGAGACATTAAGAGCCTCACATTTGGAGTTATTAATGCGAAAGCCAGATAATGAAGAATATGTAGCTAACAGCGAGTATAAATTTGGGAGCAAGGTCAAGGGAGACGTAAGAGTTAACAGCACGTCATCTGCAAACAAACTCAACTTGTAATTGATTCTTCCTAGTGAGATACCTTTAATATCCGTGTTTAAGCGAATCGCACAGGCAAAAGGTTCTATGCATAAGGCACAGAGCAAAGGAGAGAGAGCGGACACCCCTGACAAGTCCCATTGCGAACAAGGAAAGTCTGCGACAAGGTACCCAACAAAGTCACCATCGCCGAAGATGAGGAGTGCAAAGTTTGAATCCCTGAAAGAATGGAACCCCCAAAGCCAAAAGATCTGAAGACCTCCCACATGTAATTCCAGTCCACACAGTCAAAGGCTTTTGTCCGTATCAAGGGAAAGCAACATCAGGGGGAGAGACCAAGAATTCCCCGCTTGAATCAAATTCAAGAGCTTACATGTGTTATCTGATGCTTCTCTACCCGGGATAAAGCCGACTTGATCTGGGTGGACTAACGATCCAGTCATCGACGCCACACGAAGAGCTAAAACCTTGGTGTATAGCTTAACACCAACATTAATGAGCGAGATGGGGTGGTAACTGGCGCAGGATGTGGGATTTTTACCATCTTTCGGGATCACCACAATTTTCGCAAGTAACATCTCGGGTGGGGCAGCCAATCTGCTGAGAAAGCCATTAACCCCTAGAGTGCCAGGTGGGTACAATGTACGAGTGGACACAGCTTGCACCTGCTGTGTCACGCTCGTACACTGTACAGCTAAAATGCGGACACTGCATAAGCCAGTATAACAGGCTTGCAGTGGCCGCATTTCAGCTGAAATGAAGCCTGGCACTCTTGGGGGGGCATGAGGATCACTCCTCATGCCTCCCCAGTTATTGATCTCCCAGCCAATCGTGCTGGGAGATCAATATGTAAGAAGGAGAAGCGAACTTCCGGGTAGGAGTGGGCGGGACCGGGGGAAGCCTCCCAACGTCAACGGTGACCATGTTAGGAAAGTTTTCCTGGTCCCATTCACTCCTACCGGTGGTAGGAGAGAAGGGCAGGAGAGCTTTTGCTCTGAGATCAATAACTGATGGGACATCAGGAAGGGTCCTGATATCCCCCATGAGGTCTGATGAAACAAAAAAATTTTTTAAAAAAGGACAGCAAACGTAACCCTGTGAGTGCCGCTAGAGACCCCTGTGGCACTCACAGGGTCACTTCTTTTGGGGACTTTTTTTTTTTTTTGCAAGACCTCATTGGGGGGATCAGGGGGGTCCTGATGCCCCTCAACATTTTAGTACAAGCAGCCATTTTTAAGGAAGCAAACAGGTAGGTGTAGTTATGTGCTTCTGGCACCCCTAAGGTAGGTCCACTTATTTCAATGGGGTATCATTTGTCTCCTAAGAGCAATAGCTAATGAATACAGCTGTAAATTCCATGGTTTTCACAGATTTCAATACAGGTGAAGGTGCAGAATGTAAGAAAATGCTATATTTTCCTATAGTGCCACATTCTGGAAGCATTTGGGCACAACAGGCTTGGGGTAAGAAGGCAATTCACCCCTCATTAGATGCTGCAGGTTGTCTTCTTTCCAAAATGGTAAGGTTTGTGTAGCCTTTCTTCACTTATGTAGTTGTTATAACCATTTTTATACAGACAAGTAATGTTTGAGAAAATGTTAGAAAAATTAGAGGTTGCAATAGGTTTACTTTTGTACTTGTAGCGCCCCCTATGTTAGGTGAACTCATACCAATGCTAATGAATACAGTTGGAAATTCCATGGTTTTCACAGATTTCAGTACAGTTGAAGGGGCAGAAATGTAAAAAAATGCCATTTTTTTCCTATAATGTCACATTTTTGAAGCATTTGGGCACAACAGGCTTGGGGTAAGAAGGCAATTCACCCCTCATTAGATGCGGCAGGTTGTATTCTTTCCAAAACGGTATGGTTTGTGTAGCCTTTCTTCACTTCTGTAGTTGTTATAACCATTTTTGTATAGACAAGTAATGTTTGAGAAAATGTTAGACAAATTACAGGTTGTAGTAGATGTAGTTTTGTACTTGTAGTGCCCTCTAAGGTAGGTGAACTCATACCAATGAGGTGTCATTTTTTTCCAAAGAGCACTAGCTAATGAATACAGTTGGAAATTCCATGGTTTTCACAGATTTCAGTACAGATGAAGGGGCAGAAATGTAAGAAAATGCCATTGTTTTCCTGTAGTGCCATCTTCTGGAAGCATTTGGGCACTCACAGGGTCACTTCTTTTGGGGATGTTTTTTTTTTTTGCAAGACCTCATTGGGGGGGATCAGGGGGGTCCTAATGCCCCTCAACATTTTAGTACAAACAGCCATTTTTGAGGAAGCAAACAGGTAGGTGTAGTTATGTGCTTCTGGCACCCCTAAGGTATGTCCACTTATTTCAATTGGGTGTCATTTGTCTCCTAAGAGCACCAGCTAATGAATACAGTTGGAAATTCCATGTTTTTCACAGATTTCAGTACAGTTGAAGGGGCAGAAATAAGAAAATGACATTTTTCCTATACTGCCATATTCTTGAAGCATTTGGGCACAACAGGCTTGGGGTAAGAAGGCAATTCACCCCTCATTAGGTGCAGCAGGTTGTCCTCTTTCCAAAATGGTAAGGGTTGTGTAGCCTTTCTTCACTTCTGTAGTTGTTAAAACCATTTTTGTACAGACAAGCAATGTTTGAGAAAATGTTAGACAAATTAGAGGTTGTAGTAGGTGTAGTTTTGTACTTGTAGCACCCCCTAAGGTAGGTGAACTCATACCAGTGAGGTGTCATTTTTCTCCTAAGAGCACTAGCTAATGACTACAGTTGGAAATTCCATGGTTTTCACAGATTTCAGTACAGACGAAGGGGCAGAAATGTAAGAAAATGCCATTTTTTCTGTAGTGCCACCTTCTGGAAGCAATTGGGCACAACAGGCTTGGGGCAAGAAGGCAAGTTACCCCTCATTAGATGTAGCAGGTTGTCTACTTTTCTGAAATATTTTGTTTTATATAGTTGTTTTAGGGTATATTTACCACAAAAACACTAGAAAGCGCATTTTTGCTCATAAAGTTGAAAATGTCATTTTGCGCTGCTGGTGATTAGGGCTCTACACTAGCCATGGACATAGGTAAAACTAAACAAATTTGGTATTTTTTTACTTGAAGGACTCGGGGCTTTTTCAAATAATTGAAACTTTTTCAATCAAGGTAAATGTTTTTGATACATAGCATGTGAATTTAACAAAATAAGTACATTTTCACTTTTTTGTCATTATGAAATCATAGCTTTTTGCACGATGCAAAATTCTCTTCATGTAAGGTATCGCGAGAAAGCTCAATTCTTTCTGAAAGCAACAATATATAGTTTTCCATATGTAACTAGAAATTCCCAGAGGAAATCAAGCCTAAACTGAAGGATAGCAAAAATGCTGAAAAAGTGGCCTACACGGTACAGGAAATGGCCCAAGTCTCTGGCACTGAAGGGGTTAAACAAAGAGGTCAAGTGAGGCAGCAAAATGTGCAGAAAAGATTTGTAGTACGGAGCGGTAAATCCATCCGGACCCGGGGCCTAAGAAGACTTCAATGGCTTTTGAGCCAAACTAATTTCCTTGGACGTAATGTCAGCATTCAGGGCCGATAGGGCAGCAGGGGACAGACGTGGGAGTCTACACTGTTCTAAAAAAGAGGAAAGGGCAGACTGGAGACCAGGAGAATGTTGCACTTTATGCCCATCATACAGCGCTTCATAAAAGGAGGCAAAAGCTGTAGCAATCTGGGAAGACTGGTATAAAAGATGCCCGAAACCAGACCGAACAGCCCGGATCAACCCATGAGCCAATTGGGAACACAATCTAGAGGCCAACATCGCATCTGGTTTGTTTGCTTTCTCAAAACATTTCTGGTCAGTCCACTGCATAGCTCGGAGAACTTCCTGGGAGAGAAGAAGATTCAATTCCCCAGAAAGGCGAGTTAACGCTAATAGATTAGCGATGGTGGGGTGTAGCTTATGGGTCCGTTCGGCAGTGTGTAAAAGTGAAGAAAGATGACAACGTTCCGCCTCCCTAGTCTTTTTCAAGTGGGATGCAATACTTATCAGTTTCCCCCTGGCAACCGCCTTATGCACAGTCCAGAGCAGGGTGGAGGAAACCTCCGGAGACTGTTTCAAAGCAAAGTAGTCTTACAAAGCGCAACCAACATGACCTTTAACAGCAGTATCCAAAAGAATTTTATCGTTGAAGCGCCAAGAAGGGGAAGAAACAGACCACAAGGGATCAAGAAAGACACATTCCACAATGGCATGGTCCAACCACGTGAGGTCATGAATCTTAGAGCAAGGTTCGGGATGAAAAAATATAATCGATCCTTGAATAAAGGTTGTGAGGGTATGAGAAAAAGGTATATTCACGTATGGTGGGTTGTTGTAGTCGAGTAAATTGGTTTTTTAACCCCTTGAATGCATTGGAGACCTCTCTGACATTCAGGGAGTTGAAAGCTCTGTTTAAGTGCATGGGAATTTAGGAATTTTTATTTTGTCCCCATGGGTCATTTGGTTGAATCCAGAATAACTCCAGTTTGCTTTTATAAATATGGACCAGTGTTCTTAGTTTCTCTTTGAGCAACTACACAAAATCTTCTTCTTCTTGGTGTCTTTATTCTGATCAATAAACATCCCCTTACAGTCTCATCCTTCTGTGCTAATGATGTTGACGACGAACTAATGGTTGTCAATTGCTCTCTTTTTCTTAAGATTATTTCTCTATTAAAGAAGCAGTAAACTTTTTTATGAAAATGTATATGTTATATATATTACAGAGTTTTTCCTGCTGAGTAAAACAAGGTCACTCCCACTGCTGTCAGTTGTTTTATTCAGAAGATACAAAAGTTCAAATAATCAAAAGTGAACTTACTGTGAATTTACTTCCTGATAGTTCTGACAGGAAGTGACAGGCAGTTTCTATCACATTCTATGGAGAACTGTAAGTCACTGACTTTCCTCTTCATTAGAATGTAAAAGGAGAACTAATTGGAATTTTTCCACTAGAGGGCCCTGCTAAAGTAAATAAACACAGGTTTAATCTGTAATAACTCTGGAAATAAACATCTGTCAGCAGTGGGAGCACCCTTATGCCACTCAAAAGGAAATACCCTACTATATATATGTTTTTTCATTAAAAAAAAGTTTACTGCTCCTTTAAACCTTTACTCATCTTGTGATCCATCCATGTCATTCTGGAAATCAGTGGATAATTTTATCTCTTCCTATTGCTCAGGATCCTTACTAGTTGAAAGATTTTAATGCTATTCCATGCCCTAACATAGATCTTCCAACTCTTTTGCCTGCTCTTGTAATATTAACCGTAATGATCGACTATTTCATAACTGGCTGACTTCCAATAAATTGGACATTTTGAGATTCACCTTTCCTTCAGGCAGGGATTACACTCCATGTATTCATGTATTGACATGTTTCCTATAGAAAAGCTCCTTGGCAGTCATTTTTCTGATCCTTTTAATATACAGTTTTGGAGATTCCCCTTTACTTCCAACAGGGATTCCACTTTCTTCTCAAATCCACATACCATCTCATATTGAGATGTTTTTTATAGTAAGCTCATGGGTGGCTGATGTTTCTGATCCTCTTGTTAATCTCAAAACATGGGCTGATCATGCTGACATTAGTATTCTTTTGCATGCTTGAATGTTCCCCCTATAATTGAACACTCCGTGATTCTCTTTTGGTTAAACCTGATATAGTTAATGCCCTGACTGCAGATATAGAGGATTATTTCCTTGTAAATAAAAACTCTGTCTCTTCTTCCGCTATCCTTTGGGAGGCTCACAATGTGGTTGTTCAAGGTAAAATTATCAGCAAATATAGCCTATTATCACAAAAAATTAAAGCCCAAACTCTTCTTAATTTAAAATGTAAACTAGCAAAGCTAAAACACAAAAATAAAATTCACTTATCTGCACAACACCTAGAGCTTATATACTGGAATAGAAGCAAATTAAGACATATCCTCTTGGAGAATAATCAGAAAGTCCTGAAATTGATGAACATGTCTACAAGAAATCAAATAAAGCTAATAAGATGCTAGCTACCAAATTGAGAGCCCTGGTTAATAGTAGGAACATTTCCTTGATCAAAATCTCTTTAGGGAATCCTTGTTTCCTCCCTAATGATATAGCAAAAGTATGTACTGATTATTATACATCATTCTATAATCAGCCTCTATAGTCTCCTTTTGAGTCTCTTTCTTCTAAATTTAAATATTATCTTTCTTGATCAAGCATTCCCACTGATCACCCTTGAGGAATAGACCCAGGCTATTAAAGAAGACCTGAAATTGCACGAAACACCAGCCCCTAAAGATTTCAGCAATCCTAAATATAAAAAGTTTGCTTTATGTCTTCAACAGCATTTACTAGTTCTATTCAATGATATTCTACTCAGAGCTTTTATTTATTCAGAAAATCAGATTTCTCTTGTTTTCAAATATGCCTTGATATGATATTTAATCCAGATATACTTTGAGCTAATAATGCAATTATCCCTAAGCCTGTTAAAGATGTTCAACTCTCTAGTAGTTATAAGCCCATGTCCGTTTTGAACTCTGACATTAAAATTCTCTCTAGCACGTTAAAGAGCTACATTAATTCACAGTAATTCTGAAGCTACTTTCCAGGTATACGACACAGAACAAAGGTTAAAAACCTCTGTTGAACAACAGAAATCAGGGAACAAACAGCTCACACAACAGTTATAACAATGAGAACAACTGCAAAGATATCCTCTGAAGTCCTGAACAACCAACATGAACCCATCAACACCCTGACTAATAAGGGATGTACATATCAACGCCAACCAAACTGCTGCACACTCCCCTGGCACATCAGAGGTTAATAAATACCAAGATGTATGTCCAGAAAAGACAATATTCACCCCTGTCAATCGCAAAGCAACATAAGCCTGGGGGTGCAAGATCAGTAGCCAATGGAGAACCGAGGTGCACCACCATCATCAACCACACCGGACAACATCACACACATGCAGCTGACAGGTAAACAGCAATCACACCAAACACACTCAAACACAAAAGCTACACTGACATACATTCATCTGGACAACACCTTTGTTCACATTGGTCCCTTGTTACCTGATGACCACACCTGGTCAACCCCCCACCTCTGTCTTAAAGGGACATCTCACCATGCTGGAACGTGATGTGTTTACAGTGAGTCCACTCAGATAGCGATTACAGACATCAAGTTCCCATTGCCATACATGCAAAGGCATCAGAGAAAGAGGCATGCGAGGGGTAGGGAGCCCCAGGATCCCCCAAACACACCTGCACATCTGCCAGCTGTTGCAAGGTTGGATGCTCTGTCTGGTGAAGCAGCCAGAAGGCCATCTCCTGGTGTAGGACCAGGCCAGGCAGCAACCCCTGAGCTGCCTCAACTGGATCTCCCCCAGCCACAAATGCCACAGGGACCTGTGGAGCAGCACAGGGTGGACAGACACACCACCAAGAGCCAGGATGTACCAGACAAGGATCATGTTCTTCTGAATGGCAAAGGCTGAAGTTAGAGACTAGTACAGGTTGACATCACACTGCATCGTTGATCTATATGAGGTGATCAAAGATGACGTTTACTGGCTCATTCCAGTCTATCGAGGCATATGTATCTGGGATGTCACAGGCTACATGTTCCAGGGTGTTGGGTCAGGTGCTAACAGCCCTGAAGAGGAAGGCCAAGAGGTACATCTACTTCCCCTCCACCCAGATGGAATGGGCACATATGAAACAGGAGTTTTACACAAGGGGAGGCATACCCAGAGTCATGGGTATCACTGGCAAGTGCACATAAGAACTCATTTGCATGAGGGACATGTGTTTATAAATTGAAAGCATTTCCACTCCATCAATGCTCAAATGGTGTATGATGACAACACATGTCTGTGCTTCATATCCTGGTAGTTGTCATGACTCCTACCTCCTCAGGCACTCCTCAGTCTACTGTGACTTTGAGAATGGGACCTATACAGGAGGATGGCTGTTGGGTAAGTGACCAATGTACACATCACATAACATACACAGAGGCACTCACCTGCCCAGTGAAATCCCTGGTTTAGCATGATCATTAGGCACAATAAGTATGTCCCCATTACAGATCATCATCCACATAACCATGTGGTACATGTGTCATGATGTCACTTCTTTTTCACAGGGGATACAGGATAGGTTCACTATTGAAATGTCGTCCCACTAATTGGCTACCAACAAATCGTTGCCTCCATGAAAAGGGCGACATTCTGATGTCGCAGGCTTAAGGGTCACCAAATAAAGGGCAAGATTTCAATAGAAACCTCCTAGTCTGTTTGGGGGAATGGCATATTAAATAAATACTCTAGCACTGGCCAACAGTGTCACTGACCTTAAAAATGTGATCCTTCGTTCAGCATGGAAGGAAGGCATGAAAGGGATTAATGATGCTCACCGGATCATGTCTTGTCTTGCGCTTTTATCTCCTCTCCTCTGGTACTCAAAGGGTTATACAAACAGTTTGCAGTGGGCACAAAAGAGATACAACAGCTGAAATAGTACATAGACATACCTGACTAATGTTATCCCTTTGAGTGGACTGCTTGTCTTGTGCGTTCATCTTCTTTGCTCTTTGTTCCATCTGGCTCTCAGTCTCCTTTCAGGAGGAGAAGCTGAAAGGCAAGTGGACCTGAGAGGAGACTGAGAGCCAGACAGAGTAAGGAAGAGGAGAGCAGGTGAATGTGCAAGACAAACAGGCCAATCAAAGTAGTATATTTCATACACAATGGCATGCAAATGGTTACAGCACAATCCGCCTGGCGTCAGGTACCCGATGGAGCAGAAGGATTTAGATAAACTGAGTGAATGGGCAGAAAAGCAGCAGATGACATTTAATGTAGATAATGTAAGGTTATGCATTTTGGGCTGTAGAAACAAGCATGCTACATATGTACTAAATGGAAAACAACCTGGGGAATCCTCATTAGAGAAAGATTAAGGAGTACTGATAGACAATAGACTTCACAATAGTGTGTAGAGTCACTCAGCTGCTGCAAGAGCAAATAGGGTACTAACCTGCATAAGAAAAGGCATTGATGAACGGTATGCTAATATTATTCTACCTCTATATTAATCCTTGGTTAGGCCTCATCTATAATATGGAGTACAGTTTTGGGCACCAGTTCTTAAAAAAAACATTATTGAACTGGAAAAAAGTGCAGAGATGTGCAACAAAACTGATAAGGGGATTGGAGGAACTGAGTTATAGAGAGAGACTAAGCTAGATTTCTTTACATTAGAAAAGAGACATCTAAGGGGTGATATGATTAGCATTTAAAATATATTCAAGGTTAATATAAAGAACTATCCAATTCATTATTTACACAAACAGCTGAGCTAAGAACCAGAGGTCATCCATTAAGACTAGAGGAAATGTGCTTTCTACTAAAACAAAGACAGGGTTTTTTTTCAGTAAGGACAGTAAAGCTATGGAATTCTTTGACTTGTGCTTGCAAATACTGCAACTGCTTTCACAAACGCAATGGATACCTATCTAGCACAGAAAAATATTGAGAATTATCACAGATTACCTGAGTTCAGATAGGTTGTTGATCCACGGAACTGTCTGACTGCCATATGGAGTCAGGAAGGAATTTTTTTACCCCCTTGGAGCTTAATTGGAAATAGCTTCAGTAGTTTTTTTTCTGCCCTTCTCTGGACTTGATGGACACATGTCTTGTTTTCAGCCTCATCAACTATCTTATGTAAGGGAACAATATATAATTGTATAGTTTTCTTATGTCTCACAGTCAGAATGACAACAAAGAGCATATTATACATAATAATTTTTATAAATATACATTATAACACAAAATGTTCATGGAAGAAGTGGGACACTCTGAGGTGGTGCCAACTGCACACCAAAGTGTTTAAGAACTGGTTAAGAACCATTGCTGTAGATCAACCAAGGTGATATGACAAAAGCTAAGCTTGATGACCGCATGTATATTTTTCAGTATCATCAGCTGTGTTACTATGTTACAAATATGTACAATAAAATTAATAAGGGGATTTAAAGGTGCTAGTTATAAAGAAAGACTGAACAATTTAGGTTTCAGTACATTAGAGATGAGGCATCTAAGGAGTCATATTATATCTGTATGCAAGTATATTTAAGGTCAATACAAGGCATTCTCTGGGGAACTCTATTTAAAGAGCTGAACAAAGAACAAGGGTGCATCCCTTACTACTAGAGGAAAGGCACTTTCCGCTAAAGAAAAAGGCAGGGGTTTTTTACAGTAAGGTCTGTAAGGATGTGGAAGTCATTGCCTTGAAATGCTGTGTTGGCAGAGAAAGTAGATACTTTCAAAAATTATTGGATACCTTTCTATCTAGAAAAATATAGAAAAGTATAACTGTTGATTACAATCTAGATAGAATATTGATCCAGGCATATATCTGATTACCTGTTGGGATCAGGAAGGAATTTTTTACCCTCTGGGGGCATAAATAGATATGGCTACAGTGTTTGTGTGTTTTAACTTTTGCCTTTCTATGTATCAACAAAAACAAGGATGCTGCAGCAAAGGCTGAACTTGATGGACATGTCTTTTTTCAGCCCCATCAACTATGTTACTATGTAACATAGTAAATTGGGTTTTAAAAACACAAGTCCATCAAGTTCAAGCTTTGCATCATATAGCTTTCCTGCTGCCAAGGTTTATCAAACCTTCCTGTTTTGCCTACTAATAAACAGTATAACCCTGTATGTTCCCTTTTGAAAGAAATGTATCTAATCTTCTCTAAAGTGGAACATTCACATTAGACAAACTTGTGTCCATTGTCTTCAATTAGAAGAACTGAGTTAGCGTTGTGTTTTTTGTTTTTTTTTTTAAATCTTACCTAGTATTGAAGATATGAAGACTTATGATCTGGCACTTCCGCGTTGTGCGGCACACAGTATGTGCGGCACAACGCTGCAGGACTTCCCACCTCCCTCCCAGCTGCCCCAGGAAGCACGTTGACACTTCCCTTCATTGTGGCATTTATTTGGGCTATCATTACAGCAAGCTCCGTTTACCATGCTACTGAGCTTGCAATATATAATAATGGTATGGTTTAATTTGTTACTTGTTGAGGCTCTTCTACCATTTCTTGTTCCCTGTTATATACCGATGCAAAGAAAGTGTTTAGAATATCAGTCTTTTCCTTATCCTCTCTACTGAACTCACCCATCTCATTTTTGAGAGGATCCAATGTCTATTATTTAGCTATGGCCTGCAGGTAATGGATTGAACCCTTTGGCTCCCAGCTGAGTTGAACTCAAAGTGATATACGTAAAGAATGTGATGGCTTGAAATGTAAACTATAAAATGTAACAGCTGGGGAGCTATTCCTAAAGTATAACATTCTTATGTTTCTTCTTAGTCTGCCACTGTTCAGCCACAGAGAACTGTTCCTCTTCTGCCTATTAAATTCTTTTTTTTTTTTTTTTAGTTTTCAAAGCTTTATTAAGAATACACAATGCGTTACATATGTGATAAAGGAAGCTAAAAGAATGAATAATTATAAAATTACAAAGAAAAGAGTACAGAAAATCCCATAACTGGAGGTTAATAAAGTACAGCCACAAATAACAATATTGATGGGATCATAATTGCAAATCAAGAAGCAAAGGGAATCAATACGGAACATATCCGCACCAACAGTGTATATGCACTCCTTGATAGCGTAAACAATATAACATTACCAGAAGGAATTATAAAGTACATATGTAAAGCTTTCATATAAGATTTATACGGTATTATATCATTGAGAAAGAGGAATAAAGAAAGGGAATGCGTGGAGAAAGATGAAGAAAAAGCTATCCCAAGTGTGGGGAGTCAACGGCTTCAAGGGGTGGAAGTGCCAATGGAACAAGAGAAAACCTCAGTAGATATTAGAGGACTACTGATATAAAAACAGATATAAATACGGTCAGCAACTTTCCTCCTTATTCCGGCAGAGAGAGGTCTAAGTAGTAGTTTAGATATGGATCCCCACACATGGGAATGGAAGTTAGAGTAGAAAAAGAGAAAAGAAAGGGTAAAGAATAATACTGAGTGGACAAAGTAAAGGGGCTATATACCCCGTACCTTGCCAGAGTATCACACAAGAACCTCAGAGAGGTCTTGGGGGGGGGAAGGACATAGACATACCAGTAAGCTGAGATCATATGTTAAGCCATAGTTAGTAAAGTATAACAGTACATGGCTATCATATTAAGCGTAATACTTAAAAACATAGAGACAATTTAACTATATGTGATAGCTCATATAGAGAAACATCTCCAGAACCCAGGTGGTCCAGTGATCATCAGCAAGGGCAAAGTAGCTTCCACAGAGCTCCAGAGAGCAACCAAAGGTGAGCAAGCAGGTAATATAACTGTATCCATCAGTGGAATAAAAAATAGTAAAGCTTAAGTACACAATTGAACTTTTAAGTGCTGAGGCCTTGAACTTAAGCCCAATAGTATCCCCAAGATAGCAAAACACTCCTGTAAATACTCCTCCCATCTACTCCCTTAACAAATGCTCAGGGATCTAATATAACCTTAAATGGCTAAACAAGACTCAACCCCCCGGGCCCAAGGGGGATCACCCATATAGTCCCCGAGCAGGTAACAAAACCTTAACCCTTTGAGTGCCAGAGGGGTATGGAATGCATTGCTTTGCAATGCGTTGCGTACCCCTCTGGCACTCAAAGAGTTAAGAATGTCTGCCTCTAACAAGGGGTCACCAGGGGCACAAATCATCAACTATTAGCCAAGGGTTCAAATAAAATAAAAACATAGGCTATCTATTGAAGCATACTAAATAGCTTAACTATCTGCTATCAGTATCCGTAAGCAGGCCTAGATGCCCCCGGCAAAGTCTAACACCTGAGCAATAACAGCATAATGACTCATCCAAGTCCCCGAAGATCTCCAAAAGGGAGTGGGTTCAAATACTAATGTCCTTTATGCCTATCCCGGCGTCCCAGGTACAAGTGTCCCATCCAGTCAGCGTTGTCTCCATCCCATAAAACGTCCATCAATGACTGTAGCGCATATGGCCATATCAGCGACGCAGGAATGATAAACCCTAGGTGTGGAAACTGGAGAGAATCCAGGATAAGCATCTTAACTGCCTCAGGTTTGGCCAGTGAAACATTACCAATGATCAAATTAACCTTCTCTATATGACTTTCCAGAGTGGCAGTATCTACCCCGATGCGACATGACCACAGCTTCTCTTGACAATTAGCGAAGTCAGGGCCCGTAGAAAGCCAAGTGGGAGCATCAAGACCTCATTTTGGACTCGGTAAGTGCTGCCCCTGTTGTTCAGAAACAGGTCGTGAGATTGCCAATTCCTCTTTTATGAAGGCTTTAATATTTGCCACCAAAACCCTGAGGTCCACCACAGTGAGCAAATGCGCAGTGTTCACACTAGGTAAGGGATCTACGGCTGCCATTTTGCGCAAGCATGCCATCCAGCTCATACAATTCGTGGGCAAAAAACAGCAATTCTTCCAGAGGGATGCCGGTTACATTGCCATAAAATTGTCCACTCTATAGCTAAGGACAGGTCCTCACAAAAAGTGTAAGTAAACAAATCCAAAATAATAGCTATGCCATTAAAATCAATATCTCACAGAGCTATGCAGAGAGCGTCCTTCTTGCTAGGCAGTTCGCTCCGCCCTCCTGCCTATTAAATTCTAACACCCTCTTTTGTGTAAAGTCCTTTGATCTCTCTCTCTCTGTTCTGTTTAATGGGAGAAATTCTTCTTTTAAAAGGTTTAGGTATGTATATATATATATATATATATATATATATATATATATATATATACACACATAAAACTGCAGATGTAATGCAAAAAATAAATAAATGGACATGCTTTACTGTTGTATGAAGGGCACCTACTTAGGAAAGTCAACATGTTAAATAAATTATGATACATTTATTCCTTTAAACTGAGAAGTTTTTAGTGAGTTGCATAAACAAGCATGGGCAGAGTGAGGCTCTCCAGCTGCAGCCAGACTACAACTCCCATTGGCTGGCAGGGAATGATGGGAGTTGTAGTCTGGGAGTAGCTGGAGGGCCTTATATTGCCCATAACTGATATAAAACATCTCTCAGTGTATCACCCAACACATATAATCATGCCACTGTTTCATATTTAGGGCCACATGCACAAAGAATTAAAAGAAGCAATAATGAGGCAAACCAGATGCATGGGTCCTTTAACTCCATGAATACTAGCATGGTCTCCAATCAATCACTTTACAATACATTGGAGACCTCCCTAGCATTCAAGGTGGTAAAACCCTATTTAAATCAATGAGAATGTTGGAAATGTAGATTTTTATTTCTCTAGGGTGACAGCCTCTTAACACCTTGTATGCTAGATATATCTACAACATATTGCTTCAAAATGCACTGGCACAGAGGGAAAAATCCCAGGATGGGAGCCTGGTTTCCTAAAATTTTACTTTTGGCTCATAATGTTGGAGATATTTTCTATATATCTCAAACATGCACTTAGCACTTGCTCCTAAGACTCCTAGATGGCTCCTTAAAGTTCTGTCTGGCTACTAAGTTTACGAAGTTGTTTCCACCTCTGCTTTGGAAATGGTCCTAGAAACCAAAGGGTTCATTTTTATTCACATGCTAAAAACATTTTATATTAAAAAGATGTACACTAGTCCTAATACAGGTCCTTTACTCCAAACTGTAACATGTCCCTTCTTTGGTTCATTCTTTATCTGTCCCGCAGTGAACCAATGCTTTATATAAGGGGCATTCAATAATTGGACCTCAGCCGTTGGGCACTGGAACTCCCAGCATCACCAATAAACCACGGAGTCATAGTTCTCAACAGCTGACTAACACTGTTTTATGTCAAGGGTGGGCAATATGTGTTGTTAAAAAAACAATTCTCATCATCCTCAGATGACCAGTAGGTGTTGTAGTCCCAGAACATGGGTAGGACTGCAGACTCCCCACCACCACCACCACCACATATCCTATATAATTATTCGCTAGGATGTTTGTCAGAAGCTGGCATGCGCAGTAGAGACTATGTGCTCTCCAATCATGCGCAGTAGAGACTGTGCACTTTGCAGCCATGCGCAGTACAGAGTGCCCAAACACGCCGCTGCTGATACGGATCAGGGTGCTCCGAATTTGTACCGGAGTCCTCTCTGCACACCTTCCTGGGACCGCTTGGTCCCAGGAAGGTGCGCAGAGAGGACTACAGTCCAAATTCGGAGCTCCCTGCTCCGTATCAGCCACGATGCGTTCAGGTATTCTGTACTGCGCATGACTACAGCACGGGCAGTGAGCAGAGAGGCTCCGGGCATCAGCTGAGGCTGCTGGGTGGCACTGTGGCCGTGTACCCGGGCTTTTAAAGGGATAGTAATACCTAAAATGTAAAAAAAAATATGTTGTAGGGTTTATCCCCCTGAGTAAAACAAGAGTACTCCCACTGCTGAAAGATGTTTCATTCAAAAGTTATTAATTTTCAAAGTTGAATTTTTTTTGGGTGCAATATCACAGTGGCCTGAAATTGTACAGTGGAGCTGTTGCTACACCATCCTATGGCGATTTATGGTCCTGAGACCAGAGCTGTCCATAGGATCGTGTAGCAACAGCGCCACTGTACAATTTCAGGCCACTGTGATATTGCACCTAAAAAATTCAACTTTGAAAATTAATAACTTTTGAATGAAACATCTTTCAGCAGTGGGAGTACTCTTGTTTTACTCAGGGGGATAAACCCTACAACATATTTTTTTTACATTTTAGGTATTACTATCCCTTTAAACTAGTATTGTATAATAAAGCAATGTTTACAATTGTTGTTTTACTCCAAATCAGCAAAGTGTGTAACCTGAAATGACACAAGTACAGAAATTGGTTATTTATCATGGCAGCTGTTAGCAGTAATAGGTGAGAGTGTGTGTGATTTATTTGTATGGTCACATGTTGGATACCTCTCTAGCATCAAAGGAATTCAAATCCCATTTGAATAAACACAATTTTGTATTTATTTCTGCTATGGCACAGTTGGTTTGCCCCAGAATTGATCCACATTGCTTTTATGCATACACCCTACTATCTATCTATCTATCTCAATATATATATGTCTTATATTGTGCTATCTGTTTGCCTTGCCCTTAAAGGTATGGTTATTGTAAAAAAATTATGTTGTCCCCCTGAGTAAAATAATGGTTCTCCCACTGCTGAAAGGTGTTTTATTCAAAAGTTATTACAGCTCAAACTTGAAGTTTTTAGGTGTAGTATCACAGTGGCCTTTAATTGTACAGTGGCTGTTGCTGCACAGTTCTATGGAGATTTATGGTCAACTGACCAGAGCTGTCCATAGGCTGGCGTAGCAACATCCCCATTGTACAATTTCAAGCCACTGTGACACTGCACCTAAAGACTTCAAGTTTGAGCTGTAATAACTTTTGAATAAACCCCCTTTCAGCAATGGGAGTACCCTCATTTTACTCAGGGGGATAAACCCTACAACATATATGTTTTTACATTTTAAGTATTACTATCCCTTTAATACGGTTTTTCACCTGGCAGACTTTTGGACATAACCCCCACTGTTTGGGTGTCTTCTTCTGCCCACATACTGTTTATCTCACACTCTTTGCATCTGGTAACTGTGAGTCACTGGAAACAGCTGTCTAAGCCTCTCCCAATCACTGTGTCTTGTGTAACACTCTCAGTGCTAGGGGAGACATGATAGCGAGAGAGAGAGAGCAATATGGATGAGCGCTGTCAATTTAGAGGGCTTTCAATCTTTTTTATCTAGAGACATCTCCAGTGCATTGCATCACTGTTGTTGTTTCTAACATCAAACGGGTTAAATGCCCACAGTACTGTTTGGGAAGTGCTGGGATGCACGTGTTTTCTTGTATCATCGCCGTTCTAGCTCAGTTTTACGCCAGTAACAGGCACCATCTGCATAAAGTGGTGGTAAATTGGCTTGTTTCCTTCCCTTTAGCCCTCACAGAGTTAAGTAGACTTGAGTAGAAATCACAAGTAATGGTGATATCATCTAAACGGCAATGGCAAAATCCTGTGCTTGCTCTGGATAAGCTCTAACTGTTTTGTTTTCCTGAGAATGATAGAGCCAAGTGTCATAATTGCCTTTTCAAATCTAAGAAGCAGTACATTGCAATTTTTCATTATTATTATTATGAACCCTTTAAGTGCGCTAGAGGTATCCATCACCTTTCTTTGCAATACGTTGGAAACCTTTTAGGCACTCAAATGCTTAACGAAATAGTACTGTTTTATTTTAGCATTTCTTGGTTTACTAGTAAATATATTAAAACATTTATCTCCAGTGGCAGAAAGCCTTCTACCTGTAGTTTGAAAACATAGTCTCAACTATATCTGCAAGCATCAAAAGAACTCTGGGTTGTTTTCAGGAAACTAAAGAGGAGAATTCTGGGGCAAACCAACTGCGCAATAGGGCATTGTTTCTCATCCTGTAGTACTGGTACTCCTGGGACTCCAGGCACAAAGACAGGGGTACTTGCCAGGTGGTGAACCTGTTCACATTATTTCAGAGCCAAGTGGCTCCAAAAGGGACTGACAGCGCAGGCGCACGGATGTCACTGTGACGAGATGTCTGTGCTTCCTGCTCCTGTAAGCATCGGTAAAACGGAGAAATCTTCGGAACCAGGTAATATTTCTGGCGACTAGCGCTACTAAGCAGCTAGTCGCCAGATGAAGAATGAATGCAGGTTAAGTTGCGGGGTGGTAGTTCCCCTTTAAATCAGTAGAAAATTGGGGACTTTTTAGTTTTCCCCTTTGTTTCAATTGGTTTGCCTTGGAATTGCTTCTCTTTAGCTTCCTAAATATGTCCCTCTGTGTGTCTCAGTCTATTCACTTGTGTCAGCTTGTGATCAGAGGAGAGAGCAAAATGAGAGAGACACAAAGACAGAGTTTCTGATGTTCTTAGGGTGTGCTCAGTTCTCTATAAGTGGAAGAGAGAGGAGATATTAAATAACTGAGAGCTCACAGAATTTGAAAAACAAAACAATAAACATCAAGTAAAATAAATTGCATATTAGAAAAGTTCAACATTTTCCATATCCCCTTTGTTGATCCAGAGGAAGGCAATTAACATAAAATCAAAATAAAAAATTGGAGCCATTCCCTTGTTGCCTCAAAAGGGTAATAATTCCTTCCTAGCTACAAAATGATTATTTTCCTGGATCAACATCCTACCTAGGTTGAAACATATTTTCATAATTCTGTCTGTTCATTAAACATATCTACTATTGCTGCCAACACAGACTAATATAGTAAGAGATTCCACATTGTTAATGCCCTTACTGTAGAATATCCTTGCCTTTGCTGTTGTAGAAAATTATGTTGTTCTAATCTTAATGGATGCTCACCTTGTTTTTGTTCAGCCCTGTGGATAATGAGTTCCTCATAGAGGTATATACATTAACCCTAAATATATTTGTATATTGTAATCATATCCCCTTGTAGAGTCCTGTTCTCTACTGTAAACAAACACAGATCAGATTGGCTTTCCTAACTCCATGAGGACCAGAGAGGTGTGTAATGCATTGCTTTGCAAATCATTGCTCACCCTTCTGGACCTCAAGAGGTTAATAATTCAGGTCTCGAAAGCAGGTCCCTCACTACCAACTGTTTCATTCTGTCCCTGTATGTTATTGAATGTTCTTTTACACTGCTGCAGAATACTGTGGTACTCACTAAATAAAGGATGATAATAAAAATAACTAAAATATGTTATTCCCTTTACCAAGCAGTTCACTGGAGACCTTCCTAGCATTTAGTGGGTTAAAAGTTGCTCTGTCCCAGAACTGCTCCATGTTTACTTGGTACATCCATCCCACAGTTATTACATGTATAGCATATTGAAAATGTGTATTTGTTCCATTTGATGCAATTTGTTTTCTTCATTTTTCTTTGTACATAGGGACCAACCTTCAAATAATATGGGGTCTGTTCACCCCATATTATTTTAAAAACATGGAACATGAAACTAACACTTTATAATGACTTGCATGATTTTAAAAGAACTTTCAAAACCATCTTTATTCAAACTATAGTTTAGGAGATTTTAGCTTTAATTACCTTTGAGTGCCAAAGAGGTATCCAGTGCATTTCGTTACAATGCTTTGTATACCTCACTGGCACTAAGAGGGTTAACCCTATGAGTGCCAGAGAAGTGCATAACGTATTGCTTTGAAATGCGTTTCACACTCCTCAGGCACTCAAACGTATATATGTTTAGAAACCAGTACGTCTAAATAAAATACTTTTGCCTTATTCTACATAATTTATTCAGTTTCCTGAAGAGTAACTGAATAATAATAATAATTAAAAAAATAAAATAAAAATAAATACAATGAAAAATGCAGTACAAAATTAACATCCTTCCTGGGTCATACCCAGAAAAAAATCTGATTGGTCCACAGATTAGCCAATCAAAGTTTAAACTATGACTTCTTACTCCAAGCCTATTGATTGAATAGAAGGAAGATGAATTCTGAAGCAAATTAAAAACACTGTAGGGACAACTAAATACTGACAAAGTTCCTGTTGATCTGAATTTGTTTTTTTAACTCCTTGAATGCATATTCAGGTATGCAATTAAAACCTTGGTTGTTATGGGCGCCCTTAAATCTGTGTAGTTTCTAGACATCGAACTATATAAAGGAAGGTGATATATGTACAGCAGCAAATGTAAACAAATCTGGATTATTTTATATGTAAACTATGCAATATAGAAAATGTTTATAAATGATGCTGTGCATAGCTGCTCCTCTGTTTGTCCTGCACAGTTGCTGTATTCTTCTAGGTTATCTGTGCTTGTCTTGGGCAGTAATAACCCTGGTGCACATCTGCACTAATTGCATTGACAATTAATCCCTTGGATGACTGACTCCAGTGGTTTGAAAAGCAATGCTTTGGAGTCCTCTCTAACATCTATGGTGTAAACCCCATCACTGCTGGGAAAGTTACTAATAAATGCTAAAACATTATTCTTTCTGGTAAAACACTTTCTAAATACAATATAAATAAATAAATAAAGACTGATAACTGCTGCAGATTGATGTATATGTCCTCTCTCTTAGCATCACCACTAAATACAGGGGTCCAGGGGTGGGTAAGTGACCTTGAACAGAACAGGCACTGTGAAATGGGCACAGCTGCAGCACTCCCTACCCCCAGAAACCCCCCTGCTCCCTGGTGCTTCTCTCTCCCTCCCACCTCATACAGTGGAGTAAAGTTTCACTTTACTCTCCTAACACTTGTGCTGTCAGTCACACTGAGAGAGGGACTTGGTGGCACAGACAGAGACAGACACAGACCCTACACCATTCCCACTGAGAGCCCCTCGTCCCTGCCAGGATGGAGAGCATGATCCTGCTGTCCTTGTGTATACTGATAACCTGTTTGGGGCAGGTAAGTGAACCCACAGTTGACATGTAATTGGTTAAGGACATACTGCATTGTACATGTTCATCAAGCTAAAGAGGTGCATTTGTGGGACAAACCAACTGCGCCATAGGGGGGAAACATACAAATTCCATAAATTCCTGACATTTAACCCTCTGAGTTCTAGAGAGGTCTTCAATGCATTGCGAAACCGCTCTAGCATTCAACATGTTAAAATCCCTAATTAAATCACTAGGGGATTTTTATAGGGTACATTTGGTTTGTCCCACAAACACACCTCTTTAGCTTGAGTCTTAATGCTCTGTATAGTGAGTCTGATGTATGAATTGGTTTAGTCCTAGAGTAAAGCAGAAGCAGCATCCAAGACAAAAAGTCCCATTGATTTAGATGTAGCTTTTAACCCATTGTATGCTAGACAGGTCTCCAATGCATTTTGAATCAAAGCGTTGGAGACTTCTCTAGCATTAAAGGGGTTAAAAGCCCCATTTCATTAGATGGAAGGTTTTATTTTTCCCCTATGCTATACAGTTGGTTCATTCCAGAACTGGTGTGCTTTTTCTTTGCACATAATTCTCAGTACGTTTGAAGTTTTACTCAGTATTGAAAGATGTCATTGTGGTGGATTTGTGGAAGGGCCTACCAGATTGGTGGTAGATCCCAGTATAATAATGACATTTAGTTATTCTTGGAACAGTCGTCACTAAGTATCTCTGAAATAAAAACAAGGCCTTTGACATGTTGCCATTAGCTCACAGAAGATGATGGGAATTGTAGTCCAACAGCTGGAGAGCCCCAAGTTGTCCACCTCCAGCCTAAATAAAGGAAAAAAAATATATTAGCCACCCCCATACACACACACACACACACTCACACTCACACTCACACTCTGATATCATGTCCAGGTCCTTGCATTATTCACACATTTAGTTTTTATAATGTCTGTACTGTAATGGTACCTACCACCTCTGTTGGAAGGCTTATCTCATTCTCTTAAAATGCTTCCCTACTGTACTTCATTGCTTGCTTATATAGAGGTTTCCCATGTAAAGTGGACAAGGCTTTAGAATGTTTGTTTTTGTCCCAATACATTTGTTTTAAAAAAACGATACATGCTTTTATTAGAACAGCTGCAGTTTGTTGGCCCCACACAGCCATTGAAGAGAATGTTTTTGTACTTGGTAAAAGAGTCACTGCGGCTGATGTGCCACAGATTTGAGAAACTCTTGGGAAAACTAACTGAGAACAAATATAAATTTTATTTGCTTTAAATTGGGTTTTAACCCTTTGGATGCACAGCATCTCTGGTGCAGGCTATCTACTTGCGCAGTTATTTTACAGCAAGAGTAAAGGTTTTGCACCTAATTCCTCTGTGCGCTGTTTTATACATAGCCTGCACCTTGGCACAGGGTAACAGCATGCCAAGAAATTCCCACGCACTCTCACACTGCCCACCCCTTATTGCATACAACATACAGCAGATATTTCAGTGCAACATTGTAACATAGTTGATGATGTAGAAAAAAGACATGTTTTCATCAAGTCCAACCATTCCCTCATCACCCTAGTTTTTGATGATCCAGAGAAAGACCCCCCCATGAAGCCATTTACAATTATGCCATTATAACTCAAAGGGTTAAGTCATTAAAAAAAAATCCTTCCCGACACCAAAAGAAAGTAGAAATGTTCCCTTTGTCAACATCCTATTAGCATTAAGGGATTTGTACTCAGGCGCTAAGCAGACGCAAACTAATTGGCTCCTAGAAATAGCTCTGTGCAGAAACAGGCATTGAGCCACATTTGTACATGCCCATGACAAATCCGAAGTAGCAGTTTGATTTATATGGAACTAGCCTTAAAGGTTTCTTGTATTTGGAATTCCAGTAGAAGCTAGCAACATCTCTGAAAATGTCTTAAGCATCCAAGGGGTTAAGCTTTTTTATACATTATACAGTCAATAAAGCAACATTCCAGCAAAATAGATTGTATACAGATCTGAATTTTCCCAAATATTTTGTTTACATTGGAATACAAATATTTAATGGGAAAATATTTCCACAAAATATTTAATTAAACTAAAATGGGCCTGGATTCTTCAGAAGTTGCTAGCCTTAACCCTTTGACTGCCAGAAGGGTATACAAAGCATTGCACTCAAAAGGTTAATACTGATATCTACAAATTGCCCAATAGACTTCAATAGGAATAAACGAGTTAAAACCAATCGTATTCACTAAAAGGGTTTAACACTTTGAGTACCAGAGGGGTACACAATCAGTAGAAATTTCATTTTTTCCTGGTTTCTTCAGAATGCTTACATTTTTGCAGACAAAAATCTATCTCTGTTTTCACACACAGATTGACTGGACATATGTATAAAAGTGTTTTCATATAAAAATCACTTTTCTTTGCATGTTATGACATTATTTGTGGGCATGACTAATGTAAACATTTAGTTTTAGTCAATAAAAACTGTTACATTTGTTGACAGTTATACCATCACTTTTAGTCCTCCACCGGCTCCTTGGTGTAATCTTAACACTGTTAGTCTATGTAAAATATGTATAAATGTCACAGTGCTTTGACAAAAAGAGTAGCACAAATGTGACAAAACTGAGACCATTTGTTGCACTTAGTATGCTGGAGGGAAATAGCACAAAAGTCACAGAAACATCTGAGTTGAGACTTTTTATTGCCCTTGATATGCACGTATAAAACTCATGAAAACATCTTTAAACAATACATGGGAATGTTCAAAATAAGCTGACCCTGATGTCTTGAAATTACAAACCCTTAAAGTTCTCCATAATATACTTTCTCAGTGATAGATTCCTGCTTACTCTAATCTAGAGATGGTCCAATCAGTCCTTTCACTTTGTGTGCACACACAGACAAATGGCACCAATTTAGAGCCTAAACAGTTAATTCATGCAGATAATATTGTAGCTCACACTGGACTTTCACACTCTGAGATTCTGGTCTTTCCTTCCCATTGAGATTTGGGTCAAAACCCTGAGCCTTAGGATCAAATCCTGACACTGCCCAATTATGCTTGCACATATAATCTAGCTCACATGCACATGAGGGGGGAAATTCACAAAGTGGTGATAAAGAGGTGGTAAAAGTGGAGATGACTTCTCCGGTTTATCACTTCTGCAATTCCTATGTTATTCTATTGAGCCTATTCACTAACACTACTTCAACTTTGGAGATCTTAGAGAATAGGATCCATAGAATAACATAGGAACTGGAGACGTGATATCACTGGAGAAGTCATCTCCACTTTATCACCTCTTTATGACCGCTTTGTGAATCTCCCCGAAGAACTCATTGTTTTTTTCCTTTTTCATAAAGCTCCCCTATTGGGTTATCTCCTGTGCAGCTGTTATTTTATTTTGTGAATTTCCAGTCTGATGATTCTTTTTTAATTATTTTCTCCAAAATGGATAAAGTAAATGTCTTATGGTGCCACCCATCTGACTTTCATGCATGTATCAATTTTGTATCTGAGAGGAATGCACACCAAGTGATGTTATCTCAGGTAATTTGTACATTTTAAAAAAACACAATTTGGTGAATTTATCAAGGGACGTCTGGTGCTAAAAGGGTCAAAAAGACCTCTTGGGTCACCAACCTCTTAATTAATTCCAGCTGCGGATTTCCAGGAAAGAAATGTACCCAGCACAGATTGGAATAGGACTCCTCATTAATGAGGATAGGACAATCTGGCCATCACTTCCTAATTGGCAGTAACCCAGTGCTCCTCAGGGGGGAGGATGTCCCAAGAGGTGATGAAGTGAAGATGACTTCTCCAGTAATATAATTTCTCTAATTTCTATGTTATTCTAAGGATCTAATGCACTAAGATTTCTCAAGTGGGAGAGATCATATCGCATTGGCTCCATAAAATAAGATAGGAACTGGAGCGTTTATCACACTGGAGAAGTTTTCTCCACTTTATTGCTGTTTTTTTATCACTCCTTAGTGCATCTCCCCCCTGTTTGGCTGCAGCTGCTTTGGTAAACAGTTATGAGGACAAATGGTGAACTGAAGTTGCTATGTCTTTACCATAGAGTATAAATGCCTCTCCTGTTCTGTTTGTAATAAAATGGCTTGTTAGTTTATATTCAGGAAGATATTTTATTATCCTTAACTAGTTTTAATGCCCGTGTATACGGACCAGCCCTGGTGGCGCTGCAGTCATGCACTGTCCCAGGAAAGTGTGCAGAGAGGACTCCAGTCTGAATTCTGAGCACACCACTCTGTATCAGCAGCAGCACGTTCGGGCAATCAGTACTGTGAATGACTGCAGAGTGAGCAGCCATCTCTACTGCGCATGACGGCTTCTGACAAACATCCTTAGCCAATTATAATATAGGATTTTTAAAGTTATGATCACTTAACCCTTTGAGTGCCCATCAACTATCCATCATATTGTAGCGATGCGTTGGATACTGCTCTGACACTAGAAGTGTTTGTTAACCCTTTGAGCACCAGAGGGGTACACGACGCATAGCAAAGCAATGCATTGCTTACCCCTCAGGCGCTCAAAGGTTTAACCCTGCACAGCCTAGTAGTAATCTGACTGTAATAGATTTGGACAGATAAGTGTTCGTTTCCTGGCATTCCTTTGGGTGTTACCTCCGCCATATACATTAATAACTACGTGTCAGCATAGACTAGGTTGTTTTTCATATATTAATTAAAACTAACCTATTTGAGTGTATTTTCTCTACAGAGATGCAAGGCCTTATGCAGGAAAGATGAACAATTGTGGGGCATGCCAACTGTACCATGGAGGGGGAAATAGTTCCCAAACTTGCCATTAATTTTCATTTGGATTTTAAATCTTTGAATGCTAAAGAGGGGTTATAACCTAATTGAAATCAACAGCAATTCTATATGTCTTCTAAGGGGCATTTGGTTTAGTCCAGAATTGCTCCATTGCCTTTTAGTACATCAGTTGGAGTAGTGTGTGTCCCTCGACTAGAGCACAGAACATATAGCTAATGCATATCCCAGGAAATACATGCAAAGTCAAAAGAGCACAGTGGAGAGCAAATAAAATGTTCTGCTTATATAAATGGGGCTCATGAACACTAGTTACATCCACTGAAAAACAATGAATGGTGACCTATCTAGCAGTCAAAGGGTTAAAAGTCCCATTAACATAAGTGGGAATTTTGTAAGTTTTCATTTGTTCCCCATTCTTCAGTTGGTTTGCTCAACTTTTTTGTATTTTACATATATCCCCATCTTATATCTTATCGGTTGCAGTTAGTTTATAAAGAACCAATAATAATAGTAGGACTATAATGAGTGATACAGGGATTGGAGGATCTGAGAGACTAACCAAACTGGGTTCGTTTACATCAGACAAGAGACGATTAGGGGTACTATGATTACAATTTACAAATATATAGGCAGTCAATGCAAAGAACTCTCCTATTAACCATTTACTCAAAGAGCTGAACAGAAAACAAGAAGTCATCCATTGAGACTAGATGAAATGTGCTTTAGACTAAAACAAAGGCAGGGATTTTTATAGTGAGGGTAGAAAGGTTGTGGAATTCTTTGCTTTGGGTGGCTGAGTTTGTAGATGTTTTCCAAAAAAAAGCAGTGGATACCTTTTTTCTAAGAACAATATTGAGAATTATAACCGTTGGTTTAACGCTTTGGGTGCCAAGCAATGTGTTGCGTACCCCTCTGGTGCTAGAAGATTTAAATGCAGATATGGTATTGATCCAGGAATTATTTATTTTACCCACTTGGATATTGATAGGAATGGCTTCAGTAGGGTTTTTTTTTTCATTCCTCTAAATCAACAATGGTGATATAGCAGAGGCTGCACTTGATGGATGCTTGTCTTTTTTTAGCCCCATATACTATGTTACTATAATATAATATAACAAATTTTAAGGGGCATTTCATCTGTGTTAGTTACTCACCCAACACCACATTGTGGGCATGACCAGCACAATTCCAGTGCCACTGTACCATACAACTGCTCCTATTTATAGTAACTACTTAATTTATTGGGTTAATGGCCAATAAATGTACTAGTTTATATACCCCTAGACTGGCAAGTTGGTTTTGAAACTCACACTAAAACCTGGTGAGCTCTTCCTTTCTTATCAATAGTATTCACAGAGTTACATGTATGTGTATAAATAGGACAGCAGAAAGTACTATATTTTGGCTACAGAAACAGAGACTGTACATCAGATCCTAACTTTTACCAAAAAATAACCTGTAACTTTCTATAGATAATAAGCAGTGAGGTGTAGCTTGCACACCAATGCCAAGGCATCTCAGATTGGACAAGCTCTTATCTTATTATACGTAGTACATCACATGTTATTCATTGGTAAAGGTTAGGATCTGATCTGCATAATTTCTCTTATCTTGGTTCTAAATCTCTTTTATGTATGCATATTATAGGCCAGGGGTAAGCAAACATTTTGGTGTGGGCTTGCAATCTGGTAGATCTTGCAGCCTTCTCTTAAAATAATATGTATGATTCATATATTTATAAACTCATAGAGCCACCAACTATTTTTTTAATAAAAAGCTGGGCATAGTATTAAAAGTTTGACCACCCTTGTTATAGTCTATGGATATTGTCTGCACCAGATAATAATGGGTGGGGTCATATAAGGAGTGGGGTATAGCCATGTTTGGAAAGAGGGGAGCTTGTGTCGTGCCTTGGGGAACCAGATATATAAATTTGGTCCTGGGTAGAACCTTAGCTCAAGTACTTAATTTAGCAAGCCTGGGGTTCAATATCTCTGTAACATTACAGAACATGACCAGCTGTTGTACAGACATAAGATCACAATGTTAGTGTAACAAAACACACACAACACATGCCTCCCCCATAGACCTCTAATCCTACTGCATCTGTGCTCTATCTGTCATCATTTATTGAGGTCTTGGGCTCTTGGGACGAGATGGAAGATACTTTGATCTCAAAGGGAAACTATACCTATGGCAATAAGAACTTCTTAATCTATTTTACAGAATTACCTAGCTAGATAAAAAAAAATGTTCTTTGCACCGGAACCAGGGCTCTTTTTTCTGGGAAAGAGGTGCTGATACAGCATACCTCCCAAGTGTTCCTATTTAGGAGGGACAGTCTCTCTTTGAGACCCAAATCACTCTGTACCTCTTTCTCAGTCTGCTGCCCCTCTTTTTAGGGGATCAGACTATAATAATATTTATTTATATAGCGCCAACTTATTCCGCAGCGCTTTACAATAGGGGATAGACATACAGAGATATTAAATAACGCAAATCATATGTGGAGAACAGAAGGATCAGAGTGCCCTGCTCGTGACAGCTTACGGTCTAGAAGAAGGTGGGTAGGATACAGAAGGTGTAAGTGCTGTTGGGTGTAAGTTTCTCCTGCCATATAAGCTTCCGGTCAGTGGGTGGGAGAGAGAAGTGCTAGTGAGTGCAGTGGTCCAGGGAATGGTTGGTTCTTGGTGATAGTATTTATGGAGGTAGTTGAAATGCTTCCCTGAAGAGGTGAGTTTTCATGGAGAGTCTGAAGATCTGAAGGCTAGGGAAGAGTCTGATGGGGTGGGGAAGGGAATTCCAGAGCTCGGGTGCAGCACGGGAGAAGTCCTGTAGGCGAGAGTGGGAGGATGTAATAAGAGCTGTGGAGAGGAGAAGGTCATGTGCTGAACGAAGATGGCGAATGGGAGTGTATTTGGAAATGAGAGATGAGATATAGGGGGGTGAGGTGTTAGTAATGGCTGTATAGGTTAGCACCAGAATTTTGAATGTAATTTTATGTGCTAATGAGAGCCAGTGTAGGGATTGGCAGAGGGGTTTGGTGTTAGAGAAACGATGAGTGAGATAGGTTAGTTGTGCTGCAGAGTTCATTATGGACTGTAGTGGGGTGAGACGGGTGAGAGGAAGGCCAGTTAGTAGTGAGTTACAGTAGTCAAGACTGGACATGATGAGTGTTTGGATTAGAATTTTTGTAGTGTCTTGGGTGAGGAAGGGTTGGATTCTAGAGATGTTGCGGAGGTGGAGGTGGCTTGATTTGGAGATTGGATGTGAGGAATAAAGGATAGGGCGGAGTCAAATGTGACCCACAGGCAACATGCTGTAGGGGTTGGTGTGATGATAGTGTTGTTGACAGTGACGGTAATATCTGGGGTAGGGCTGGTAGGAGAGGGAGGGAAGATAATTAGTTCGGTTTTGCCAAGATTAAGTTTGAGTTGATGGGAGGACATCCAGGAAGACACAGCAGACAGACAGTCAGATACCTGGGACAGGAGGGAAGGGGAGAGGTATGGGGAGGAAAGACAGATTTTAGTGTCATCAGCATAGAGATGATGGAGAAACCCAAAGGAGTTTATTAGTTGTCCAAGGGATGCAGTGTAAATTGAGAGGAGCAAGGGGCCCAGGACTGAGCCCTGAGGCACTCCAACAGACAGTGGGAGGGGTGGGGAGGTGGAGCCGGAGTAGGACACACTGAAGGAGCAGTTGCAGAGATATGATGAAAACCAAGAGAGTGCAGTGTCACAGAGACCTAGAGAGTGGAGGGATTGGAGGAGGAGTAGGTGATCTACTGTGTCAAAGGCAGCTGACAGGTCCAAGAGAATGAGTAGGGAGTAGTGACCTTTTGACTTGGTAGAGAGCAAGTCACTAGCCACTTTAGTGATGGCAGTCTCAGTGGAGTGATGAGGACGGAATCCAGATTACAAGGGATCAAGCAGGGAATGGGAGCAGGGGAGCTGGTTATATGCGAGAAGCTCAAGGAGTTTGGAGGCGAACGGTAGTAGGGAAATGGGCCGGTAGTTTGACAGTGAGTTTGGGTCCAGGGAGGGTTTCTTTAGAATGGGTATGATTAGTGCATGTTTGAAAGAGAATGGGAAGGTGCCATATATAAACACTATGTGGTGTATATATAAATTTATCACATTGCTCCAAACCAGTAACATTCACAATAAGCGGAAATATAATCACATTAATATTGAGCCCCAAATCATAATTACAATAGCGATATGCATAGACGTACTTGTGTTTTCAAGTATAATTGCGGCATTAGTGAAAATAGAACTTTTTAGACAGATAGGAAGTAGGGAGCAGCGCAGACATCTTGCAGAGACAGCATCTCTGAGTCTGTGCTGTCCATCCCCTTCAGCTCTACGATTGGTCAGGTGAATGCCTGATTATCTTAAGGCACCGAAAGGAACTGACCATGCAGCACCTACTGCAAAATCCCTGCCAGTGTCTGTCTGCCGAAAAAGTTCTATTATTCTTGAAAATACAAGTACATCTATGCATATCGCTAATGTAATTATGATTTGGGGAGTTATGAGGGGGGAGGATGCTGGTACAGAATATCCCTAAATAGCCCAGCAAAAAAAGAGAAAAACCCTGTAGCTGGATAATCTCATTTTACTGTCTGACAGTGCTTACAGTGTTCTCTATTCTCTACTTCAGACTAATGGAGCCCATTTTTGTTATGAAGGGATGTGAACTAAAGTTAGACTAAAAGGCAGACTAAAATGGTACACAATAAATGCAGGCAACTTTATATGCAATGCAATACACACACTCACACACATATCTTATTTACATTACTCTAACAATGAAACTGATGTGATTTGTAGCGTATCAGTTTGTGTTTTCTTAAGCCAATCATCAAACTTGGATGTTTCATTTTGAGTTATGGTATTGCTTTTGACTTGAAAAAGGAGACTGTTGCTCTTGAAAGCTTGTCCTGAAAAATTGTCCTGTAAAACTGTACGTTAGTCCATATGTATATCAAATATACACCAAACTGTTAATTGATGGACTCCTACTAGTGATGATCGAGCACCCCAATGCTCGGGTGTTCGGGTGCTCTGGCCGAGCACCCCCGGAGGCTCGAGTGCTCGGCCGAGCACCCGAGCCCCATTGAAGTCAATGGGAGGACTCGAGCATTACACCAGGCACCCCCTGCTCTGATGAGGGGAGGGTGCCTGGTCCATAGGAAAAGGGCAGAAAATGATGGAAACACCACAGAAATGGTTCAGGGACAGCATAGGGAGGATGTCTGGATGCATCTTGGACTCCAACGTCGCTGCTGGGAACGATGTTTCGCCCGTAGTACGCCATTTTTACAGACTGACCGTAAAACACACAAAAAGGCAGATAAAAACGACTTTAGGCGAAAAATTGTTACCAAACAGTATTTGCTGTATATTTACTTGTATATCATCTGCAAATTCTGCAAAAAATTTCATCGATTTTTTGGAACTGGGGCCATGATTAAGAGGGAAACGTGCGCAGAGGCAAATTCTGCAAAAAATTTCCTCGATTTTTCTGAACTGGGGCCATGATTAAGAAGGAAACGTGCGCAGAGGCAAATTCTGCAAAAAATTTCCTCGATTTTTCTGAACTGGGGCCATGATTAAGAGGGAAACGTGCGCAGAGGCAAATTCTGCAAAAAATGTCCTCGATTTTTCTGAACTGGGGCCATGATTAAGAGGGAAACGTGCGCAGAGGCAAATTCTGCAAAAAATTTCCTCGATTTTTCTGAACTGGGGCCATGATTAAGAGGGAAACGTGCGCAGAGGCAAATTCTGCAAAAAATTTCCTCGATTTTTCTGAACTGGGGCCATGATTAAGAGGGAAACGTGCGCAGAGGCAAATTCTGCAAAAAATTTCCTCGATTTTTCTGAACTGGGGCCATGATTAAGAGGGAAACGTGCACTGAGCCGACCCTCTAAAACATTATGGGTGAGGGTCTGCTGCGGAGCTGACCATCCTAAACATTATATGCGAAGGCCCGCTAGTGAGCTGACGCTATAAAACATTATATGAGAGGGCCCGCTAGAGAGCTGACCCAATAAAACATTATATGAGAAGGCCCGCTGGTGAGCTGACCTATACAAAAATTGTCAAACAGCGCCCGCTGGTGAGCTGGCCCTATATAAAAATTATATCACAGGGCCCGCTGGTGAGCTGGCCCTATATAAAAATTATATCACAGGGTATATGGAAGAGAGTCAACCATATACCCGTTTTTTGGGTGGAAGGGGTGAATGGGAATACAGAGTATTCCCATCATTGTAAATAACATATATAAAGTCACTTTATGTTCACCCGGGGCTTTCCTCCAGTGGAGTGGAGAAGTCAGGGGAAATCCAGGCCTTGTTCATTTTTATAAGTGTCAACCTATCAGCATTTTCGGTGGAAAGGCGGATACGCTTATCTGTTATGATGCCACCAGCAGCACTAAATACCCGCTCAGACAGAACGCTGGCGGCAGGGCAGGCCAGCACCTCCAAGGCGTAGAGTGCCAGTTCATACCACGTGTCCAGCTTGGACACCCAGTAGTTGGAAGGCACAGAGGGATCATTGAGGACGCTGACACGGTCTGCTACGTACTCCTTCACCATCTTCCAAAACTTTTCCCTCCTTGTGACACTAGGCTGCGCATCAGGGTGAGGGTGCTGGCGGGGTGTCATGAAGGTGTCCCACGCCTTGGAGAGTGTTGCCCTGCCTTTGTCGGAACTGCTGTGTGCTCCCCTTTTCTCCCCTTCTCGGTTGGCCAAGGTAGCACGTACTCTGCCGCCAGCGTTGTCAGATGGAAAATTTTGGAGCAATTTTTCGACAAGAACCTTCTGGTATTGCACCATTTTGCTTGTCCTCTCCACCGGAGGAATGAGAGATGAGAAATTCTCTTTGTAGCGGGGGTCCAGAAGGGTGAACACCCAGTAATCCGTGTTGTCTAAAATGCGTATAACGCGTGGGTCACGGGAAAGGCAGCCTAACATAAAGTCAGCCATGTGTGCCAGAGTACCAACAGGCAAGATTTTGCTGTCCTCACCAGGAGGATGACTCTCAATCTCCTCATCCTCTTCCTCCTCTTCTGCCCACCCACGCTGAAGAGATGGAACTAAAGTTCCATGGCTACCCTCTGTAGCGGAGGCAACCGTGTCTTCCTCCTCCTCCTCCGCCTCCTCCAATTGTCGCTGAGAAGACGAAGTGAGGGTGCTCTGGCTATCACCTTGTGTAAGCTCTTCCTCCCGCATTTCCACCTCTTCCACATGCAAAGCGTCGGTTTTAATTGTGAGCAGCGAGCGTTTCAGTAGACACAGAAGTGGGATGGTTACACTGATAATATCGTTATCGCCGCTCACCATCTGTGTCGATTCCTCAAAATTGCGTAAAACCTCACAGAGGTCTGACATCCATTCCCACTCCTCACTTCTGATTAGAGGAAGTTGAACGGAGAGGCGACGACCGTGTAACAGCTGGTACTCCACTACTGCCCTCTGCTGCTCACAAAGCCGGGCCAACATGTGGAAGGTGGAGTTCCAGCGCGTGCTCACGTCACACAGCAGCCGGTGAGCTGTCTTCCGTGGAACATTTGCCGGCCGGTTTGGTGCGGTCCGCCTTCTTTCTTTAGCCACACCACTGCCTCTTCCAGCCTGTTGCGGTGCTGCAGATGGCTCACCCTCAGGACTGCTGTCATCGCTCGGCTCTCCACCTTCCCAGGTGGGGTCAGTCACCTCATCGTCCACCAAGTCCTCCTCCACTTCCTCACTCTGATCATCCTCCTCATTTCTTGATCCCACCACATACTCAGTCATTGACAACTGTGTATCATCCTCCTCATCAAGGTCTTGAGACAGTAATAGTGGTTGATTTGCTGGCAACTGTGTCTCATCATCATCATCCACTTCCTTTGACCTTAAATGCCGTTCCCCTCTGTCATCTTCTTGTGATTGGGTACCCTCTAGAGGTTGTGAATCAGGGCACAAGATGTCATGTTCCTCTGCAAGCGTGCTTGGAGAGAGGTTCAAATGAAGGATTGGTGATGAGACGAGCTCCTCACTATATCCCAGTGTGGGATCACTTCTTTGGCCAGACCCTCTATGGTGGGAGGAAGGATGATCAGGGTGAGGATTATGTTGACCAGACTCTTGGCTACTGAGAGTGGACTTGGTGGAAGACAGGGTGGTGCTTAACCGACTGGAAGCAGTATCAGCTGAAATCCAACCGACCACCTGTTCGCAGTGGTCTGACCTCGAGAGTGATGTCCTGCAACGCCCTGTAAACTGAGACATGAAGCTAGGTATGGTGGATGTCTTTCTTTCTTGTGCTCTGGCACCAGGCACAGTTTCTATGCGTCCTGACCCGCGCCTTGAACTATCAGGATCACGTCCACTTCCCCGTCCCTTTTTACCCGCCTTCTTCATATTACACGGAATATGTGCTGCTAATCTGCAACTTTGCACACTAAACAGAATGTGCTGCTAATCTGCGGCTAGGCACAGTGAATGGAATATGTGACTTTTATTTTTTACACTTTGCACACTAAACAGAATGTGCTGCTAATCTGCAACTTTCCACACTAAACAGAATGTGCTGCTAATCTGCAACTTTGCACACTAAACAGAATGTGCTGCTTATCTGCGGCTATGCACAGTGAACGGAATATGTGACTTTTATTTTTTACACTTTGCACACTAAACAGAATGTGCTGCTAATCTGCAACTTTCCACACTAAACAGAATGTGCTGCTAATCTGCAACTTTGCACACTAAACAGAATGTGCTGCTTATCTGCGGCTAGGCACAGTGAACGGAATAAGTGACTTTTATTTTTTACACTTTGCACACTAAACAGAATGTGCTGCTAATCTGCAACTTTCCACACTAAACAGAATGTGCTGCTAATCTGCAACTTTGCACACTAAACAGAATGTGCTGCTTATCTGCGGCTAGGCACAGTGAACGGAATATGTGACTTTTATTTTTTACACTTTGCACACTAAACAGAATGTGCTGCTAATCTGCAACTTTGCACACTAAACAGAATGTGCTGCTTATCTGCGGCTAGGCACAGTGAACGGAATATGTGACTTTTATTTTTTACACTTTGCACACTAAACAGAATGTGCTGCTAATCTGCAACTTTCCACACTAAACAGAATGTGCTGCTAATCTGCAACTTTGCACACTAAACAGAATGTGCTGCTTATCTGCGGCTAGGCACAGTGAACGGAATATGTGACTTTTATTTTTTACACTTTGCACACTAAACAGAATGTGCTGCTAATCTGCAACTTTGCACACTAAACAGAATGTGCTGCTAATCTGCAACTTTGCACACTAAACAGAATGTGCTGCTTATCTGCGGCTAGGCACAGTGAACGGAATGTGCTGCTAATCTGCAACTTTGCACACTAAAAAGAATGTGCTGCTAATCTGCAACTTTGCACACTAAACAGAATGTGCTGCTTATCTGCGGCTAGGCACAGTGAACGGAATGTGCTGCTAATCTGCAACTTTGCACACTAAAAAGAATGTGCTGCTAATCTGCAACTTTGCACACTAAACAGAATGTGCTGCTAATCTGCAACTTTGCACACTAAAAAGAATTTGCTGCTAATCTGCAACTTTGCACACTAAACAGAATGTGCTGCTAATCTGCAACTTTGCACACTAAACAGAATGTGCTGCTAATCTGCGGCTAGGCACAGTGAACGGAATATGTGACTTTTTTTTTTTTTTTTTAAATCTCTGCCCCCCCCAAACAAAATAAACTGCTGCCCCCACACACAATAGTCCTAAAAAGGACTTTTGGGTCTTTATGTTGTGCAAACACACTTTTCTTCTCCCTACACTGACTTTCCCTTCCTATCCTCATCTCTCCCTGGCTAAGACTGAGCTGAACCAGCTGGTCAGGTGCTATACAGCACCCGATCACGGGTTCTGGCCAGCCAATCAGTGTAATGCCAGCAGCCAACATGGCTGCTGGCATTACACTGATGTCAGAGCCTTCCCGCACGTTTATTGGCTGCGCAGCAGCCGCGAAACGTGCGGGGAGGAGACCCGAACATGGCGGGCGAGCACATGCGGTACTCGTACGAGTACCGCCATGTGCCGAGCAGAGCGATGCTCGAGCCGAACCGAGCTTCGGCCGAGCATGCTCGCTCATCACTAACTCCTACCTAGGTAATTCCTTCTGTTAAGCATATTCCCTGCAGTGCCCCTAATAAGATTCAGGTAGGACTTTTATCTAAAGCACAGCACTTTATCAGTGTAGATTATCAGGACAGCATACCTTCCAAGTGTCCCTCTTTAGGAGGGACAGTCCCTCTTTGAGACTCAAATCCCTCTGTCCTTCTTTCCGACCCTGATGTCCCTCTTTTTAGGGGGTCAGACAGTAAAGTATGCATCACTTTGCCCCACAGCAATAAAACTCACATTGTGCCTGTTTGAACATCAGTATATGTGTTTATAAATCATACTGTGTAAATAAAATAATTTGGTCTTAAGAGAAAACATTTATTCAGTTACATAAATATTTTTAGATTTAGTCTACAACAGCGGAAGGGTTTCTTTACAGTAAGGACAATAAAGGTATGGAATGCACTTCCGGAGGAGGTGGTGCTATCAAATACATTAGATGCTTTTAAAAGGGGCCTGGATACTTATTTAAAAGAGCATAATATAGAGGGCTATGCACGTTAGTATTGGGATTAATATTTAGTTAGGGCTTGTTGATCCAGGGAGAAATCTGATTGCCATTTGGAGTCGGATGCCTTCTTTTGGGTCAGCGATGGTAAACAGGAATAGGAAAAGGGTTGAACTGGATGGACGCAAGTCTTTTTTCAACCTAAATTACTATGTAACTATGTAACTATGTAAATATATGTTAATATGTCATGAAATCACATAAAATATCTTGGTAATGTCCCTCGCACCAGCCACGATCCCAGCAACACCCCCTAGAACACAAGTGTCCCTCTTTGGCCATTTGAAATGTTGGGAGGTATGGGACAGGACCCGGTCCACTGTGTTGTTTGTTTTTCCTATCAGGGAGCCTCTTGGCTACAGATTGTCAGGACCGGCTCCCACTATTATACTTCTGTTTTATGTAAGGAGATCTACATCTCATAGGGACATGTTCAGACAGTGCTGTAGAGTACTGTAAAGTCCTTTACACATATGACCCTCATAAGTCTGTGTCAGATGGGTCTGTTTACAAATGGGAAACATGCCAACAATCTGGAAAATTTCTGGCATGTTTTCAATTCTCTGATGCATCAATGAATGAGTAGAAAAATATGCCATTTATAGAAAATAAGTATTTGCCTGATCCAGACAATTGTAAGAATGTCAGTGAGTGGGTAACATACACAAACTGCATTTGCTCAGGTATTTTCTCAATAGTGGAATGTCCTTCCAATGCTTATTGCTTACATTCTACCTTTCATAACACACACTTGTGTACTCTAAAGCAGGAAGAAAACTCATCATTGATAACTACCTGAATTTCCTTTTGAAAGAGTGAGTAGAGCACATCCTATCCGATACACTGCAGCTGTTGTACTAAGAGGAACTGGAGACGTTTGAGGCAAACCAAATGCACCATGGGGAACAAACAAATATTTCCTGAATCCCCATTCGTTTAAATTGGGCATTAAATAACTTGGATTGCTTTGCAATGCACTGGAGACCTCTCTAAAATTCAAGGAGTTAAAATCCAATTTCAACCACTGACCGTTTTATTTGTATGTTGTAGTTAGTATGCCCTACTAAAAAAAGGTTAACCCTTTGAGCATTATGTACCACTCTTGCACTCAAAGGGTTAAGTGTTAAAAAAAATAAAGAGACGTTTAGGCAAATTTACTTTGTTTTGTTCTATCCTAGCGGAATAAAGTCCAAATAAAGGGGACAATCTCTAGTCTTTTGGATGCTAGATAACTCTCCAGCACACTGTGAAGCAATGTGCTGGAGACTTCACTTGTATTTAAGGGGTTAAAAGTCACAGTTAAACAAGGTGAAATGTATTTGCTTCCTGTGGTGCAGTTAATTTGTCCATATGACCTTCTTTAACATATGTAAAAGCATTTGGTGTTGTTTTTCTTCTTTTTAACTTGCCTGAGATGTGATTGTGTTCACAAGTGTTTTTGCCATTGACACCCACCTGAGTGGTTCTTGTAAAGACAGTCTCTGATCTTGGTGACAGACTCCATTTGATGGCTTGTCCCTTGGATTGTATGGGCATATGTTCAGTACAATTGTTTGTGTTGAAAATGCTTTAAAGATGTCCACTTAGAGTAAGAGTGGGCAACCTGGGGCCCTCTACCTGTTGAGAACTACAATTTCCATCCTCCCCAGCCAGTTATTGGCTGACTGGGGAAGATGGGAATTGTAGTCCTGAGCAGATCGAGGGCCCCAGATTGCCCACCCCTGATTTAGAGGGTAAACAAGTGTTGTGCTGGATTTTGGCTGAATGTGCCAACCTCTTAGTGAGGACTGCAGTAGATCGCAGGTGGTTAAGGTGGTATTATCTCATAGATGTCTATTGAAGCCAGTGGGGAAATTAGGAGATAAAACAAATGATTGAAGGTGTAGTACCTTCTAGGTAAAAACTGAGAAAAGTACAGTATTATGTTGAGGAAAGAAAATAAATATGATCGGTTTGTCCTAATATCAATTATTCAAACACAGAATTTTATTAAGCTTTTTGTGTTGCTATGGCAACAGAGTCTTTGCTCACAATTGCTCTTACTCTGGTGATATCAGTTGCTCAAAGCCCACCTGACCCTCTCAGCTCAATCTAATTTTTCACATTTCCATCAGTGTGATTATCTGTGGTGGGTTTAAGGAAAAAAAGGGCAGACAGAACAAGAATCCAGCTGAATTTGGAACCCTAGAAGAAATTTAAATTATGGTGAAAAATTAACTGTTTATTTTTTTATTTCTCACTTAAGTGTCAGGGATAAGCTACCAAAAGTTGTATTTAAAATAGTAGCATAGTTGATGAGGCTGAAATAAGACATGCATCCATTAACGGAACGGTAATATCCCAGAAAAAATCTTCATAGTTTTGTAGTGCTTAAAAAATTAAACTATATGCAACAAATCCTATCTCTCAAACCACTAGAGTTTGAGAGATATTCATATTCTAAGTCCCCCCTCCCTCCCCTTCTCCTGATGTCAGCTGTAAAGCTGACAGCAGGAGATCCATGTTGGCCGACACGAGGAGGCTCTTCAGCAGAGCCGAAATCGCTTTATTTAAAAATAATTACTTCATTTATAAATTATTATGTGTAAGTAAAATATGTTGGTCTTGTTTTAAATAATTTATTCAGTTTCACAAAGAAGTGTCAGTAGGCCATGAAATAATCTTAACATTCTCGGTAATGCCCTCCCACCAGCTACTCCCCCAGTAACACCCCATAAAACCAAAATGTCCCTCTTTTGCCATTTGAAATGTTGGGGGATATGCACACATTTGCTTTGATGAGACTTGCCTTACTGTTTTTGTCTCAGTTTTAGAGCTTGACAGTCTAAATTGCTATGTATGGATATAGGCATGGAACCTATGTTTGCAAAGATTGGTTCAACTACAGGGGCACTACTCATGGTCCTGTGAATGAGAGTCCAGTTTCTAGACCCTTCTTATCCCAGCACTGTCCCAAGGAATGTGTGACAGGCATGAAATGTGAGGAATGTTGAATTAGTGACTCAGCAAAGAACCAATGTGGCTCCTTTTAGACATGGGAGGGAGAGTTGGATGCCTTGCACTCTTCAGTCTGGTACACATGGATGCTGACTTTGCCGCTCTGAGCTCAGGCCTACATTCTTATGGTCGACTTTAGGCTACATGGACAAAATTAATGTGGAGCAATTTGGAGCAAACCAACTGCACCACAGAGGACAAGTAAAAATCCCTATTATTTATTAAGAAAATTATTTTATTTTTTAAATCACAGCCTTGGGGGTGAGGGTTATCCCTATTTTTCCAATGTGGCTTCTCACACTTAAAAAAGTACAGTTAGTTTTTTTATATTTTCAAAATTTTTTCAATAATTTCTGGGCCCTAAATTCAGCTGGCTTCCTCCTTTTCTTTCTGCCCTTTTTAACTATAATCCTTCCATTAATGAGCATAAGCTGAGAAGACTGGTGGGATTTATGTAGTTGACATCACTAGAGTACGGGAAATTGAGAGCGAACACTCTACCTGTTGCCATAGCAACTCAAAACGCTTTTAAAATGTTTTACTAACTGTATGTGATTAAGTGATATTAGGACAAGAATAAAACATGTATCTGATGTATTTTCCCCCTTAACACAATATTATACTTAACTTTGTCCCAGGAGGCACGGCACCTTTTAACCCTTTGAGTGTCAGAGGGTTAGTGCAATGCATTGGCTACCCATCTGACACTCAGAGGGTTAGTTAACCCCTTGACCAGACCTCACCTAACTAGGGACACATATGAAAAATGCATACTGCAGGGCTGCTTTGATTTCAGTGTTGACCACAGTGTTGACCTGTGTGTCCCCGGTTAAATGTAAGATCTGGTCACCCTATGTTAGACTGGCCTCTAAAGCATTGCTTCACAATGCATTAGATACCTCTCTAGCAATCAAGAGGTAAAACCCTCATTTAATTAAAAGGAATTTGGAGAATGTTTATTTGTCCCCTTGGTGCCTTTGGCTTGCCCTGGATTTGCTCCTTTTGTGCTTGTGCATATGGTTCTGAATCTGCAGAGGAACTAAGAAATTTAGAAATTGATGAAACATCTATAAGCTGATTTTATATTCCTTATAACTTTAATAGTTGTTTCTACATATTAGCTCATGTGTTTGATGGCCTCACAGGTCTCTTGTTAATCCCTTAACGACCGGCCGATCGGCGCGTCGCGGTCACTTAAGGACCACGGAGCATTTTTTTTTTTTTTTTGCTGTTTCCGGTTCCGGACTCCCTGAACGGCGTGCAGCCGCAGGGGGAGCCTGGAATTCCATGACGGTCATAGTACATCATGGGCCGTTAACTCAGATCTACCCATGACGTACTATGACCGTCAAGGGTCGTTAAGGGGTTAATATGATATCACTAATGAATCTATGTTAAAGCGGAACTTTCACCTAGAATAAAAATTTCCCATGGGTTTTAACCCTTAAAGCAACATTAGCACTGTGTTTTTTTTTTCAATAAACCTAGTAGCAGAGATATTTACCCTTCAAAATCGGGCACTTCGTAGCTGTATTTCTGTGGGCTAATATTACAGCAAACTCTGTTTACAATGCTACTGAGGTTGCAACCTCAGTAGCATTGTAAATGGAGTTTGCTGTAACGTTAGCCCACAGAAATACAGCTACGAATGGGCGAGTGAACGTGTTCCCTGGGGCAGCTGGGAAGTCCTGAGACGTCATGCGAGACATACAGGGTCCAGCAGAACGCGGAAGTGCCCAATTTTGAAGGGTAAATATCTCCGCTACTAGTTGATTTAAAAAAAAAACAAAAAAAAACACAGTGCTAATGTTGTTTTAAAGGGATAGTAATACTTCATTTTAACTTTATTTTATTTTGTAGGCATTAAGAAAACATTAAGAATGATATAAGTCTTATCTCTCAATCCTTTATGGTTTAGGAGATATTCACAAGCAAAGTTCCCCTCCCCGCCCATGGGACAATTTTTATTTTAGGTGAAAGTTACGCTTTAAAAGCCCAGTATTTATGGAAAGAAGGCCAGTATGCAATACAGAGTTTAGGACAGGAGTGGGCAACGTAAGCCCATCCGGCTGCTGCCAGGATACAACTTCCCTTATGACTGGCCATGGATGCTGGGAATTGTTTTCCGGCAGCAGCTGGAGAGCAACGTGCATACCTGGGAACTTTGTCATCTTGAGCCTCCCAGCCCCACCGAAAAGGATCATCTGCTGTTACATGGAGGATGTAAATGATACAGTGAGGGAAAAAATTATTTGATCCCCTGCTGATTTTGTACGTTTGCCCACTGACAAAGATATGATCAGTCTATAATTTTAATGGTAGATTTATTTGAACAGTGAGAGACTGAATAACAATAAACAAAATTCTGAAAAATGCTTTTAAAAAAATCTGTGAATTTATTTGCATTTTACTGAGTGAAATAAGTATTTGACCCCAATCAGTCAGCAAGATTTCTGGCTCCCAGGTGTCTTTTATACAGATAACAAGCTGAAATTAGGATCACTGTCTTAAAGGGAGTGCTTCTAATCTCAGCTTGATACCTGTATAAAAGACACCTGTCCACAGAAGCAATCAATCAGTCAGATTCCAAACTCTCCACCATGGCCAAGACCAAAGAGCTGTCCAAGGATGTCAGGGACAAGACTGTAGACCTACACAAGGCTGGAATAGGCTACAAGACCATTGCCAAGCAGCTTGGTGAAAAGGTGGCAACAGTTGGTGCTATTATTCGCAAATGGAAGAAACACAAAATAACTGTCAATCTCCCTCGATCTGGGGCTCCATGCAAGATCTCACCTCTTGGAGTTTCAAAGATCATGAGAACGGTGAGGAATTAGCCCAGAACTACACGGGAGGATCTTGTCAATGATCTCAAGGCAGCTGGGACCATAGTCACCAAGAAAACAATTGGTAAAACACTACGCTGTGAAGGACTAAAATCCTGCAGCACCCGCAAGGTTCCCCTGCTGAAGAAAGCACATGTACAGTCCCGTCTGAAGTTTGCCAGTGAACATCTGAATGATTCAGAGGAGATCTGGGTGAAAACGTTGTGGTCAGACGAGACCAAAATCAAGCTCTTTGGCATCAACTCAACTCACCCTGTTTGGAGGAGGAGGAATGCTGCCTATGACCCCAAGAACATCATCCCCACCATCAAACATGGAGGTGGAAACATTATGCTTTGGGGGTGTTTTTCTGCTAAGGGGACAGAACAACTTCACTGCATCAAAAGGACGATGGACAGGGCCATGTATTGTCAAACCTTGGGTGAAAACCTCCTTCCCTCAGCCAGGGCATTGAAAATGGGTCATGGATGGGTATTCCAGCATGACAATGACCCAAAACACACAGCCAAGGCAACAAAGGAGTGGCTCAAGAAGAAGCACATTAAGGTTGTGGAGTGGCCTAGCCAGTGTCCAGACCTTAATCCCATAGAAAATCTGTGGAGAGAGCTGAAGGCTCGAGTTGCCAAACGTCAGCCTTGAAACCTTAATGACTTGGAGAGGATCTGCAAAGAGGAGTGGGACAAAATCCCTTCTGAGATGTGTGCAAACCTGGTTAGTCAACTACAAGAAACGTCTGACCTCTGTGATTGCCAACAAGGGTTTTGCCACCATGTACTAAGTCATATTTTGCAAAGGGGTCAAATACTTATTTCACTCAGTAAAATGAAAATCAATTTATAACTTTTTAGAAATGAGTTTTTCAGGATTTTTATTGTTGTTATTCTGTCTCTCACTGTTCAAATAAACCTACCATTAAAATTATAGACTGATCATTTCTTTGTCAGTGGGCAAATGTACAAAATCAGCAGGGCATTAAATAATTTTTTCCCTAACTGTATGATTTGTGTAATAAAGGGTGCAGGGTTAATCAGGCTGGTGGGGCTTATCATCTTTGTGTCATAAAGTGGGCAGAACAGGGTGGGAAGGAGGAGAACTGGGTGGAAAGTGTATACCTTCCAAGTGTCCCTCTTTAGGAGGGACAGTCCCTCTTTGAGACCCAAATCCCTCTGTCCCTCTTTCCCACCCTGGTGTCCCTCTTTACAGGAGATCAGACTGTGTGAGTGAATATAAGTGTATCACATTACCTTACAGCAATAAAACTCACATTACTGTTTAATTTACACCTCAGTATATGAGTTTATACATTAGTCTGTGTAAATAAAATGCTTTCATTTTGCTCTAAGTTATGTATTCACTTACACAAAGAGGTGTCAATATGTCTTTAAATTACCTAAAAATTCTTGGTAACGCCCCGCCCACCAGACAAAACACCCCATAAAACACAAGAGTTCCTCTTTGGTCATTTGAAATGTTGGGAGGTATGGAAGTGTGATGAATAGAATGGGAAGGAGAAGTGGGTGGGAAGTGGGAGGAACAGGGTGCGAAGGAGAAGTAGGCAAGAAGTAGGAGGAACAGGGTGAGAAGGAGAAGTAGGCAGGAAGTTGGAGGAACAGGCTGGGATGGAGAAGTAGGCAGGTTGTAGGAGGAGCAGGGTGGGAAGAAGTGGGAGGAACAGGATGGGAAGGAGAAGTGGGCAGAGTTTCAGAGGAAACTCACCTGTCTCCGGGGCAGATTCGGAGAATTGCTGAGGGGAGATTCACTAAACGGTGATAAAGGGGTGATAAAGTGAAGATAACTTCTCGAGTTTATCATGTCTCCAGTTCCTATGTTATTTTATAGAGCCTATGCACTATGATCTCCAAAGTTGAAGAAATCTTAGTGCATAGTGCGTAGAATAACATAGGTATTGGAGAAGTGATAAACTGGAGAAGTCATCTCCACCTTATCACCTCTTTATCACCGCTTAGTGAATTTCCCCCCAGGTATGGGTACATGTTCCCTACCACTGCTAGTCTGTTCCATATCATAGCTAAAAAAATCTGTCACACCAAGGAAATACAATGTCTTACTGATATTCATAGGACTTTTAACACATTGGATGCCTGAGAGGTCTCATCACAGCACAGCTTCCATGTAAATCAAGGGCACTTTTTCTTTGAACCCTGTGGTACAGCTGTTCGCTAAAGCATTACTGCAGGTTTCTTTTGAACATAGGCAAATGTGAGTCAGATCTTTTAACTCCTTGCAGTTGTGGGCTATACCCCCCTCTTCCCATTACCAGCCACCAAACAAAGCAGCATAAATATGAGAGGCTGACAGCTGGACATTTTTGGCATACCCAAGGGGGAAGATCTTGGAACCACATCCTCTATACTTTCATGGAGCACAGACAGTCACTTACACCCACTTCAGTGAAATGGCCCATTAGTCTGGACTGGGCAGGCTGATCCAGATCAATCTGATGTGTTGAACAATAAGGACACTTTCCTCTTACATACAATCATACCTCCCAAGTGTCCCTCTTTCAGACCCAAATCCCTCTGTCCCTTTTTCCTACCCTGGTGTCCCTCATTTTAGGTCATCAGACTGTGCAGTGTGAATATAAGTGTATCATATTGCTCCACAGCAATAAATCTCACATTCATGTTTATGTAAACTTCAGTATAGGTTTATCAGTTAGTCTGTTTAAATAAAATACTTTGATCTTGCTCTAAATCATTTATTCAGTTACACAAAGAGGTGTCAATAGGTCATAAAATAAAATAAAAATTCTTGTTAATGTCCCTCCCACCAGCCACAATATCAAAAACAATAGTGTCCCTCTTTGGCCATTTGAAACTGTTGGGAGATTTGTACAATAAACATAGGGATCTGCTGACTAAAGACTGAACTGAAAACATGACAAAAAAAAATATACATTTTTGGTGTGATTTTAGTTTGTATGTTTATCAGAGGGGGACTGTATAAATCCACCAATGTAGTTAATTTTCTGCTCTAAGACATTAGCCTCCAAATGATCACTTAGCCCTTTGAGTGCCAGAGGGGTACGCAACTCATTGCAGAGCAATGCGTTGCGTACCCCTCTGGCACTCCAAGGGTTAAGTACATACCAGCACACACACACACTCCACCAACATTAAGACTTTAGTGCACACAAGCCATGAATACCTCTACAACAGCATGTGCAGGTAAATGGAATAATGTTAGGCCCAGTTCTTCTGTGTCTTGGTTAGTACTTGGCTTTAAACAAAGCACAACTGAATGGAGCTCAGCAAAAAGCTCATACTCTCCCACACTACCCTTGCCTTTACTCAAGGGATATTAAGTGGAACATTTTATACATAAATAGATTAGTGCCTAAGCAATAGGCAGGCGCAGCACATAAAATCAATCCCAGAATCTATTTCATATTAGTACATCTCCCTAATGAGTCACCATATTCTTTGGTGTTCTCAATTATCAGTGAGTAAGTTCAAGGCTATAGCACTCATGTAAGACAAAAAGCATTTGCCTGTGGTGCCAGGGGAAGAAAATGTTATACTATGGGGAAAAACAGACGCATAAATAAATTGTATGTTGGAGCATGTTTTTTCACCCTTACCAACAGAGCAGAGTAGCTAACTGCCTAGAGTGCCAGATTTTGAGAGGTGGCTCACCTGTGCTACCTATACCCACATTTTGAGTTATGGCTGTGGCCAGAGCAATCACAATGGCCCCTCAATAGACAATTGCTACTGGCGTATGATTTAGCGATCACTTTACTAACCTTTTACTGGAGGTTATTTAACCATATGGATGTTAGAGAGGTCTACTACATACACTGGAGACCTCGTTGGCAACCAAGGTGTTAAATGTTCTGTGCTTGTGTGTGTTATGTTAAGGGAGCATTCTGTGACAGGCAACAGTAAAATGGATCTGGGGGTGGGGTCTTATGAGGAGTGGAGGTGTGACTAAGGACGTTTATGATGCCTTGAGTAAATTCACCCCTATACTGTACTAAGATTAAAGCCCTACTCATGTACATTTAATATGTATTTTCTGGCATGCAGTACTTCAGACGAAAAACACAATCACTGATAAAACCTATAACATTTAACCAACAATTGTGTCAGAGGGCAGTGAAAGATTACCTGGTACATGGGGAGCCGGAGACATTTCCAGCATCCAGCTGGTTAATGGAGGATTAGTATTCACTGAGTAGTCTTCTAGTACCATGATCAAGACTAATAAATCATGGGAAGTAAAGTATGCTTTGCTTGGGCACCTTTCATTTTGATACCAAAAATGGGACAACTTCCCATAGAAAAAAAGGAGCAGTGACTTGTGTGATGTATCTGCTTCCTACTGCCATGGTTGGTGCTTTTTACAAAACGCTTTCTTACTGTTCATTTTATTTTTAGAGTAATTTCTCGACTTGTTACATACATACAACGAAACAATACTCCATCAAGGTGAAACTTTGCCATGATCACTTACAAATGGCATCCAGTGGGCCTCCATGGGCCAATCCCTACTGCACTGAGTGCAAGATAAAGGAAAGGGGATTTCAACTAAAACAAAGGCAGGGATTTTTTTATAGTAAGGGCAATATAGTTATGGAATTCTTTGCCTTGGGATGTTTGGTAGTTGCTTTCACAAGAGTAATGGATACCCTTCTAGCTCACACCAGTACTGAGAATTATAACATTTGGGTTCAGATAGGATGCTGAAATATCGTACTACCATTTGGAATCAGGAAGGAATTGTTGTACCATCTTGTGACTTAATTAGAAATGGCTTCAGTAGGGTTTTTTATGCCATCCTCTGGGGTAATATAGCATGGGCTGAACTTGATGGACACATCTTTTTTAGACTCTTCAGCTATGTTACTATGTTAGTACAGTTTATTTGGGGAATGGTATTAACAGTGTGTCATGTAGTTCCAAACTAATATAAATGGTGATGAGAGATTACAATTGAGAACAAGGTGGGCAACCTGTGGTCTTCCAAATGTTGTTTTATTATCCTCTGCCAACCAATGACCAGATGTGGATTATGGAAATTATGATTCAGTTGCTGGAAAGTCACACATTTCTCACCCTTAAGTGCAGAGAACACATAAAATAGGAGGTAGAATCAGAAAAAGGAGAGTATTTGTAAGGTAGGTTGGAGGCAGTTTTGGCTAAACTATGTCTGGTTGAGAGAGGGTAGTTATAGGAGACTGTGGAAGGTTTATTTGAAGACATGAGTTTCAGTGAATTGATTGAACATCTATCCTCAGGGATCACAAACAGATCGGGTATTTTGGATTTTCCGTTTTGTGCACAGGTGAGTTAATTCGATGAATGAGCTCTTGATTAATTCACCTGTGCATAAGCAGGGAAATCTTAACCCTTTGAGTGCCAGAGGGGTTGCATACCCCTCTGACACTCAAAGTGTTAAAGTCCTGAGGATAGGCTTGACATTCACTCTTCTAAATGACCATGGTACTGGATTTCAGATATAGAGTAGAGCAGTTGAAGACACATTTTGAAATCATAAGTGAGAAGAGACTAGGAGGAGGAGGTGGACATGATTCTTTTTTTTACTGGCTAATCAAAAGGTTCACTTATGAGGCATAAAGACAAAATAAAACATCAGCGGTACCAGCTACTGCTTAATGAAGTGGAGTCTTCAATTTATTTCCTCAGTACAGCATACCAGAGTTCTAAGTAAGTGGATGAAATGCGCGACCGGCTGGGAGGGGGATTGCTGCTTTTCGTCTTGTCCGTGTATTTCTTCCATTTACTTATTTTGAAATCTAGATGGTATCCTGCAGAAATAAATTACTTTTTTAACCCTTTTTGGATCAGAGGCATTTCAAAGCAATGTATAATTGACGTGCCTGTATACTGTATACCTGAAGTGTGTCTTAATTTGCTTAGCAGATTAATTTACTTAGCTAGGTGTCCATCCTATAGTGGTCAGGTGTATAATATATTGTATACATTATATCTGCAGTTTCCAGTATATAATGATCACTGTTGAAGTCTACCTCTAGGTTGCACCTCCTCACAAGATACAGTGGACTTCAATAGACCTGAATGGTTTGTATGGGACAATAGACTTTAGTAAACAAAAAAATAGAAAGCATTAGGTAGCAGCGATTAAGTGCAAACAATTTTGTTAAACAAAATAAGAGCAACTTATTCTTAGGGTATAGTACTCCTTTAACGTCTTAGTGGTGAGTGAAATGCCAGGACTGTCAGAAAATTCTGTCCTTTAACCCCTTAATGACCAGCCATGGCAGCATGCAGCCAGCAGTTTGAAGGGACTGTAATGTCCCATAAAAACTTTTTATAGTTTTGTAGAGCTCAAGAAAATAAGAAGAATGGTGCAAACCCTATCTCTCAAACCGCTACGGTTTGAGAGATATTTGCACTGAAAGTTCATCCCTCTTTCTGCTTCTCCTGATGTCAGCGTCTAGCTGACAGCAGGAGATTCCGGTGGCTCTGCAGCAGAGCCGAAATTACTGTATTGCAAAAGAATTACTTCATTGGAAATGTCTACAAAGTGTGCTTGCAAACCAGGCACACTTTGTAGACATTTCAAATGAAGTAATTCTTTTGTAATACCGTGATTTGGGCTCTGCTACAGAGCCTCCGAGTGTCTTACGACTCGAATCTCCTGCTGTCAGCTTTACAGCTGACATCAGGAGAAAGGGAGAGAGGGGCAAACTTTCAGTGCCTATATCTCTCAAACCATAGAGCTAGGGTTTGCACCATTCTTCTTATTTTCTTCAGCTCTATAAAAGTATAAAAAGTTTTTATGGGACATTACTGTCCCTTTAAGGACCTCGGGACATTTTTTTCTTTTGTTCCAATGGTTTCTGGGGGTCTGGAATTCCATGACGTGCCAGGACCTACACCGGTCCTTAAGTTCTGGGACCGTCGTGATGGTCATGGCACATCAAGGGTCGTTAAGGACAGGTGACAGTCAAGTCAAGACTTCATGATAGAAGCGCACCTCAGGGCACGCTGTGATCATGCCGAGGAGGCCGTGACTGACTGACAATGATCATGAGGAAGAAAGAAGCGGAGAACGGAGGTCCCAAAAGAGAAAATGGCCAAAAGGGGGTTGGGGGGCAGTTTTGGTGCCAGAGGCAGAACTAGGGGTAGGTTACTTGATGACCTATTGTCTCCCCTTTGTGTTACTGAATACATTATTTAGAGCAAGACCAAAGCATTTTACTTACACAGTTATTACCAACACATATACTATGTTTTAAACAAACATTAATGTGATACACTATTATACATGCCACAAAGCCTGATCTCCTAAAAAGAGGAACACCGGGGAGGGAAGAAGGACATAGAGATTTTCACCTTAGAGGGACAGTATACCCTGAAAAAGGGACATTTGGGAGGCATGGGCCTCCACAGAATTTTTTTTTTTTTTGGGGGGGGCAATATTTTAATATATATATATATATATATATATATATATATATATATATATATACAGGGCTTAAAATTTGAAGTCCTTTGCTATTAGCCAGATCTGAAAAGTTACTTGCCACTGCAAGCCATAACATACCCACCAGGGCTGAATTTCTACTCGCCAGGGCTAAATTTTCACTCGCCATTGGCTAGTGGTGAGTGGAAATTTTGAGCCCTGATATATATATATAAAACTAACACTGGCGCCAGTGAGTATCTACAGAAAAGTTGTGGATCCACAGATAAATATACTGAAAAACACTGTGTGTTTATTTGTTGGCCATATAAAGAACAAATGTGCATCCAAAATAAATTCACTGATGGAAAAATATATGTGGGGGTGGATTTATATGTATGGGTATTCACTGTATGTCCTCTTCACTTTTTTGACATATGTGGCTGTTAGTATATGGAGTTGGACACACTGTGTTCTTTACCTTGATTTTGTGTTGTATATTTGAAATCTTTTTCAGTCTACTAATAAAATATATATATTGTTTACAGTCAGTATGTTTTTACTTATAGATATATGGAGGATGAGTGCCAGAATAGGTCCTATACTTTTGTTCTTTCCATTATTTTTTGAATTGCACTCAACTTTACCTCAAATTTATATATAATAATATGTCTGTGGCAGCATCTGTGATTGGCCCTTACCGTATGCATGTGCGGCCTCACTGCCTGCTGCCCCCGACGATCGATCCCTGATGTCCGCAGAGTACCTGCCACCTCAGAAGTCTCCTCCAAAATGATCAAGCAGGGGGGATCTCTTCTATTTTAAAGCTCCGCCGCTTAACCAATGTGTTGCGGATCCCTCCTCATCAGAGGCGAAATTAGAAGCCTCCGGGCCCTGGTGCAAGAAGTGCCATGGGCCCCCCTGACCACATTGGCCCCCCCTTGCCCACATTGGCCCCCTCCACATTGCCCCCCAATCTCTACAATGCCCCTCAATTTCCACAGTGCCCCCATCTCCCTCCTCCCTGGAACTCCCGCACAGTCCTCTTCAGTAATGCAGAGCTCTGGGAGATGATGTCATCTCCAGCGCTCTGCATTACTAAAGTGCCGAAAGGAGATTGCGGGCGCCAAGCGGAAAGATTGCAGGGTGTGACCCCTGCGACCCCTATAGTTACGCCACTGATCCTCACATGCGAATGTGCCAGGAGAACAGGAAGTACTGACACATGCTCATTTTGAATGACGAAACATGCGGCCTGAATACAGAGGTTGTGGAGCACCCGAGCAGAGCAGGGATTAAATTTCCGCCGGGCCCCCTCATCCGAAGGGCAAGATGAAAATCCAGGGGGGGCAAGTGCCCCCCCTTGCGGACACCTATGTTGGGAGGTATGAATGATTGTTCATACCTTTTATCTTGTCCCTATTAAAAATGAACCAACTGAGCACAAATTATCAAGGAAAACCTCTAAAAATGTTGTGGGGTGTTTTTCCACATTTTTTATAACTATAAAATTAAAGTGTTTTATACATATAAACTAGTTGAACAGCCCGTTACACGGGCCACAGTGCCTCTGGCAGCCAGTCGCGGGGCAGTCACGCGCAGTAGAGACTGCCCGCGCCGCGGCTGATATAGAGCTGGACGCTGCTTCGGAGCACCCAGTTCTGTATGAGCCGCGACGCGGGCAGTCTGTACTGCGCATGACTGCCGCACGCGCAGCAGTGTCTGCTGCGCATGTCGGGCGTTACACACGATTTAGCGAATTATTATATAGGATGTTATTTCAAAAGAAAGCCCTGCGTATGCTTATAATGGTATATAACTTGTTTGGGTTTACTAAATTAATTCATTAAAAGAGAAATAAGGTTGAACAAAGTCATACTAAAAAGGCCAACATTGTTCTTGTCCTCTAGTGTAAAAATGCCCTCGTCACTAAGGGGTTAAGCAGTGGCTGATACTCTTATATGATATATTCCTGCCTTGTATCTATATAAATAAGCGTCTCCTTAGACAGGAGTCTTTCATGTATATCATGTACAGTATATCAATATTGTTTAATTGCACCTACAGTTGTCTCTATTCGAGATCTCTGTTGAAGTCCTCATTCAGTTTACAGCACTTCACAGCAATCAATAAGCTTTAACAGTCTGAATAAGAAATTGGATAGATCCTTTGGCTCTGCAGGGATCTTTATCAGATTAAAAAATGAAACTATCCAGTTACAATACAATACAAAAAGAAGTAAAACAAAAGTATATAGAAATACCCAAGTACAGTATGATGATAGATGCATACCTAGATAAGTCTTTCTGTTAAAGAAATGAAAAGACACTTATTCCTCTAGACCAGGGGTGAGCAACCTAAGGCCCTGCAGCTGTTTTGGACTACAATTTCCATCATCTCTAGTCTGCCAGCAACTGGCTTGGAATAATGGAAACTGTAGCCAGCATCAGCTGGAGGGACTCAGGTTGCCTACCCTTTATCTACCTTCTCCTGGTTTATAATGGCCACTTTATTTAAGAGTTTTCATACCCCTATAATGGACACTCTTTAACCTCTTTAATGTTAGCAAGTTGAAGTATGGAGACCTTTCTAGCATGCATGGGGTTAATATATTTTTTACTTGTATGTTATAAGATGTAGTTGATGTGTGCTAGACAAGAATGAGTGCGTAGCAGACAGGGTCATGTATGGAGTGGGGTGCGTGCTCATGGAAGGTGCTAAAATAGCCCAGGGTACATTTTTATGTGTGATCAATGTGGTCAGAGGATTTGCAGCAGTGACGGAAGGGGAGGCTTCGTGGGTCAGCCATTAGATTCCATGTTGTGGTGTTTAATACAACCCAATATAGAGTTCATCCCCCACTATGTTTAATACTGACCATATCAATGTTAGAGAGGATTCAATCCATTACTTCTCTAATAGCTAAGGAGTTAATAAGCTGTGCACATTCCCAGATGTTTATACATCACGTCATACATGTGTTTTATCAGGAGTGAGTCTATTCTGGACTCCTTGGCTTCAACCTTGGGAAAATAGCATTCAGCAGCTAATCGCATTCACAGTGCCCACCACGCTGCCCCTCCCCATTCTACTCTAGCCTGGGGTTTCAAATGTGTAATAACCAGGATAACAGGGGTTGCTGCTGAGGCTGGGCCCATCAGTTTAGAGAGGGCAAACCAACTAGGGATAAAAAGAACACCCCAGGAGGGACCCCTCGCCCTTGACTGCCCCTCCACTCTGCCCTACTCACACTCCTTAACCTACATAGTAATACAGTAAATTGGGTTGTAAAGGACTCAAGTCCACCAAGCTCATCCTTTGCTACAGACTCCTAATTGTGGGTGTATTAGGGCTCATTGAACTTCTTATAGCCCACCATGCTATAGTTACACACTAAATGCTTTAAATCTGCATCTCCTCTCAGGAGCAGGATTTACTTTTCATTAAATATGCGTGTGCAAGTGCCCTGTTGTCTGGTAAATGTGCTATAGGGATTTTTCCTGAGTAACACAGGGGTGCTTCCACCGCTGGAAGATTGCATTTATTAATATTACTGCCTGGTGTACAGACAGTTATTCTATTGCATAGTATGGGAGACGTGAGCCACGGGTTTCATTTATCCATAGAATTTGTTAGTTGCAGCTCCACCACTTTGTGACAGTATGAACTGTTATAACTTTGAGTAACGCCACTGCCAGCACTAAGTGTATGGCAAGCGATTGTGCTTCTACGCTAGCAGAAAGTGGAACTTCGTGCAGCAAGCTTTCATAGATAATCAGTCCAAAAGTGGACTCACCTCTGTCCGTGGGTGCTCAGCCCTGTCAGGTTCTCCCGACCTCTGTGTATGTGCAGATAAATTTAAAGGTATGGGAGTCACAAGCCAATTCAAAAGGTGTTCTTGATAAAAAAAATGTACTTTGTTCAAATAGTTAAAAACAAAAATATGGCAAAAAAAAGACATGGAGACAGGACCTATGCGGTCTAACGCGTTTTGTGCAAAATGTAGCACTTACTCATAGACACAAAGAACATAGTACTATGCAAAACATATATAGTTATATCATTAAAATGCTTAAAACACCTGGCAAACATGCCTCATTCCAGAGTTGAAGTTAATGAAAGGTTGGAAGATTAACCCCATAACTTACTCGGGAAAACACCTTCAAAACCTGAATAAAGGATATCCCTTAAAGGGAAACACCTCACAAACATGATATTCCCAAAGTCATTCCCTAAGAGGTATCCTTCAGTCATAATACAGTGACTAACACATAGAACAAATTCAACCAATACAAGAGCTACATGATATAATTTATATACCATTCTAAATTCATTCTTTGGGGATGGGGAATATGTAGATAAAATATCCAATATGCCTCCATCTTATTGATGAGATTCAGGATGTCACCTCCCCTCCAAGGCAATTTAATATTCTCAATGCCTTGAAGAGACATACTCCCTGGATCACCACCATGCCTCTCTCGTACATCTTTCTCTACAGCTGATGTGGGCAATTCTTGAAATGCTCCCTGATACTCATTTTCAATAGAAGTTTCGTGCGGCCCATGTAAATGCTGTAAGGTTATGTATGTCTCTAAAGAATTTAAGTGCTCTGTAGATGGTAGAGTCTATAACCTGCGGGATTACATTGGTTGTAATACACCCAATGTGGTGTATTTATTTACATTTAATCTCTGCTCTGAGCAACATGTGGGCCGCACGACACGTCCACTGAAAACGAGAATCAGGGAACATATGTACCAAATGTCTCAAGAATTGCCCACATCAGCTGTAGCGAAACATGTACAAGAGTGGCATGGTGGTGATCCAGGGTGTATGTCTCTTCAGGGCATTGAGAAGGTTAAATTGCTTTGGAAGGGAAGTGACATCCTGAATCTCATCAATAAGATGGAGGCATATTGGATATTTTATCTACATATTCGCCATCCCCAAAGAATGAATTTAGAATGGGATATAAATTATATCATGTAGCTCTTGTATTGGTTGAATTTGTTCTATGTGTTAGTCACTGTATTATGATTAAAGGATACCTCTTAGGCAATGACTTTGGGAATATCATGTTTGTGAGGTGTTTCCCTTTAAGGGATATCCTTTATTCAGGTTTTGAAGGTGTTTTCCCAAGTAAGTTATGGGGTTAATCTTCCAACCTTTCATTAACTTCAACTTCGAAATGAGGCATGTTTGCTAGGTGTTTTAAGTATTTTAATGATATAGCTATATATGTTTTGCATAGTACTATGTTCTTTGTGTCTATGAGTAAGCGCTACATTTTGCACGAAAAGCGTTAGACCGCATAGGTCCTGTCTCCATGTCTGTTTTTGCCATATTTTTGTTTTTAACTATTTGAATTAAGTACATTTTTTTTTATCAAGAACGCCTTTTGAATTGGGTTGTGCCACCCGGACCTTTAAGTTTATCAGCACTAAGTGTACCCTTGTTGTGCTCAGTAGGGACACCTTACAAAGTACATTTTATTCCCTATAATAAAACTTTACTGAGCCTGTGTCCTGTGTTCACTCAAATGAACAAATGCTTGGAAATCAAGGATTAATGTTCTGAGAAAATGTACTATGGCCCCCACATACTTTACAAGTAATATCTTATTTGTAATCCTATTACCGTAATGTATTTAATGATGCCACTACTGATATCACCTATGGCATCAGCAATGATGCTATTGTTGATGTCATAGGTGTCAGCAGTGATACCACTAAATATGCCCATGACAATATAAAAGGGGAGTGGAGCTAATGTTCACACAGTTTTCCGGTTTTCCTATATGGATTGAGGCCCTTAACATTGGATTTAAAACGTTTTTTTTTGCATTTTAATTTGCCGTATATATTTTTGAAGGTCTAGTTTTTTCAACACTTTCTATCTTGTACTGTAGAGTCATTTTACATTATATAGTATAACAGGGCTCAAAATTTCCACTCGCCAATGGCGAGTGAAAATTTAGCCCTGGAGAGTAGAAATTCAGCCCTGGTAGGTATGCTATGGCTTGCAGTGGTGAGTAACTTTTCAGGTCTGGCTAGTAGCAAAGGACTTCAGATTTTATAACACACTATGGGAGATGTATAACACACTATGGGAGATGTATTAATACAATTCCGGACTATACCAGGTGCTGGGACCAATTTCTTAGTGCTACAGTTGTGTAATCCCAATTTCTGAGCTGTTTAACATGAAAATTCTCTTCTATACTCTGCTTGTGCCAAGTGTAGAGCAATAGTGAAATGTACAGCGCTGCGGAATTAGTTGGCGCTATATAAATAAAGAATAATAATAATAATAATAATAATAAGTGGATTTCAGGGCATTCCATTGCTCTGATCATTGTTTAATGCTTAGTACTAGCAAGGAGCAGAACAAAGTGACATAGCTTTATACTGTTTTTAAATCTGTTTTATAGAGTAAGCATTCAGGGCTTGCTCACATTAAAGTCTTTACCCTCTGAGTGCTGAAAGGGGTATCCAACTCATTGTGGCACCACTCTGGCATTCAGAAGGTTAGCGACAGCAAAGTACATGCTCAACATGCCATCGCTGTAAAATTTCCCACCCCCACAACTGTATTCACATTCCAGTTTTTGAATGATGGCACTACAGCAATCATTTTTGTGGTTTTCGTTGGTACTATATGATTGATCAAAAGTAAACATCTCGTTTTTATATACAGTATTTTCAGTGTGTTTGTGTATATGAATGTGAGTTTATAATTGCATATATGTGTGATTAAATGTGTGTTTATAGGTGTATAGACATGAGCAATCTACATCAATTTATTTGTATAAATATGTGCATGACCCCCAGACTAGGGTTGCCACCCAGCCGGTATTTTACCGGCAGGCTGGTAAAAAATTGGCTTCTGTCCAATGTTAAGACTATGGAGAGAATGCCATGGCCGGTATTTTTTTTAAGAAAAGGTGGCAACCCTGCCCTAGACAGATAGTTGGTACTGTACTCGTCAAGTGAAAGAGGTGTGATTCTGGAGCAAACCAACTGAGCAATGGGGGGAGGGGGGGATGAAAATCCCCTGAGCTTTTAACCCCTTAAATGCTGAAGAAGTCTCCAACATATTGTGAAGCAATGCACTGGAAAACAAAGACCTTGTACTTCAATGTGAATTTGGGGAACGTTCATTTCATTCCTATGGTGTAGTTGGTTTGCTCCAGAATTGCAGGCTGATTAACCTTTTGAGTTCCAGTGTGGTACACATCGCATTGCAAAGCAATGCGTTGTGTACCACTCTGTCACTCAAAGGGTTAATAAGAACCTTAGCACAGTGCATACCTCTGAACCTTTCCTGTAATATGATCATGCCCAGGGAATAGAAGGGGGAGAGGGGGAGCAGCTGGTACATTCTGGGTCACTAGGGACTGCTCAATTCAAGTTAATCCCAAATTCTTCCTCCCCCTCTGGGCAGCTGGATAATCAATTACTGCCCTCAGCTTTAACACCTGCCTCTGCCTGCAGAGTTCTTTGTCACTGAAGAGTGAAATGTTATAAATTAGTGGAAAACTAGTAAATATACATCTTGTTGTCTTTACTGTTTGCCACCCCCACTGTACAGTGCTACAGAATATGATGGCACTCAGTATTTAAACATTTTTAAAAATACTGCTTCCCATTGTACACTGGCTTTGCCAGAAACTGCTCTGCAAATCACAAATACACACTGCTGGACACAGACACAATCTATGCTTAATATATGTATATATAGAGATAATTTTGGAAGGAAGCACTCACGATAATTTAGATGAATGTCTGAGTGCCGTAGATACAGGGGTGTCCGCAGAAATTTTTCCAGGGTGGGCAAAGCCATAATATGACCCCCAGGCTAGGCATTCAGCACCTTTGTTTATATGGAGGAGGTAATTGTAGGGGAGGGCAAGTCCCCCCCCCTTGCCTTCCCCCTTCCGGACACCCATGCGTATATATTGCTGAATATAAGGAGAAAATCAGCACTCACAGGATACTTTCTCTTAGTACAACATCACATTTATTATAGAGATCAACGTTTCGATCCCAGCTGGGATAAATATCCTGACTGGGATTGAAACGGTGATCTCTAAAATAATTTTTTTGTTGCACTAAGAGAAAGTATTCTGTGAGTGCTGATATATATATATATATATATATATATATATATATATATATATATAATATACACATCCCCACACCCTCTCACCATGTTACATGTTTGCACCTAGCTTCATACAGAGCGGAGTGCTCAGAGTTAGCCTCACACATTACTGTGTTCATATCTTGTCTCAGAGCAAGACAGGGCACAGGAAAGTAAGAGGGGCTCCAAGGATCAAGACAGTGCAGTGGAGCAATGCTGAGATTGTTTTTGTGTGTGTTTCTCTGGCTATCTGTATAGTGGACAAGACTGGGGGGTTGGTATGAGGGGCTCTATAGCTGCTGTAGGCAATGGGAAGCCCTCCAGCTGCTTACACACTACAATTCCCATCATCCAGGGAATGATGAGATTTGTGGTCTGGCAGCAGCTGGATAGCCTCCTGTTGCCTATTGTGCTTCAGGCTACCGAGGGACAAGGTTAGGGGTCAATAAGTGTTGTTCTATGGCTACCATTGCTGTGGGACAAGGCTGGGGGCAATATGTATGGTGTTATGGTTAACAGAAGAGTGGGACAAGGTCGGGTCAGTATTTGTGGTTATACGACTATCAGTGCAGAGGGACAAGGCTGGGGGTCAATATGCATACCTCCCAAGTGTCCCTATTTAGGAGGGACAGTCCCTCTTTTAGACCTAAATCCCTCTGTCCCTCTTTACTACTCTGAAGTCCCTCTTTTTAGGAGAGCAGACTGTGAGTGGTACATACAAGTGTATCACATTGCTCCACAGCTATAAAACTCACATCAATGTTTGTTTAACCCTTTAAGGACCGGGAAAATCTGAGGTCATTTTCCCATAACCCTTTGAGTGCCAGAGGTGTACGAAACGCATTGCAAAGCAATCTGTTCTGTATCCCTCTGGCACTCAAAGGGTTAAGGACCAGAGCAATTCTGACCTTTTTGACTATGTCTTTGTTCAACAGTGTTTTCCCTCTAAGTCTTTTATTTCACCCCCATAAATTATATACTGTTTTTTTAAGCACAAATAGGGCTTTCTTTTGATACCCCACTTATATGGATAACCCACCATTTACTTTATGAAAATTAAAAAAAAATGTTAAAAAAAGTAAAAATAAACACCAATTTTGTTTTTTCTCTTGGGATCAATTGGGCACAAAGGGTTAAATTTTTATGGAGACTGCATGAAAAGTATGACCGGTCAGTCATACCTACAAAATGCGCAGTTTAAAGTGGCCACTGTCCCCCCTGGTTGAAAATCCCCATGTCCCTTTTTCCCACCCTATTTTGTCACTTTTTTATCCCTGACATTTGGCGGTGTGTATAAGTGTATTACATGGCTCCACAACAATCACACTTCCAATATTGTTTAATGAGATGTTTTGGGGTTTTTTTAATAAAAAATTTTTTTTTTTTGTAAAAAAAAAAAAAAAAAGTGTGTTGTGCTAAAAAAAAAGTATATCATTGCAGGTCAAAAATTGACCTGCATTTAGCCAGCCTCCTGCACCAGCAGTGAAGGGGTTAATACCTTCTTTTACCACTAGGTGTCTCCTCTCTACTTCTCTCTCCCTTACTTTGAGAGGGAGACAGAGGTAGAGGAGACACTCAGAGTTAGCATGCTTTGCATGTTGCCTCTGTTTCTCAGAATGCGGGTACATGTGATCGCTGCTATGGCGATCACATGAACCAGCACAAGCAAGAAGGGCTGAGACTGAACACCCCGGTCTCGGAGCGCTCAGTCTGAGCCTGGAATTAATGATAGCAGCGTGAACGGAGGCACGCTGCTATCATGTAAGCCATGACAGTCCAGGACCATCATGGGTCCTTAAGGGTATAACAACCCATGACAGTCCAGGACCATCATGGGTCCTTAAGGGGTTAAACCTCAGTAAATGTGTTTATAAATTAGTCTGTGTAAATAAAATGATTTATCCTTGCTCTAAATCATCTATTCAGTCACAACAGGAGGTTTCAGAAGGTAATAAAATGACCTAAATATTATCAGTAATGCCCCTCCCACAAGCCACGCCCCCAACATCACCACCTAAAACAAAAATGTCCCTCTTTGGCCATTTGAAATGTTGGGAGGTATGAATATGGAGAATCACTGCTGTATAGGAAGAGTCACTAACAGCAAGAACTACAAGTCTCTTAGTTATTAATTGTCTTCTGGAGAAAATAGTATCCATTTCCACTTAGGGGTTTACTCACTTTTGTTGCCAAGGTTTAGACATTAATGGCTGTGTGTTGAGTTATTTTGAGGTGGACAACAAATTGACACTGTTATACAGGCTGTACACTCACTATTTTACATTGTAGCAGAGTGTCATTTCTTCAGTGTTGTCACATGAAAGATAAAATAAAAATATTTACAAAAATGTGAGGGGTGTACTCACTTATGTGAGATACTGTATGTGTGTGTATATCTATATCTATATCTATATCTATATATATATATATATATAGGGCTTATAATTTTAAGTCATTTGCTACTAGCCAGACCTGAAAAGTTACTCGCCACTGCAAGCCAAAACATACTCACCAGGGCTGAATTTCTACTCGCCAGGGCCATTGGCTAGTGGAGAGTGGAAATTTTGAGCCCTGATATATATATGTGCTTGCAAACCAGGCACACGTTGTAAACCGTTCCAGTGAAGTATTTATTTTTAGGTATTGCTATGTTAGCGCTGATGAAGAGCCACCGTTTGATCCATTAACCAGAACCTGCTTCTGATAGCTTTACAGCTCGTCAAGCAGAAAGGGGAAAGAGTGGATAACTTTATTTTCCTATATCTCTCAAACCATAGTGCAAGTACTCTCTTTTACTTGTATCTACCATATAGTTAATACTTTTTACCTGACATTACTATCCCTTTAAGACCTCTCAGCTCGGGTAACACTCAGGGCGGCCATGGTCCGTTTGTTTGTGCAGTTGTACCACTTGTCAGGTCAATGTGCGGGATTCCTCAGCAGGAATGGAGTGATTGGTATGGTCCATATGTTCCCACAATGTGTTCATTCATAGTGCTGTGTATAGTCAGTGATAACACAAGACATGTTCCTGTGCATATCCAAATGTATGATAACTAAGCCGTACAACACAGCCCACTTCTTTCTCTCTTCCAAGCTTGGCATATTCACCTCTTGGATGCTAGAGGTCCCCAACATATTGCAAAGCAATGCACTGGAGACCTCTCTAGCATTTGAGGGGTTAATGTCCTTAGAACTTTCAAGCCTAGAGGGTTAAGCAACACATTTCTCTCCAATTACTCATTCGTCTGGTGCTAAAGGAATTACATCTTTTCTAGTACATTTTTGGCTTAGGACCATTTTAGCAGTACTGTCTTGTGTAGTTGCACATACAAATGTATAAAGCTTGGCTCTGACTCTTGTCTCACAATCAGAGCCCTATATAATAAAATATATACGCAGAGTATATTTGTAATAAACAAAGTATATGAATGACAAAGACCCAGAACACCCATATTGATAAAAATATGTATTTATTAAATGCATAGCTAAATAATGCCAATAATGATACATAATTAATATATTAAGAGTGGACACAAAATCAGAGGGCAATAAAATACTTTAATAGCTCCCAGTGGAAACCCAGGGGTAACTAGGGGAAAGCTTCTTAGCATCTGGTTAGAACAGAACCCCACAGCAGCTGTAGATCATACATATGTAACATGACAAATGTAACCAAACTTGTATAGTGTTTTCCAAATTCTTTTTTTTCCATTTTGTTTTAGAAATATTGTGATACGCTACACCTTAGATAACAGATAATGGGCTGGGGATTGACACTTGGCCCCACATTTGATTTGTATGAATTCAGTTGGACAATCCTACCTTAGTTTGTATAGACTGATCTAGAAATCCTCTCAAGAATTCATACCTCCCAACATTTCAAATTGCCAAAGAGAGAGACAATTGTGTTTTAGGGGGTGTGACTGGGGGTGTGGCCGGTGGGCAGGGCATTAACAAGAATTTTCAGGCTGTTTCATGACCTATTGACACCTCCTTGTGTTATCTAATAAATGACTTATAACAAGACCAAAGTATTTTATTTAAGCACAGTAATTTATAAACACATATACTAACATTTAAAGAAACAATAATGTGAGTTTTATTGCTGTGGAGCAATGTGATACACTTATACACACACACACACACACACACCACACAATCTGATCTCCTAAAAAGAGGGACATTAGGGTGGGAAAGAGGGACAGTGGGATTTGGGTCTAAAAGAGGGACTGTCCCTCCTAAAGAGGGACACTTGGGAGGTATGAGAATTGACTTTTAACTATTGTACCCTGTTGGTCTCAACAGTGATTATGTAAAATTATCTCTCTCTATTTTTCTTTCCATCTCTCATGTGAATGCCTTTTCTTTTGGAGACAAAATGCATATAAAAATGTTTTTGATTATTTTTCAGACATTATATTAATATGCAGTTTTTATGTTTAGAATAGTTGCCGTTAGTCTGTGTGCTCTCTTGAACCCCTGTACAGAGACCTTAGTTCATTGAGCATGTTCTATTTGTTCATTTGCAGGGCCTTAGTTTGACTTCTCATGATGAGCCTGCATCAGATTCCCTTGTGCTATATCCATGGCGACAGCAGGGTAAGGGAACAGGAAGGATGACACGAATGAAAAGAGCATGGGTGATTCCTCCAATCAGCGTGTCCGAGAATGTTAAGGTTATTCCTAAACTGCTAGTGCAGGTATGTATTCCTGGGCTGTTTTATACAGGCCTGCACCGATAAAATGACATACACAGGTCTAATTCTAACTGTATGCAAGTAAAGACATGCACATTTTAACAGTGTATTTATTATATGAGATGCTCAACTATTAACTAACCTACCAGGCTATACAGCGGGTATTTCTTTAAGCTCACAAATGTTATGCACACAGAAGAAATATACTGAAGCACATCATACTGATCCTGCCCAGTTGACAGCCCACCCACAAAAAAAGCCAGCCAATAACAAATGGTAACACCTGAATTCAGTTGTGCAATTGGGGAGTGAAAGTGGGGACTGTGAGCACTCGCCAGTAGCGTAACTAGTCATTGGCGGGCCTCAGTATAAATGTTTTTTGGCATGGTGTCAAAAAATATCACAGAGGCTTAACTAGAACCTATTTTACTCTTCGGCAGACAGTGCCCCCTTGGATGCTTTGTCCTGGTTCAACTGCACCCTTTGCACCCCCTGTAGCTTTGCCCCTGTTCCTGCTCCACCCCTCACCATACCATAACTGGCTTTGCATGTACGATTCCCACTGCATTTCAAGTCCAACACTCACCTGTAGACTTCATATGGCTATGAAAGTGTATGTTCTGAATGGAGACAGGATGAATTGTGCAATAAGCACTCATACTGTACACATTCATGGTGAGTGCAAGCTGTTATTCCACCACACTACAAACAGCCAGTGGTTAGGATGCATTGAAACAGCTTTCACAGAGGCAGATATATCCATCTGTGTAAGTACTGGTTGGGATGCCATTGCATCTGAGCTTCATCAGTCATTCAGTAGGGTCAGCCCTTTCACTGGAGAAGGGGATAATGACAGGAAATTTGTGTGGGATGTTGGACTAAAAAGAGCATATGCTCCTTTTTAAAGAGTGTATATGACATCAGTTATACCAGGAATGGACAAACAGAGGCCCCCAACTTTTACCGGACTACAACTCCGCTAGCTGGTAAAGGATGAGAGGTTAGCTGGGGAAACTCACATTGCCAAACCCTTACACCATAAAATCATATTGAAGAATTACTATCTCATTAAAGCAGGGTACTCTATATTTGGACTTCTAGCTGTTGGGGACTACAACTTCCATCATCCCTAACCAGCCAACGGGAAGTTGTAGTTTCCAACATCTGAAGGCCAAAGATTGACTACTTAGGCTTTAAAGCAAAGAATATGCTGCATGTCTCAAAGTTTTATCAGTGTAATATCTATGTATGCATTCATGTATCTGTATGTATGCTTGTAAGTGTAATGTATTTTTTATTGGTGTAAGGATTGGGTGTTTGTGTGCAAATTGATTGCTACATGCTTAGTCTCTTTGACTCACAGGCTTTTGAAGAGCTGCATTTAAATCATTTCAAAACATCCATATGTAAACACTGAGCTTAATTCACTGCAGCTCCATTTGTTACTAGCGGATAACAAACTTAATACTGCCCTCTAATGGATGCTACTGGAGTAGCAAAGACAACATGTGTGCACATGAAAGGCATTTTGTTTATAGTAATAAACTAATCATTATTATTCACATTATTTGTTTCAAACAAGTGTATTGTAATAAAACTACAATGCAGGTGATAAATGTAGGGAAATCTAGAGATAAATTGTCACTTACAATAACATAGTTATAAGTTATAAGGTTCAACCTCTGCTGTATGCTATCTATATATAGTGTATATAACATTCCGGTATATACACTCTGTAGACTAATGAAAATGGCCATTCTCCTTTCAGCTTAAGTCGGACAAGCAGCTCCTTGGCAAGGTTATATACAGTATCAAAGGACCTGGAGTGGATGAGGAGCCCCGGGGAATCTTCACCATTAACAAAAACACAGGGGAGGTGTACCTCAATGCTGTGCTAGATCGAGAGAAGAATGATCGCTACAAGGTATTGCCCCAGGACATCTCATACTTCACATGAACATGTCCTCTTAATAACTGATGTACATCACATGCCTAATACACCTCAATGTGTGACATAATATGGCAAATATAGTTGTACTCTCTGACATCATACATCAGATGACAAATACAGGTCTGTTTGACATCATACATCATATAACATGAATGAACCCCTTAAGGACCCATGACAATCCTGGACCATCATGGAATTCCGGGCTCCACATGCAGCTGCATGCCATTCAGGGAGTCCAGAAACAGATCCAGCAAAAAAAAAAAAAAATGCTCCGTAGTCCTTAAGTGACCTCCGCGTGCGTGCGCGGCCAGTCGTTAAGGGGTTAATTAATTAATTAATATGTTTATTTATATAGCGCCACAAGTGTACGCAGAGCTTTACAACTGAAGGGTTTTGACAAAACAGGGTTACAAGTGCTTTGCAAAGTGAAACACTGGAAGAGAGGTCCCTGCCTGAAAGCTTACAATCTAAAGTCTTAACGGGAGACATACAGAGTACATAAGGGTCAAGTGCTGAATACAGTGCCAGAGTTCTGGTTAGGATAGGGAACATAAAGTAAATCATTTATAAAGAGCCTAAGTTGTACAAAGTCAGTGCTATGTAACATGTTTAAGTTTTGTTAAGTAAGTGTAGTTTCAGTAGTGATTTGAAGACCATCATAGAGGTGCAGTGGCACAGAGTGAGAGGTAGAGCATTCCATAGATAAGGAGTAATGAGAGAAAGGTTTGATATATGAGTGGGCTGAAGACAGAAAAGGAGCTGAGAGAAGATTGTTATTGGTTGATTATAAGTGGCGGGATGGGGTATAGCGGGAGAACAGAGTGTAAATATAGATAGGGGTAGAGGAGAGAAGAGTTTTGAATTAGAGAAGCAGAATTTTGTAAGCGATCCAGAGTTTTATAGGCAGCTACTGGAGTGATCTGAGGAGGAGGGGGCAGGGACAAACCTAGGGGACAACAGGATAATTCGTGCTGCAGCATTCTGTATGGATTGAAGAGGATGGAGCTGGAAGGCAGGAAGGCCAGAGAGAAGAAGGTTACAGTAGTCCATGCAGGAAATGATGAGTGCTTGTGTGAGAAATTTGGCTGTGGAGGAACAAAGGAAGGGACGGATTTTAGCAATGTTACGCAAGAGAAAGCGGCAGGGTTTAGCGATGTAGTTAATATGAGGAGAGAATGAGAGAAATGCGTCAATTGTCGCCCCTAGTCACCTTGCTTCTGATACTGGATTTAAGGTAGTGCCATTCACAGTCACCTGGAAGGGCACTGCTGGGCCAGACCTGGGTGGTATGAGTATTAGCTCTGTTTTAGACATATTGAGCTTGATGTGCCTATGAGCCATCCAGTATGAGATAGCTGAGAGGCAATCTGTGACTTTAGATTGAGTACCAGAAGTTAGTAAAGGTGCAGATAAATAAAGCTGGGTGTCATCTGCATAGAGGTGATATTTCAGACCAAATGCGTTAACATCTCACATTATAACAGAATATGTACAGAAACATATTGCACTCTGAATATCTACATATTTAAACATTTTTAAAATAGATAAATGGTTAGAAAGCACGTTATTAGACCCCAAGGTTTCATATCTGAGCAGGGAAGTTGCACCAGTCACCAAGACTTCACCCCACTCCATTCAAAATATGTATGTGGGGGTGAAAGTCAGAAGACCCTTCACTGTTTGGTAAGTAAAAAATAAATAAATCTGTGGGGTCTATAGACCCCCAAATAGCTCACCAACTACCAGTGTGGTAGAGGTTGAATCTAATAAGTGGGTGTCATCTCGATCCTCTTCCTTTCCTCACCCTGTTTTTGGCAGAATGAGGGCTTTTTTTTTCTTTTTTTTTTTTAAATACTATATCAAGGTGGCATGTAAGAACCTCCCCCTTCTCAGTCCTGTATTTAAAATAGGTGGAGAGGACTAAATGAAATTAACATGGGATATTACAACCCCATAAAATTAGAAAGAAGGCTAAATAAATACATTATCATGGGTGATGGGTCCATATATAGGTCCTCTTGGAATGATGAGCTCCTCTGAGTGTAATGAAAAATCATTTAAAGGAAAATTAATGTTTTCTTATAAAAAAATAGCTATTTTGGACATTTCCTGCTTAAAGCGTTCATGAGATTTATAGACTGCTCTGGGAATGACAGGCAGGAAACTGCGCAGATATCTTTCCATTGTGACGTCTGCGCGCCTGCGCTGTCATTCCCTTTTGGAGCTGAACGGCTGCTAACAACGCCTCTTAGAGCAAGCTGGGACTGACAGTCACTATGGAAAGATGTCTGTGCGGTTTCCTGCCTGCCATTTCTGGAGCAGTCTATAAATCTCATGAACGCGGTAATAATTCTGGCGACTAGCGCTACTGTGCAGCTAGTTGCCAGATGGGTAATTATTTGGGGCCATGTTTCTAAGGGGAGGTAGTTCCGCTTTAATAAAATAAATGTACTCCCAATGCTGGGAGATACTGTACATCATTCAGAAGTTCTTACATGTTAAACCAGGCCACAAAATGGCTGTTTTTGTTTTGTCTTTGGAGAACGTCTGATCGTTAACTATAGTTTTCCTTGGAAGACAATACTGACAACTATAGGTGAGGTTTAAAAAAATCTAAAGTTTAAGCTTCAATAATAGTAATCTCTGTCTGCTCTCCAAGTAGTACAATGCAGTAAATGTGAATGATAATCAGTTACCACATGAAAATATCCAGAAAAAAAGAAGGTACCATGTTAGCCAGTGGAGTAGACAGGAGTCAGTGTAGCAAAAAACTCACAAGAGTGGTATAAAGGTGATACCTTTTAATGGCTAACTGATGAAATAAAAAGTGCAAGCTTTCAGGACACTAAGGTCCCTTCTTCAGGCATTGGTTTTCACATGAAAATATGGTATACTTCTTTCTACTTCTGCATCTGGTGCTCAGAATAAATCTATGTTTCCCCAATAAGATGCCTATATGAAGAACAGAGATTGTCTGAGGAGGTTCCCCAATTTTTCCAGATTCCTAAGAGATGAAACTATTAAATAGGTCACAATTTGCAGATACCTGTGAACAATCTAAGCTAGGTGGGAACAACCATTTTGTCCGGAGGGAGAGTGTGTACTATCTAATTTGTATTAACTGACAAATAAATAATGAAATATGTCAAACTATTGTTTTAAATAAAAAATTGCTAGCATAAATATAGTATATTTTAAAAGTGAGATATCCTCACACCGAAGTTTCTATCTTCTCCCCCAGCTTCGTGCATTTGCCTTAGACAAAGGGGGAGTGACCCTTGAAGACCCCACTGACCTGGAGATTGTGGTCTTGGATCAGAATGACAATCGCCCAGTATTTGTAAAGGAGGTGTTTAGTGGGCATGTTCTGGAGGGATCAATACCAGGTAAAGTGGTAATCCTTGAAGTATAGATATTGCTGCAGTTGAGGCAGATTTAGCAGAATAATGAATCCCTTTTTTCTAGGTACCCTGGTGATGACAGTGGAAGCCACGGATGCAGATGATCCAAGTACAGACAATGCAGATCTGAAATATTCCATAATCCAGCAGGATACCCCAGAGAAGTTCAGTATAAACCAGGAGACAGGAGAAATCAGGACAGTTCAAGTCGGACTGGACAGAGAGGTAATGGCCAGTGGGTCTAGGCTGTAGTAATATGTCTCCATGTGGAGAAGTGATAAACCAAATAAGTCATGAAGCTTTCCATAGATATTTGTGTCTCCATGAGACAAAAGAAATGAGTTGGGTGGAACAAACTGTGGTTAAGATCTCTACGTCCCTTCCAGGTGATCGGATCATACAACCTCACAGTACAAGTAGGCGATATGTCAGGAAACGGGCTCACAAGCACTGCCAGAGCTGTTATTACCATTGGCGACATCAATGACAACCCCCCTGAGTTCACAAAGGAGGTATATCTATGTAATATTCCTTGTAGAGTCATCCATATTTATGTCACTCTTATGTGTTTCTTTGTTTCTTTGTATGAATTTATTTATCTCTGTTATCCATGAATTTTGAAAAACCCTAGCATTCATATGGTTAATAAATACATCTTTATGTGACTTTCTGTGTATTTACCTAGTTACATTGTATCTTTCTTTTCTTTCAATATAATCTTCCATCTGCCTCCAGTTCTCTATGGAAGTTCCTGAGCACCGGAGCAGCATTGACATTGGGAGAGTGACTGTAACAGACAAGGACCTTCCCGGCTCTCCCAACTGGAAAGTGCGATTCTCTATCATCAGTGGAGACCCTCAAGGTGCTTTCTCCATCCGCACAGACCCAGAGACAAATGAAGGGATCTTGTCAGTTGTCAAGGTAAAAGGAGCTGCATCTTGAACTGCTAACCATATCACTCATTCCCATATCTCAAGGACCGAGCAGTGGTACATTGTCTGGTACCTAGCAATGGACCATTCAGCACTCTGCTGTCTGCACCCAGCACAAGAGGCTGCACACACCACATGTAGCACACCACTGACTGGTACCCAGCACAGAAAGCAAACAACACACTACTGTCTGTTACCCAGCACAGGAGAATGCAACACACCACTGACCTAGTATATGGAGCATGCAGCATAGCATTGGCTGGTACCCAGCAAAAGGAACATTCAGCACACCACTCTCTGGTACAAGCACCATGCATGTCTCATGATACACAGCAAAAAGATCTGCAAACATAACACTCTCTGGTAACCAGCACAGGGACCATGTAGCAAACCACTAACTAATACCCAGTACATAGAGCATGAGGCACACCACTGTCTGGTACTCATCATAGTGAGGATTGTGAGTCCTACCACTGTCCGATACTCATCACAAGAAGCATGTGGCACACCACTGTCTGCTACCCAGCACAAGAAGCATGTTTTCCATCACTGTCTGGTACTCAGAACAAGGGCCATGTGACACACCACTGTCTGGTACTGAACACAGGGACCATGCAGCACACCACCATTTAGTGGCCAGGACAAGCATGCAGCACACCATGGTCTAGTATACAAATATCATGTGGCACACCACTGTCTTTTGCCCAGCACAAGCTGCAATAGGTACACCACTGACTGGTACTCAGCACAAGGTGCTTTTGGCACATCATAGTCTTGTACACAGCATAAGGAACATGTGACACATCACTGTTAGGTACCTAGCACAAGGAGCATGTGGCTTCTCCCTATCTAGTGCCAAGAAATAGAAACATGATTCACACCATCTGGTACTCAGCACAAGAAGTATGAGGCACACCACTGTCTGGTACCCAGCACAAAAAGTATGAGTCACACTACTGTCTGGTACCCAGCAAGAGAAACATGAGGTGCAAAGGAAATGCCGTATCAGCCATTTAACTCCATGGAGGTAGAGAGTACCAGGCAAAATTTGCTTTTTTATAGATGAATAGAAGCATTCTCACGCATTCCTATTTCACCATATTTACTTATAGTATAATGCATAGGGCCTGGTGCAGAGGCTTTTATCCATTGTTTCTTATAACCCATGCCCCCTGCATGATCCCACTTTATCATATGAGCAGAAACATTCTGCTACTTACCTCCAGCACTGCCCTAATGAAGCATACATTTTTATACACATCAGTTTGCGTCCAGAAAATCTCAGAGGCTAATACCATGCAGCTACACTGCCACATTCATATAGTCATCGCATTGTGAGGTAAAGCCTTTGAATGTTTGAGAGGTCTCCAATGCTTTGCTTTGCAGTGTTTTGACCCTCACTAGCATTCATGGGGTTAAAAGTCTACATTAAACCCTGGAGTGTCAGAGAGGTATCCAACGAATTGCAATACGCTGGATACCTCTCTGGCACTCATAGGGGTTAAAGGGATAGTAATGTTTCACAATAAAATCTGCTCCAATAAATATCCATTTGTATTTGGGCCATGGATAGTGTTATTTCAATACTCTCAGAGTTGTACAGTAGATCAAGAGTAATTGAATGATAAAGTATCCCCCCTCCCTCCCCTTTTACTGATGTAACGATGCTCACCTCAGAGCAGCAACACGGTCTGAATGGATCACCGAGAGGGAAAATCTTCAGTGAGCATAAGGAAAAACCTGAAAAACCTGTCAAGGGGGGCAGGGTTTTCCTTATGTTCACAGTAACAAGATTGTCCCTTGCTGCGAACTGTCCGGTCAAGAGACCAGATTCCACATCTGAGATCAGAGGGGAGGAGGCTTACACTAGGTAAAAGGGGTGGGAGGGGGATACTTTATCATTCAATTGCTCTTGAACTGCAACTCAGATAGTATTGAAACAACATTCTCCATGGTCCATATACTATGAATATTAATTAGAACTGCTGTTTTTGTGAAACATTACTATCCCTTTAAAAGAACACACAGAAATGATCTGGAGTTATGAACTCTTAAATACCATGTACTCCATACTAGCATGTGTACAATTTCACTGTTTCGTCATGCCTAGTCGTACATCTCTTCTGTAGGATCTTTAATTTTCTAGGCTTCCCTAACTCCCATTGCTAGGGGTGCACAGAAATTTCGGCAGCCGAAATGTTTTGGCCGAAAATGGCATTTTCGGCAAAAAAAGCCAAAATAAAAAATGTCCAAAACGAGGGACATAAGATCTCCAGCACAGCACACAGAGGCGCGCCAGCCGGTGCCGGTATAAACTGTTTATGTGTGTCCAGAGAGGGGAATGAGCAGATCAGAACAGAAGCACCTAAGACGCAATCTTAGAATGGAGTCCACCAAAAACATGTCCGCACTCCTTTAACATTTTACATATCCTGTGTAGCTGTCGCTGCAGCTCTGCCCTCTACATCACCTGGCCAGAAGTGAGCTGTCAGTGTCATTGGACTCGTGGCTGACCAGGAAGTGTTGTGTTACTAGTATGGCAGTATCGGATGGGGCTGGTTCTGGAACTTTGAAGACGGGACGAGAGCTGAAGCAGCCAAAGGAGGGCATAAGGGAATCTTTGATCCCTCCAAGGAGGGTAGCCGGGGTCCGTAAGTGAGGACAGGATGGCCAGTGGTTATAATGAATAGTAGAAGGGGGTGATAGTGGATCCAGTGGGTAAGTGAATGGAAAAGTGAGTGGAGTAAAGTGATGGGAGGTGGTTTGAGGGATACATATATAGAGAGAAGGATGGTAGGGATACTGTCATGGGGCTGCTGGTCAGGAAGGGGTGCTGACCACAGCTGCAAAAGTAAATTAGTAAAGTAGAACCCAGTGAGCAAAGAAACTAGCACACACACAATTAAGGGGGAAGCCAATGTATTTAACATTTGCATACATGGACAATTAAACAGCACTGCAAGACAAAATATACAAAGAAACTGAAAAGGGCAGTGACTCAGGAATACTAGGTACAGGACCTATGGGCCAAGCAAGGGACAGGACCTATGGACCAAACTAGGGACGGGGCTACTGAGAACGGGGAGCAAGGACCACTGGGAACAGGGACAAGTCATCTGTGATGCTCAAGGAATGCAGCCAGCTCTGGAACTCTGGGGGTGCAGCCGGGCTCAAGGAACAAGGGGTACTGCCACTCTGGACCAAGGGGTACAGCGTCTCTGGAACTAGGTGGTGTACGGCCTGCACTGGAACAAGGGGTACAACTGCTCTGGAACAAGGTGGTGCACGGCGCGCACTGGAACAAGGGGTACAGCTGCTCTGGAACAAGGTGGTGCACGGCCTGCACTGGAACAAGGGGTACAACTGCTCTGGAACAAGGTGGTGCATGGCCTGCACTGGAACAAGTGTTACAGCTGCTCTGGAACAAGGTGGTGCACGGCCTGCACTGGAAAACGAAGGGTGCAAGGGGGTGCACGGCCTGCACTGGAACACTGACTCAGGAGAGCAACAGTGAATATAGGAAAGCAGGAGGGCTATTGGTAGTACAGGAACGCAGGATAGCCATAGGCATTTCAGGAACACAGGAGGGCCATAGGCAATTCAGGAACACAGGAGGACCATAGGCCATTCAGGAACACAGGAGGGCCATAGGCCATTCAGGAACACAGGAGGGAGGTGAAGACAAGTATAATCTGGCCCAGAACAAAAGGAAAGACTACACTTAAATAGGACAGAGGTGATTGCAGGTGATAGGGGCCAGCTGGGAAGAGAATCAGGTCACTGTAATTAGATAGCTGAAGCCTGAAACAGCACCAAGGGAAAACCGTGGCACTGAAAGGAACTGCTCCAGACTGAGAAGAGGACAGGGACATGACAGATACAGTGAGGGGGCTGTTGATGTGCGATCCACGGAGTAAGAGGAGGGTTGCTTGGAGATACTATAAGTGAGAGAAAGGATGCTGTTTAATTTAGTAATCCAGTGGTGGAATGCTGAGGGTTTTACAGTTGGTGTTAGGAGTGAAAGTTTACATAGGGATGGAGTGCTGAGGGCTACAGTTGGTGTTAGAAGGGCCGAAGGTTTGTATAGTGATTGAGGGATAGGGTGCTAAAGCTTAAAGTTAGTGAGAGAAGGGGGTGATGGTTTATATAGCGATTGAGGATGGTGTTGATGGTTACAGTTGGTGAGAGAAGGGGTGATGGTTTAAACAGTGACTGAGGGAATGCTGAGGGCTATAGTTAGTGATAGAAGGTTCAAAGGTTTATATAGCGATTGAGGGATGGATTGCTGAAGGTTCAGTTTGTGAGAGAAGGGGGTGATACTATATTGTTTGTCTCTTTTGCATCAGCCTATAAATTAAAAAGTCATTTTCGGTTTCGGGCCAAGTGCATCCTGAAGTTTTGGTTCAGAATTTTCATTTCGGTGCACCCCTACCCATTACAAAGCAATCTTGATAGCATGTCTCAGACATTATAGTAATGTACTGTCTGTAAACTTGGCTGAGATATGGTAACAGAATTTCTTAACAGAAGAGCAATGGGTATTGATCCCAGTAAATGAACTGCCTTAGCTCTCATCTTTCATTTCAAAGTGCACAGACAAAAGTAACCAAATGGTGTCAATATAGGACGGTATTACGGTTACATTTAAGGGATGTAACATAACATTTTTAGAGATGTTAGCTGGAATATTTGATATTTTGAATGATATACTTTTAATCAATGGGAATTCTTATTTTCCCATGGTGCAGTTGCCATAGAATTGCTCGTTTTTATGCATATGGGTATAAATTTGCATATGCTGAGCAGTGAGAGATTTTCAACCTGATTGGTCACTGATTGAGAAGAACAATGTATTGCATATGCTATTATGGCAATTGTTTGTTAAATTACCATTCTTCTCAGTTCTTTGGATGTCAGTTTTGGAGTTGAGCCCCTCTAGTACATGTGTTTCCTTAACTTCCCCCACTCTACCCTCTGCTTCTAGCCCCTAGATCATGAGGAGCAGGAGTTGTACCAACTGACTGTGTTTGCTGAGAACGAAGCCGGACTCAGCCGCTCAGCACCCCGCACTACTCGTTCCAAAACTCTGGTCACAGTCACTGTGACAAATCTGAATGAAGAGCCAGTCTTCTCAGAGAACCCAAAGGTGGTGAGTGTGAAGGAGAGGATCCCCCTAGGAAGTGAGATTGCTGTATTAACCGCAGTGGACCCAGACACAAGGCAATCCCAGGAGATCAGGTGTGTGTGTTACCTAGGGCATAATTTATACAATTTTTTGTGGAAGTAAACAAAAATAGGTATGTGTTTTTATTTTGTCTTCATCTTATTCAGATAAAAAATGTTTTTTAAAAAGTCACTTTGATAATGGGATAAGTCTTTGCTCTGAATCCCTCCTCCTCTGCTGCTAAAATCCTTCTCTCCCCTCTTGGCTCATTCTTGAAATATCCTTTTATGGAATTAACATTGTGTGTCAGTGGGAACTTAGAGAAAGAAAGGGGCAGGAGGAGGAGAAAAGCTGAACTTCTTAGACTGAGAGATTAGTAAAAGGGTAAAACTATGAAAAATAAACTATTTTTAAGGTTTGTGGGGCGATTACAAATGTCAGGGATTAAGTCCTCAATGCTAGTAGAAATTAGCTAGCAGACAGGCTTCGATGTAGAACAAGATACCTTTTTTGAAAGTTTTATTCCTTCAAAGACAACTTCATATTAGGATGTCTCAATGAGAGGTGCATTTATATGTGATTTGTAAATATTCGGTGTATACCTGCATTGAATGCTCTTCAGAAAGAGCATTCTTGGTGCCTTAATCAGCACACTCACCCTCACTGGTTCTTATTTGTGTAATCTGATTCTTTAGTGAAGCTCAGTGAGTCATTTTGTGCATTTAAGGAAAAATAAAGTTTTAGTTTAAAGGGATAGTAATGTTTCATAATAAAAACAGCTCTAATTAATCATCATAGTATTTGGACTTTGGAGAGTGTTATTTCAATTCTGTCAGAGTTGTAGTTCAGGAGTTATTCAATGACAAAGTGTCCCCCTCCCGCCCCTTTTACTGATGTAACACTGCTCAGCCAAAGCAGAAGGGAGGTGCCCAGGTAGGCTGCAGAGAGGGACAATTTTCAATTAAGATAAGGGAATAACAGAGGCGTAACTAGAAACCACAGGGCCCTGGTGCGAAAATTGCCATAGGGCCCCCTGACCCCACCATGCAATGCCACCCCAGAAATGCCCCTTTCACATTTCTACCTCCACAATGCCCCCATTGTCAACTTCCACACTGCATGCCCCTTTGTCTACTTCCACACTGTACACCCCATTGCCTACCTCCACAATGCCCTCATTGTCCACCTCCACAATGCCCCCATTGTCCTTTTAAAATTACCCCCACTGTCCATTTCCACATTGTCCTCACTGTCCACTTCCACATTTCCCCCACTGTCCATATCCCCCCCACTGTCTATTTCCACATTGCCCCCACTGTCCATTTCCACATTGTTCTCACTGTCCACATTCCCCCACTGTCCACTTCCACATTGCCCCCCACTGTCCACATTGCCCCTACTGTCCACTTCCACATTGCCCCCACTGTCCATTTCCACAATGCCCTCACTGTCCATTTTCACATTGCCCCCACCATCCACATTGTCCCCACTGTCCATTTCCACAATGCTCCCATTGTCCAGTTCTATTTTTCCCCCAGTGTCCATTTCCACAATGCTCCCATTGTCCAGTTCTATTTTGCCCCCAGGGTCCATTTCCACAATGCTCCCATTGTCCGTTTCTATATTGCCCCCAGGGTCCATTTCCACTTCCACACTGACCCATTGTCCATTTCTACATTGCCCCATTTTACCTCCATTCATTTGCAACTCCATCTCAACTGGGCCCGGGGCTGACAGAACAGCGCTGTACTATTTGCGCGCTCTTCTTGTCTTCCTATGTCCTACGCATGCGCAGTCAAGGAACTCGCTTCATTGAGTTTCCTGGCTGCGCGTGCGCATCAGAAGCAGAGGGGTGGAAGGATACGTACCGGGGTGGCAGCGGTGGTTGACTGGGTGGCCTGGGCCCCTGGAGTGACGGGCCCGGTCGCAGTGGCGACCCCTGCGACCACGGTAGTTTCGCCACTGGGGAAAAACCTGAAAAGCTTGTCAAGGGGGGCGGGGCTTTCATTGTTTTCATATAAAGAAGATTGTCCCCTGCTGTTATCTGTCTGGTCTTACAACCAGATTCACATCTGAGAAGAGATGGCTTACACTAGGTAAAAGGGGCGGGAGGGGAAACTTTGCTTGTGAATATCTCTTAAACCATAAAGGTTTGAGAGATAAGACTTATATCGTTCTTCATGTTTTTTTAATGCCTACAAAATAAAATAAAGTTAAAACGAAGTATTACTATCCCTTTAACATACTTCTAACCATTTGGATGCTTGGCAGTATGTCTAGTGGTGTGTTAGTAGTAGATATTAATTTATTTTAGTTTCAGTCTTTCTTTCTTTAAAAGGATAGTAATTCTTAAAATTGAAAAAATATATATTGCAAAATGTATCCTGCCAAGGAAGACAAGGATACTTCCGCTACTGAAAGATGTTTTATTTAAAAAGTATTGCAGCTCAGTCTTGCAATGCTTCCATGGCCTGAACATTTACAGTAACCATAGCTGTCCTTAGACTGCTGTAGCAACAGCACCAATACAAGATTCAGGCCATAAAAATATTGCACCCAGAAATGCTTGTGTGATCCTCAATAACTTTTGAATAAAACGTCTCTCAGCAGTGGGAGTACCCATATTTTATTCAACAGGATAAACTCTGTGATATATAGTTTTTTCCATATTAATTGTTATTGTCCCTTTCATGAGATCGTAATGCAGCTATATAAAATCATATCCTATTATTCATTATACATTTTTATAATGCTCCATACCGTTCTATGCTTCTGTATTGGTGTAGTTTGATTATAATTTTACTAGTTGAAGAGCCAGTATACACGGGCCACAGTGCCACCCAGCAACGGCCGTAGTGCAGTCATGCACAGTAGAGACTGCCAGCGCCGCGGCTGATACGGAGCGGGGCTCTCAGAATTCAGACCGTAGTCCTCTCTGCGCACCTTGGTCTGAATTCAGACCTCCCCGCTCCGTTATCAGCCACGGCGTGGGCAGTCTGTACTGATCATGACTGCAGCGCGCACAGCAGACTATACTGCGCATGGCAGCTTCTGACAAACATAGATTTAGCAAATTATTATATAGGATTGTAAAGGTTCCCCCTCCCACCCCTTTTCCTTACATCACTCTTCTTCCCTTCAGATCTGAAAGCCGGTCCGGGTGGATCGCAACGAGGGACACATAAGAAAAATCTTTATGCTGTTTGTCAAGGGGGTGGGGGAGGGTTTTCCTTATACAGACAGTGACAAGATTGTCCCTCATTGCAATCTGTCCAGTCAATCGACCGGCTTTCAGATCTGAAGGGAAGAACAGTGATACAGGGAAAAGGGGCGGGAGGGGGAAACTTTACAATCCTATATAATAATTTGCTAAATCTATGTTTGTCAGAAGCTGCCATGCGCAGTATAGTCTGCTGTGCGCGCTGCAGTCATGATCAGTACAGACTGCCCACGCCGTGGCTGATAACGTATATGGATGTTTAGAATGCTGCAGAGCATTATATAAAGGTATAATGAATAATCGGATATGCCTTCATTTCATTACATTACTATCCCTTTAAAGGGGACCTGTCAACAGGGGTGATGTTCAACTAGGTCTATGACCCAGTGCCTTTTTTTTTTTTTTTGGTATTACATGCCACCAGAAGAGCATTGCACCATTACAGATACTTTTCTTTGAAGAAAATCAACCTTTCCTGTCATCTACCAGACTTTAGTCTGATTAAATGTACATATTTAAACTGCCTATGGTTTGTGCTTTTGGATTTCAATCAGTTTAATACTTTTAGAGAAGGTTGATTTAATAATTGGGCAATCTATACTCTCCGTGAAGCTTTCTTTTATGACTTGATTTGAGTCGAAAAAGTAACATAATTGCTAGAATGTCGAGAATTTCACCTCTCTCTCCATGTTCCTAAGCTTCTGAAACCAGAGGGGTGGAATAAATTGATAATAATCATGCAAAGTCTTTCAAGAAGAGGTTCCCATTGAAGGAAGGATTTGGAAAGGTGTTAAGTCCTCTTTATGTTCCCTTCTATTTTCTAAATTGGTGATGTGAGGAGAGTGCTCCCTTTACCTGTACTATGGAAAAGGACATAGGAACTGTCTGTGTGAACAGGCAGCACATGGGAATAAAGGGTGGCACACCACAGTCAGGGATTTTTTTGCAGGTACAGTTGAGTCGTAAAATCTTTTTACAGACTGCAGGTAGAGAGCGCTCACATAACAGAAGAACTGAAATAGTTGATTCACGTTAAGTGCTGAGAGTTAAATGAAAAGAAATCCATCATTCCTGATATTCAGTCTTATACAGGAAGTGCAGTTCTGGAGCATACCAACTCTACCATGAGGACAATTAGAATTCCCTAAATCAACAGCAAATTAAATTGTGCTTTTAACCCCCTGAATGCAAAAGAGGTCTCCAAAGTGTTGCTTTACAATGCCTTGGGGACCTTGCTAGCATTAAGGGGTTAAAAAGCCACATTTAATTCAGTTGAAACTTTTATTTCCTCCCTATTTCCAGATGGTTTGCTCCAAAATTGGAATGGGAGTATCCAAACTGTTGCTTTATAATGTGGGCACGGCTTAATCAGAGTAGATGGGATTAGGTGGTAGAGAGGAGGGATTTACCCCAGAAATATGCAAGGAAATGGGCGGCACAGGCATGGAAGTGGGTGGAGTTACTAAGGATCTCCGCAAGCTGGAGTATCAGCCTCTGTCCCTGTAGACCCAGTGATTAAATCTGAAAGCCTGATTCTCCAGAGCAGATCCAGACAGTTCCCAGGTATGTCCAGTGTGTGTGCTCCTAAAGAGATCAGTTCCAAGAACAGAAATGGTGAGATGCTTAAAAATGTCACCTAAATAGATGGAGTTAATCATCAAGGTTTCGTAGGTATAGAACTGGGGCATATTTATCAAGGAGAGTCACAGGCAGAAAACAAAACAGAATCAATATCAGAGTAAACCAACTGCACCATAAGGGACAAATACAAAGTATATTTGATTTATTTGGTTCTTTTAAACCCCTTGAGTGCTAGACAGGTTTCCCGCACACTGTGAAGCAATGCTTATGAGACCTCAGTAGCATTCAAGAGGTTAAATGTATTGACTCGGTAGAAATCTGGGAATTTTTTCGTGTCCTATAATCATACCTGGGAACTTTCAGTTGAGGGCTACCCGGAGGGTAGTCCTCTGTTCAACAGGGGGTAACAAAAATGACGCTAATTGCGTCAAAAAGGGGCGGGGCTTAACTCGAGTGTTGGGGGGGATTTAACCCTTTGAGTGCCAGAGTGGTACGGAATGCATTGCAAAGCAATGCATTCCGTACCACTCTGGTACTCAGAGGGTTAAATGTGTCACACAGAAGGCTGGGGACGGAGGCACAACGGGAGAAAAAGCAGATGTGGCAGAGTTTCAATAGAAACTCCCCACATCCGGAGGAATCTGCCTCTGCCCCGGAGACCCGGTAAAGCTCTGTCAGAACCGGAGTCTCCGGGGCAAATCAGGAGAGTTCCCAGGTATGCCTATAATGCAGCTAGTCTGCTACAGAATTGCATCTGTTTTGTTTTTGCATACAGCCCAAAATGGCATAATTAGCAACAGCATTTTCCCATTGATAAATTTGATACAATTCTTCTGCTCTTGCTTTCCACAATCCTCACACCTCACTAATTAGGTTTATGGGGGGTTCTTCCTTGGCAGTTACACTCTTGTTTCTGACCCTGCGGGCTGGTTGGAGCTGGATGAACACTCTGGCCAGATTCGGACCAGATACTCGCTAGATCGGAAATCTTCATTTTTGCAGCAAGGGTGGTATACAGCTCTGATCACAGCAAGTGACAATGGTAAGACATAATACTTGCCAAACAGCTCTGCAACATTACATGTCTGGAGCAGATGAGTGTATAAGTAATTCTGCCACGTCTGCACATGCTTTATCTTATGTCATGCTCTGTGTGCACATGCTGTGTCTATTGATGCTGGGTTTTGCAAACCAACTGCACCATAGGGGACAATAAACATTTGCCCATATTTAAATGGGATCTTTACCCCATGGATGCTGGAGTGATATCCAGTACTTTATTTAGCAATGCATTGTATGTCTCTAGCATTCAAGGGGTTTACAAAAGCCCATTTAAAGGGTTAGCAATGCCCTCTTATAAGTTTATGCTATATTGTAGATTTAAAAAAAAAAAAGTAATTATGTGGAGCAAGTCCCATGAGACATTCACAGCTAAAGTTCCCCCCTCTCTCATGTCAACTGTAAAGCTGACAGAAGATCTGTGTTGGCCGACTCGAGAAGGCTGTTCAGCAGAGCCAAAATAGCGATATTTATAAAGAACCGCTTAATTGGAATGGTCTATAAAGTGTGCTTGCAAAACAGGCACACTTTGTAAACCGTTCCAGTGAAGTAGTTCTTTTTAAATATCGCTATCTAGGCTCTGTTGAAGAACCGCCGGCTGGTCCCAGGACCAGGATCTCCTGCTGTCAGTAAAGCATTGATGTCAGTGCAAGGGGAGGGAGGGGGAACTTTAGCTGCGAATATCTCTCAAACCATAAAGGTTTGAGAGATGGTACTTGCTCATGATACTTTATTTTTTTAAAATCTACAATATAGCAGTCATTTCTAAGCGGGCAATACTAACCCTTTAAATCTGTGGGGAGTTTTATTCGTTCCCTATGGTGCAGTTGGTTTGCTCCAGAACTGCACCATTTTTACTTAATAAAACAACCTTTGTTGTGTTAATTGATGTGTGTACATGCTTTGTCTTGTTATCCTTTTGTGTATATAGGTTGTGACTTGTGATCCTGTGTGTTTATAGGCTGTGACTTGTGAGCCTGTGTGTATATAGGCTATGACTTGTGAGCCTGTGTGTATATAGGCTGTGACTTGTGATCCTGTGTGTATATAGGCTGTGACTTGTGAGCCTGTGTGTATATAGGCTATGACTTGTGACCTGTGTGTATATAGGCTGTGTGTATATAGGCTATGACTTGTGAGCCTGTGTGTATATAGGCTGTGACTTGTGATCCTGTGTGTATATAGGCTGTGACTTGTGAGCCTGTGTGTATATAGGCTATGACTTGTGACCTGTGTGTATATAGGCTGTGTGTATATAGGCTGTGACTTCTGAGCCTGTGTGTATATAGGCTGTGACTTGTGACCTGTGTGTATATAGGCTGTGTGTATATAGGCTGTGACTTGTGATCCTGGCTGTATATAAGTTGTGACTTGTGATCCTTTGTGTATATAGGTTGTGACTTGTGAGCCTGTGTATATAGGCTGTGATCCTGCATATTTTTCTGTTGTGTTTTGTGCTGATGTGTGTATGTGCTGGGTTTGGTGATACTGTGCATGTGTGTACATTGTGTGCATTATGATGTTGTACTGTGTACAGATGCTTTCCTCATACATTTTTTTCTCTGGTCCCCTTATTTCATGCAGCTGTGGCCATGATACTGCATGTGTCTGTCATGATACACCAAGTGTACAACGTGTGTGTGCTGTATCGCATCTCATGGCAGAACTTTATTTCTCTTTACAGCTGTGCCCCCACTCACTGCCACAGGTACACTGTCTGTGGAAGTGCTGGAGGTGAATGACTATGCTCCTGTCCTGTGGCAGTATTCTAGGGATCTGTGCAACAGCCCTCAGCAGAGCTATGGGATCCTTCTTAGTGCCATTGATGAAGACATGCCTCCCCATGCACAGCCATTCCACTTTAAATTGGATCCAGCCCTCCCAGAGTTGACACTTAACTGGAGCATCAGCCAAATAAATGGTATGTGGTCAACAAAAGAGGTGCTACAGTCTCTGAGTACAGCATAGATTTTTACCCAGGCATGCACAATAACCACGGCCAACTGTTCATGGAACTGAAGGGGCACAAGTTGAAGTTATACCTTACCATATGCAGTGGGTCAGCCAATTCCAACATAGACAGGCAAATCAGTATTTCCATTGATTTTAAAGGGAGTTTAAACCCCTTGAATGCTGGAGAGGTTTCCAACACATTACTTCACATTTAAATCAAAGGGAATTTGGTGAATTTTTATTTGGTCCATAGATAGCAGTTATTTTGCTTCAGAACTGATCCACTGTTCCTTAGAGAGGACTAGATTATGGTGATTATTCCAAATCATATCGTGTTTGTCTTCCAAGTGACCAATGGTTATCACAGAACCACACATACACACTGAGCATATACTCCAACAAGCTGTGTCATTCTGTGGATAATCTAACTGAACCATAGGAGAACAGTACAAATTCATACTGACTGCACTGCAGTGTGTTGGGATGCTCTTTAGTTTACAAGGGATTAAAAGCTCACTTAAATCAATGGGAATTTGGCATACTTGTTTTGAACATCCCTTAGGTCCCTAACCGTTCGAATGCCAGAGTGTTTTCAACCCATTGCAACACAATGCGTTGGATACCTATCGGGCACTCAAACTATTAAAAGTAATGTTCAACAAGCTGAAGAGTTGGAATTCTGGTGGAAGCCAACTACACTATTAGGGGCAAATGAAGATTCTCAAAACCCCCATTGATTTAACCCTTTGAGTGTCAGAGGGGTGTGCGGTGCATTGCAATTTATTGCTCACCCATCTGGCACTCAAAGGGTTAAATGGTAAAGATAACCATGTGCTGTGAACAGAGATTATGTTCTGTGGTCCTGTTTGGAACTGTCATGCCTCCAAGGACTATTAGGCTATTCTGCCCATAAGAGGTGATAATTTTGTTTTAACCCTTTGAGAGCCAGAATGGTGAGCAACACGCTGCAAATCAATGAGTTTCCCACTCCTCTGGCACTCACAGAGCTAAAGGAATTGCAGTTTTTTCACCACTGAATAAAAGCGTACTTGAGCATGTTCAGAATCCACCCATGGTGGGCCAGAAGCCAGGAGGTACAGTCCTGAATGTGACATGACAAGAGCTCCTCTGACGGAGCCTTGATCATGAGATCGTCCAGGTAAGTTGTCAGGGCATGCTTTGGCCATTGATGAAGGCCCTTAAGGCTGACATGACCCTGGTAAAGACGCAAGGTGCCTAAGCCAGGCCAAACGGCAGAGCTGTGAACTGGTAATGCTCTGAGCCTGAAGCAAAACACAGGTAGTGGGTGAACTGGGATGTGCAGATACACATCCTGAAAGTCCAGAGAGGTCACATATTGCCCCAGGTACTCTGCTGCGATGACAGAACTGAAGATTCCATCTTGAATCGCATAGTCACCACATACTTGTTGAGATATTCGAGATCGAGAATTGGACAACATCCCTCTTCTACTAACAGGTTGGAATAAAAACCTGAACCGCACTCTGGGGGATGTACTGGAACCAGAACCTGTTTTACAGCAGTGATTACACTGCCTCCTGGAACAGCCATGCCTTTTCCAGCTCTGTTGGCACCCTTGACGAAAAGAAGCAATATGGGGGAAGGGACTTGAAATCTATATGGTACCGTTCCAAGATTACCCGCAAAACCCACTGGTCCGTGACTGAGGACTCCCATGCTTTTCGAAAAAGGCAGAGGTAACCCCCTATAGGGAGAGATGATGTAGGATTCCACGAGTCATGGGGAAAAGTGCATTTAAGACTTAGCCCTTGCAGCAGCTTGCTTGGGCTGCCAGAGCTGTCTGGGCTTTGCTGCAGGCATGTGTTTCGGAGGCTTGCAAGCTTTGCGGCCTCTGCTCCCCCGTTTGGTGGGGAAAACAAAAAAGATGCACCTTCATCTCTATGGATGGACACTTGGTGGCAATCTGGGGCAAAAGAGTGTTCTTACCACCAGTAAAGTCAATAATAATCTGTTTCAGCTCAGGTCCAAACAGGGACTCGCCCTGAAGAGCCAAAGAAACCAATAACTTATTAGAAGATTGGTCCGCAGACCAAATCTTAACCGTTTGAGTGCCAAAGGTGTATGCAACGCATTGCAAAGCAATGTGTTGCGTACCCCTCTGGCACTCAAACAGTTACACCATAGTGTGTGAGAACAACAAAGAAAGCTGAGGCCTTAGCAGTCTAACTGCGTCAGAAAGAGACTCTGAGACATAGTTATTTGTATCTTTCATGTTGGCCATAAGAACCAAAAGGTCCTCCTTGGGGACATAAGCACAGATAGCCTCAAAAAGCTGTTCACCTCAAATGGCAACATCCCTTTTAAGCCAGGCAGAGGCAAAGATAGGCCTCAGTGCAGCACCAGTGGCCACAAAAGGCAGCCTTGAGGATAGAGTCCAGTTTTTTGTCCGCTGGCTTCTTCAGACCTGCAGCATCCACAAAAGGAATAGCACTAGTCTTAGCCAACAGTGAAACAGGAGCATCCACGGTTGGCGGGGAGGCCCACTGTGCCAGGGCCGCCTGAGAAAAAGCATACTGCTTAGAAAATCTTTACTAGTCTTCTGGTTACCATTGTAGAGAGAAGCAAACAGAGCCCCAAGAGACCTTGTTGGGAGGGAAACTTGGTAGCAAGATTCCCTCCAGAAAGCACCTGCATGCTGGTCAATCCACTCCAGTGAAGCTCAGTAATGGTAACCCTCCTAATGGGGGATTATGCAGCCCCATATCTAAGGTATAAAATTATAAAAAAAAAAAAAAAGTGGTCAAATTAGTTATTCTGTTACATTCTGTCTGAGAGGAAAGTCAGTCACAAACAATTCTCCATATTCAGGAAGTAAAAGCACAGTGTAATCAACTTCCTGATAATTTGAACTGTTTTAACTTTTGAATAAAACAACTGACATCGGTGGGAGTGCCCCTTTTTTACTCAGCAGGAAATACTTTATAACATATAGGTTTTTATAAAAAAAAAAAGTTTACTACTCCTATACGCAACATATTATAATGGTATTGTTATGCAATGCCATATAACATTATTTTCTCCCCTCCCCAGGTACTCACGCTTTACTCCAGCTCCTGACTGAGATGCAGGAAGGGATCTACATCCTGCCCTTGTGGGTATCAGACTCTGGAAACCCTCCACTGGCTCAGCTGCAGCTGTTGAATGTGTCTGTGTGCCATTGTGATGCTGGTGGCACATGCAGGGGCAGCACAGCAGCACTGTTTCTGTCTGGAGCTGGCATTAGCCTCAGTGCCCTCCTTATTATCATGAGCAGCGTGGCCCTTCTGCTAGGTAAGTATGGGTAATGGGTTTAATGTACATATCATGTTTGTTATATCAGCCCATTTTATAAACTGGGTTATATAATTTTAAACATCATGTAGTTTTAGCTAGCATATATAAAATGAAGTTATTTTATGTTACATACTTAAAATCTAATTAAAATTCCATTGTAATTAATGTTTAGACACAGTGCAGTTGTTTGTGCTCAGCTAATGCTGTTAATATACTGAAATTTGCACCCATTGGCTGATTTATCAGGCCCTTTAACAGACAATATGAGACTATCACTTCTAAGATATTTATAAATATTACTATTGTAGTGGAAGCCCTGGAAAAAGAAGTGAGAGTACCCAGAAAGAGTATATACGACTAGATTTTAGGCCCCAGAAAGCACATTTTACAGAAACTAGCATGGAGTATAACATGTTTTGTGTGTATAACCCTAGATCATTTTAAAGTGTTAGTGTTCCTTTAATAGTAATTCACAATGTTCAGAGCTTTTGGAAACCACAGAATACTTGGGAAAAAAAGCCTGTGTGATTGAAAAAAAAACCCACAGTGAAGTGTAAGAAGAAGCAAACTTAACCCCTAGAGTGCCAGAGAGGTACACAACACCTTGCACTCAAAGGGTTAAAGGGATAGTATTACTAAAAAATACTAGTCCCTATGTTAAAGCCCTTGAATAAAGATAAAAAATGCCCCCAGCGGCATCTCTCAAACCCTTATGGTTTGAGAGATAACCGCTTTCAAAGTTCACCGCTGGCTGACGTCAGCATTCTAGCTGACAGCAGGGGAATCCTTTCCTGAGATCAGCCGGTGGCTCTGCAACAGAGCCGAGATTGCTTTAATAAAGAAGAAACCCATCACTAAAAAGGTCTTCTATGTGTGCTTGGTTTGCAAGCACATGTAGAAGACCTTTAAAGGGATAGCATTGCTTGAAAATAATTTATTTTATATTGTAGACCTTAAAAAAACATTAAAAATGATACAAGTCTTATCTCCCAAACCTTTATGGTTTGGGAGATATTAGCAAGTAAAGTTAATAATAATAAAAGTAAAGTTCCCTTTTCCTGGCTCTTTTAGCCAAGTCTGCCATCTAGTGGACAGATTTGGAATCCGGTCCACAGATCAACCGGCAGCTCTTTAGCAGTGCCGAGATCATGATCTTTAAAAAGAACTACTTCATTGGAACTGTCTACAAAGTGTGCCTGGCTTGCAAGCACACTTTGCAGACCATTCCAATGAATAAATTCTTTTTAAAGATTGTGATCTCGGCACTGCTGAAGAGCCGCGGCGGATTTCAAATCTGACAGCTAGAGCAGTGATGTCACTCCAGGAGAAACTTTACTTGCTAATATCTCCCAAACAAACATTTTTAATGTTTTTTTAAGGGCTACAATATAAAATAAAATTATTTTCAAGCAATATTATCTCTTTAAAGTAAAGGATTTATTTTTTGTTAATGCAATCTCGGCTCTGCTGCAGATCTGCAGACGGTCCCGGGACCAGATTCCCAGGCTGTCAGCTAGAATGCTGACGTCAGCCAGGGGTGAACTTTGAAAGTGGTTATCTCTCAAACCATAAGGGTTTGAGAGATGCTGCTGGGAGCATTTTTCATCTTCATTCAGGGGCTTTAACATAGGGATTAGAATTTTTTAAGTAATACTATCCCTTTAAGTTAGATACATATCTACTTAAGGCTATTTACAATATTTACAATTTGCATTTTAACTTTTTGGATGACTCCCAATCATGGGTGTAACTACGGGGAGCAAAAAAAAATTTGCACCTGGGTCCTGTATTGATTAGTTATGTCATTGTACCTACTGCTTTGGAGATGTCTAGCATCAGAAAGGTTCATGATGTTAATAGCTATAGAAAAAATCATTATGCGTTGTGTACCTCTCTGGCACTCAAAGGGTTACAGTTATAAATTATGCTCTGTACATATATAAAAGCAAATATTATTAAGTAAGATTATTCTTTTATAAATCACACGTAATTCACACATTAGAAAATAAACCCGCTAATGTATTGAATTATCACGCCTCAGTTTCTCCTGCAATCTTTAACCCCTTGAGTGCCAGAGAAGTAGCCAATGCTTTTGCAATGCACCTCGTTGGGTACCTCTCTAACACACAAAAGGTTAAAACATTGAGGTCTGGTCCTAAGTTAACTACCATAAAGGGATAAGCAGACACTGGTGATAAGTAAAGAGCTTACCAATAATCACTATAATAATGTGGTGCACTACCAGATCTAAAATATACAATTATACAAAAAAAATGTTTCTTTTGTGAAAAGAGAGCTAGAAGAGACAGAGAGATAGTCTCTCCAACTCACCCCCAAAAAAAGGAAAAGAGACCTGATAATGGAGGCACACAGATAAGCATATAAAGTGTACTTTATATGCTTATCTGTGTGCATCCATTATCAGGTATCTTTACCTTTTTTTGGGGTGAGTTGGACAGACTATCTCTCTGTCTCTTCTAGCTCTCTTTTCCCAAAAGAAAAAAAAAATGTTGTACGATGGTCCTAAGTTAAATCACTCTGGGGAAAACCAACTGCACCAGAGTGGAGAAATGGGGCTTTTCTCTTCTTGAATCCTATCGAAGTCTTCAAGACTTCTCTAGCATTCAAAGGGTTAAAGAGATAGTAATGGAATATTTTATGTAACTTTAATATTGTAGATATTAGAAAAATACATTAAATGCTGCCAGTCCGATCTCTCAAACGTATCGTTTCAGAGAAATACTCTGTTAAATTCTCCCCCTCCCTCCCCTTTCACAGACATCGGCATCTAGCTGGCAGCCTGGGATCCTGGTCCCGGGACCGGCCAGTGGCTCTTCAGCAGAGCCCAAATAGCGAGATCTAAAAAAAACCATACTTCTCTGGAATGGTCTGCAAAGTGTGCCTGCAAACAAGCTAGATGCTGACATCTGTGAAAGGAGAGGGAGGGGGATACTTTAGCAATGTATATCTCTCAAATGATATATGTTTGAGAGATCGGACTGGCAGCATTTAATGTATTTTCCTAATATCCTGTCCTGTAATGTTACCGGCCAGATGTATGTTTGTCTGATGCAGTCATGTGCAGTAGAGACTGCCGATGTAGTCATGAGCAGTAGAGACCGCGCGAACACGCAGAATGCTGTCCCATGTACACAGGCTTTTACACTAGTCTACAATATTAAAGTTACTTAAAATAATCCATCACTATCCCTTTAAAAGTCCTAGTCCAAGGAATGGGATTTTTTTTTATTTCTCACCTATGGTGCAGCTGGCTTGTCCCAGAATTATATTCCCTTCATCTTCTAAACGTAGATCCCTCAATGTATATTTAGGACTCAAGGAAAAATAATGCAAAGCAGAAAAACAAAACTTTTTTTTCTTAAAATAACCCACGTTTTTATTTATTCTTGTAAAAAGAGCCGTTAAACATTCAATAGTAACATTTGAAATGATACAACTCTTATGTTTTTAGAAAAACCCATAAGGAGCAATTCAGTGAACTCAAGAGGTGCAATTCTGGAGCAAAGCAACTGCACCATAGGGGGGATATTTACCTTGCCATGGATTTAACCCTTTGAGTGCCAAAGGGGCACCCAATGCGTTGCTGCGGAATGCATTGGGCATCCACCCATCTGCATTCAAAGAGTTAAATGTGTTTTTTAACCCCTTTGAATGCCGGAAAGGTCTGCAATGCATTGCAAAGCAATGCTCTGGAGACCTTTCCAGCAGTCAAGGAGTTAACCCTTTGAATACCAGAAAGTTATGAAATGGATTGCTTTGCATACCCCTCTTTCATTCGAAGGGTTAAAATCCACATTTTTAATCAATGGGTATGTCCATCTTTACAGTAACTGGGTCACACTCAAACCATTCCATAACCATACTAGTGCAGTGAAGATTAACCCTGTGAGTGCCACAGGGGGTACGTAACGCATTGCACCTCTCTAGCACTCAAAAAGTTAAAGTGTTAGTAATGTCCAAAATTTTCTTTTAAAGGGATAGTAATACTTTATTATTACTATCCCCCATGTTGCAGCCCTTAAAATTATGAATTCAACGATACCAGCGGCATCTCTCAAACCTTTATGGTTTGAGAGTTATCCGCTTTCAAAGTTCCCTCTCTAGCTGAGAGAAGGGGAATCTGTCCCAGGACCGGCGGTGGCTCTGCAGCAGTGCTGAGATCTCATTATAGAAACAGAAATCCTTCACTAAAATGGTCTTCTATGTGTGCTTGCAAACCAAGCACATGTAGAAGACCATTTTAGTGAAGGATTTCTGTTTCTATAACGTGATCTCAGGACTCCTGCAGAGCCGCCACTTGCTCACTGACCGGATTCCCCTGCTCTCAGCTAGAACGCTGACGTCAGGGGAAAAACCAAAAATAGAGAACTTTGAAAGCGGATACCTCTCAAACCATAAAGGTTTGAGAGATGCCGCTGGTATCGTTGAATTCAGAATTTTAAGGGCTACAACATGGGGGATAGAAATAATGAAGTATTACTATCCCTTTAATAGATTTGTAGAGGCTGAAAAAAGATTATCATTGCCACAAACCCCATCTCTCAAACCGCTATGGTTTGAGAGATATTTGCAATGAAAGTTCCCCCTTTCCTTCTCCTGACGTCCGCGTCTAGCTGACAGCAGGAAATCCCAGTCTGGGGATCAGCCAGCGGCTCTGCAGCAGAGATGAAATCCCATTATTACAAAATAATTACTTCTTTGTAAAAGTCTGCAAAGTATGCCTGGTTTGCAAGCACACTTTGTAGACCTTTCCATTGAAGTAATTCTTTTGCAATAACAGGATTTCGGCTCTGCTGAAGAGCCTCATCAATTTTGGACATTACTAACACTTTAAAGCAACCACTTCTTTATTCAAAACAGTATCTATATAACCCTTTGAGTGCCAAAGGGATGCGCAACTCATTACAAAGGAATGTGTTGCTTACCCCTCTGGCACTCAAAGGGATATATATCTTGATATCAAAAGCAGGCCCTCGCAGGATTAAAATAAAACAAAAAGCTTTTATTGATGTCGACGTTTCGACCCTACTGTGGGCCTTTCTCAAGAGAAAGGCCCACAGCAGGGTTGACATGTCAACATCAATAAGTTTCTTGTTTTAGTTTAATCCTGCTAGTGCCTGCTTTTGATATCAATATTTACTTTTTGGTACAACTCTTTGCATGGTCTAATAGCAAGAACACCCAGGTAATTCCTGAGAGTTTTGGAGTGCCCATCAATTTGGACTTATATATATATATACACAAGTATACAGACAAAGCCTCATTGAACCGTGTCACAAGAGCAACTTACACATATACTGGAGAATCTAATACAGCTTGGGGGGTTTATGCACTTAGGAGTGATAAAGAGGTGATAAGATGACTTCTCCAGTTATATCACTTCTCCAATTCCTATGTACTCTATGGAACCAATGCACTAAGATATCTCTAGCTGGAGAAATCTTAGTGCATTGGCTCCATAGTATTAAATAGGATTTGGAGAAGTAATCTCCACTTAATGCATCTCCCCCAGGTGTTATAGCTTTTATATATTGTTTTTAATAAATTGTTGCTTTTATCTGTACCTCATTACTAAGGTTTAGAGATGATTTGGAGCAACATATTTACTGGGAAGTGAATTGTTTAAGGAGTGTGAAGATATTTCCAGTCGGCATACCAACAATTGCATGATTGCAGTTTTCAGAACTGTTTGGTGTTGATCTAATAGCCTGGACTTACATCCTTTGGGAAAATGACCCAAGAATGTCATTGTGTGTGAATGTACATCTTTCCTTACGGTTCTGTAGGTTTTCACCAAAATTGCAATTATAATTTTGAAATGAAAACTTTTTGGCATAGAGGAATTTGGTACGTTGATGTGTTTTGAGGAAGAACAGATTTGGTTTTGGATATGTGGTAGAATAAGGTTGAAAAATTATACAACTCCATCAAGTTCAACCTTTGCAAGATTATAACCCAGAAAATAAGAATTAAATAATCCTTCCCGACTCCTTCCTGTTTAACCTACTAATATACACTATAACTGTATATGTTCCCTTCTGCTAGAAATATATCTAATTCTGTCTTAAAGGGATAGTAATACTCCGTTTTAACTTTATTTTATTTTGTAGGCATTAAAAAAACATGAAGAATGATATAAGTCTTATCTCTCAAACCTTTATGGTTTAAGAGATATTCACAAGCAAAGAATCCCCCTCCCGCCCCTTTTACTGATGTAACACTTTTCAGCCAGGGCAGAAGGGAGGTGCCCAGGTAGACTGCAGAGAGGGACAATCTTCAATTAAGATAAGGGAAAAACCTGAGAAGCTTGTCAAGGGGGGCAGAGATTTCATTGTTTTCATAGGAATAAGAGTGTCCCCTTCTGTTATCTGTCCAGTCTATGGACTGCATTCCACATCTGAGAAGAGATTGTTTACAGTAGGTAAAAGGGGCGGGAGGGGGAAACTTTGCTTGTGAATATCTCATAAACCATAAAGGTTTGAGACATAAGACTTATATCATTCTTCATGTTTTTTAATGCCTACAAAATAAAATAAAGTTAAAACGAAGAATTACTATCCCTTTAACTATATCTGCCATAACCAATTATTTAATTATCTACTATTGAAAAAATAAGTGTGTGTATTTGCTGGGCTATAGTAGCTTTTACAGATACAACTATTACCTCGTGCGAATGCACCAAAATCCAGAAAGCTGCAATTTTCCTGCACTATACAGGAATGCGGTTAAGCTGGACCTGGTCTTTCTACTCTGAGGCCTGTGGGACAGTTGGGATACCTTTTGCACAAGATATATATTTGAGGCTGCAATGCTCATTGCATGCTCTGATGAACAGCTAACATGTGTGAGTGCCAGCCAGTAATATTCAGCTGATGCTCAAGTGGGTCCGCTGTCAGCCACACACTCCTGCAACGGGATGGGCAGGGGAACGTAGGCGAAAGGGGAGTTCCATACATGGCAAAAAAAAAAAAAAAATGAGAAAGAGCTGTGTTTGTCTGTCTGTGCACAGTTTTGTGTTTGTGTACACATAGGAGTGTCTGTATTCCAGGTTAGGCAAACCTGAGGCCCTGCATCTGTTGAATGGCTAAGTGAATGGTAGGCCACAACAGTTTGCAGGCCTTCAGTTTCCCAATACTGTTGTACAAGTTTATATATGCTGTGTTCTCTTGTGCCCTAGTGCTGGCTCTATTGCTGCTGCTGTTCCGCTGCTCCCCAGGTCATCATGCACACAAAGGGCTGCTCTCTGACTCAGAGGAAGACATAAGAGACAATATATTTAACTATGATGAGCAGGGTGGAGGTGAAGAGGACCAGGTAGGACAACCAAACATTGTGTGCACGCACTTACTAACATCTCGATAATGGCTATGGTAATTCTATAGTTATAATTTCTCCAACTCTAACTTGCCCAATCCCTATATTAAAAATGTAACAGCTCTCTCTAATTTAACACTGATATAAGATTTCATCCCTTGAATGACAGACATATTCACTGCATTGTGAAGCTTTTGAAATATCTCTAGCATCCAAGGGGTTTATGAGATTAATTGTACTTGAAATTTTATTTATTAACCCATTTCTTACCCCAAAGGATGGCTTTGATATGAACCGCCTCAGGAACCCTGTGATGTTAATACCACCTTCTCCACACCTAAAGCCCCCAATTCGCAGGGATGCTCCCTACAGCCAGACTCTGCCTCGGTACCCTCGCAGGCCCTCTGATCGCCCATCTGACATTGCAGACTTTATAAATGATGTAAGTTTCCCTTTATAATACCTGCTACCCCCATCATACAGGGTTGCATTGGCTGAAATAGTAAAATCCACTCTGTATTTCTTTCCAGGGCCTTCAAGCTGCAGACTCAGACCCCAGCGTTCCCCCATATGACACAGCTCTGATTTACGACTATGAAGGGGAAGGGTCAGTGGCAGGAACTCTCAGTTCCATTCTGTCTAGCGAAGAGGACAGCGACCAGGAATATGACTACTTGCAGGAATGGGGGCCACGCTTCCGTCGGCTGGCAGACATGTACGGGCACCAGTGACTGCAGTGTATCCCCAAGAGACTGAAATGATTAAACATGAATTGTCTAGGGCACATGTTAAGTTAAAGCAAGGGAACTACTGAAGTTGGTACATTAGGGAAACATCACAGCAAATGCGAAGACCTTGGTGAAGAGTTTACAGAACACACTTAGTGCCAATTTATATTTATATTGGGACTTTTATTACCTATTTTTATACATTAATTTAACCCTGCAGCGCTGTCAGACAGAGGTGGCTGCATTGGGAAAGACACTGCCGTAAGCCTCTGCAGTCCTCAGAACAGGGTCCAAAATATTGGAAAGAGCTTGAAGAGATGTGAAAAAAAAACCTTATTACATTTATAAAAAGGAGTGTCACTGAGTCACCGAAACAGGTCACCCATGAAACCATTTCACCTGCTTTACACTGTAAGGAAAAAAGACAGGATGGCTGGCCTACAGGACCCATAAGTCTGTGCCATGTGTCACCAGAAAGAAAACTATGTTATGGGTCTGACCCACTTATGTTAAACAGAGAGAGACTTCAAAAAGGGAAATGAGACCAGCAGAAGGGAGGTTTCAAAATGTGGTTATCTTTAGACCAGTGGGTTGAGCAACACATTGCAAAGCAATGTGTTGCCCAACTCTATGGTATTTGCAGGGTTAATGTGTGGGTCTTCCTTTTTTATGGAAATGGAGGTAGGACTGTATAGAGCTAAATGCTCCTCAAACTACTAGAACGTTATGCATAAGAGTGAACTGCAGGTAGAATGGAAGTAAGGTGGTAGGGTGGACATTGGACAGGTGGTACAGGAAGAGTGGAACATATTCATGGCACAGACATAGTGGGGAACCAGTTTACTGCCTGGAAGTTTGAGGCTTGATGCCCAACACTTAGTGGCAGAGTCTGGTGAGTAAAGCACTCATTGGTGATCCCACACTGTATACATATAATAAAATGTCTTTTGCTGCACATAACTGTTTTCTTCACATCTCTGTGGACTTTTTTTTTGGAAAAAGCTATTCACAAATAACTGGGTTTGCATTGTACTGGAGACCTCTGTAGCATCCAAAGGGTTAAATAACTGCATAAGGACTGCTCAGCTCCATCCAAACTCAAAATATGGGTGTGGCCAGAACAGCCAAGCACTCCGGGCAGTTGACTACTCTGCATAATGGGAGATCTGAACTTAGTGCTGCTGTATGCTGTACCTGTGGAAGTCCTGCTGATTGTAAGTTATGTTTTGTGTTGTTTAGTCATTGCTCGCAGTCCAATCCTCCTCTCCCTTTTTGTTACTGACTTTGTCTCTCTTGATCATTTTCTTGGTGGAGCTTGCCAGACGTGCATAGCTGTCAGGGTTGTAGTCAGTGCCGGGCTTGCCATGGGTAAGAAGTGGCATTGTATCTTGGGTAGGGAGCAGGATAAGAGGGGGCCGGCGCAGGCTCTCGCCTTGCCTCAAAGTTTCAGGTAGACTCTTTCTCTTGGTCTCAGGCAACAGGAGGAGACTGAGCACAGACAGGATGCAGAAAGAAGAGAGGACAACATGGTGCAGGAAGTATCCTGACTTATGCTGAAGCTCAATGAGCGGGAGGGCAGCACGACCCAACATACTGACCCCCATTATCAGACCTAGACCGGAGCCCCTGTATTGAGAGAGGACAGATGTGTAAAAATAAAATATACTGAAAGAAGACAGAGTTAACAGAAGATATGTGAGAAAGATCAGAGGCAAGAGGAGGTGGAAGAAAGGAAATACAGGTGGTATATATCGGTGGAAGAATGGCAATAGAGAGGTGTGAATGAGCTGTGGGATAGAAGAGAGAATATAAGTCTGGGAAGAAAAGATAGGGTACCAAGAAGTCAATTGTCATATTGACAGAATGAGTCTTGAGTCTTACTCACCTAATTACAGTTGGAAGAACCTCACAGGCATAAAAGACACTCAGCATCACCACAGCATGTGCACATAGGGAGCCTGTCACTGAAATGGCAAGGGAGGCTCCTGCAAAGAGATCTAAAGAGACAGAAAGAGCCATCAGTAGAGCAACAAAGGACAGGGTAGGGGATTGAGAGATGGACTGTGGTAAAGGATAGAGTGCATAACATGGGAAGAGGAGCAGAGTCAAAGAAAGTCAACAAGTCTGATGTATCAAGATGAACTGGAGCAATTCTAGTGCAAACCATATAGACCACATAAAAAATTCCCAAATCACAGCTGATTTAATGAGGATGTTAACCCCTTTAATTCTAGAGACATCTCCTATGCATTGAGAAGGTCCAGTTAAATCAACAGGAATTGTTTTGTTCCAGATTAGTACTTCAGACTCAGTTTGATTGAACCAGCCTTACATTGGGTCAGAGCAAGGAGAAGTAGTGAGCAGAAGCCTGTCAGGATGGTGAAGAGAAGGAGAACTGATCGGCGCCCCCAGTGGCTCACACAAATGCAGATCAGGATGCAGGCAAGAATCTCACTGCCAGCTTGCAGGAAATAGGGAATACTGGGGCCAAGCACCTGCAGGTTCCGAGCAAAGCACGGTCTGATACCACAGCCAATGAACCTGTGAAGGAATGAAAGGAGATTAAAGTGTGTGGGATAAAGAACACAGAGACAGAATAGGGGAAGAGAGAACAGTGAGAGAGAAATCAGAAGGAGAGAGACAGCACAGTGAACAAGAACACAGAGATTCAGCACAGGGAAAGAGAGAACATGATGGGGGTTATGCACTAAGGTGTGATAAAGAGGTAATGAAGTGGATATGAATTCTCCAGTAATATCACTTGTCCAATTCCTATGTTATTCTATACAGCCTATGCACTAAGATCTCAAAAGCTGGAAAAATCTTAATGCATAGGCTCTCTAGAATAGCACAGGGACTGGAGAAGTGGTATCACTGGAGAAATAATCTCTACTTATCGCCTCTTTATCACACCTTAGTGCATAACTCCAATGAGACAGAGCAAAAGGGAACAGAGAAGATGGAGAAACAGAACAGGAAGAGTGAACACAGGAGAATTTAGAACAGGGATAAAGAGAGCACATGGGAATCGAGAACTGGGAGAGACAGAGCACATGGGAACAGAGAACAGGGAGAGACAGCACAGGACAACAGAGAACAGGAAGAGAGCGCACAGGACAATATAGAACTGAAAGAGAGAGCACAGGGAAAGACAGAAAGTGTGCATAGGACAATAGAGAACAAGGAGAGAGAGCTCTCAGGACAATAGAGAACAGGGAAAGACAGAGCACATGACAGCAGAGAATAGGGAAAGATGGAGCACCGGAGAATAGAGAATAGGAGAGACAAAATACAGATGGAATAGAGAACAGAGAGGGAACACAGAATATGAGATGCATATGAGAATTGTTATCATTAGATGAGTGTGCAGACTCACATTTTTGGGTGCAGTACCTCCATGCATGATATTTTATTGTGGCAGCTTTGGTCAGTTGACCATTAACCTCCATAATATGATGTAGCTATAGCTTCACTGTAAAATGTGACTTTGAGATGCAATAACTTTTGAATAAAACAGCTCTCAGCAGTGGGAGTACTAGGGGTGCACCGAAATTTCGGTAGCTGAAACGTTTCGGCCAAAAATGGCATTTTCGGCAAAAAGCCCAAATAAAGAAAATGGCTGAAAATCACACATTCAGACATATGCACGCGCTCGCACTAAAAAAAACAGTTTATTTACAATTGTCAGCCCTTCTGAGGTTGTTGAATAAAACTCCCATCATATCCAGTTGATTAAAACACAGCTGAGGACTGTGGGAAGCGCAGTCCAAAAATATCTGCAGGACTTAGAGATCGTTGTTATGGTGACGGGAGGATGGGCGGTGACGGGCAGGAATAGCAGCTGGTCCTTGACCAGCTTCCCCTCTGCCTCTCCTCCTCCCCTTCTCTTGACAGTGACCATGGCGCTGATGTACAGCAAGTACCTGTCTGCCCGCAACTCAACAGCGGCCGGGGTGGAGCTCATCCTGCTCTACCTGCTGAACCATCGCAGGGGAGCGAGTGGGTGAGATGCGGGGTTTGAGGGGTAAAACGGGGCAAGGTGTGGGCACTGACACTAGCTGGATACTTACCCATCTTCCCTAGGGGACATTGAAGGCCAAGCGAGGTGGGGAAAGCTTTGCAGGTACAGGTGCGTGTGTAACATGTGGCTGTCCAGCTTCTGTTGTACTACAATTCCTGAAAATCTCAGTCATTGGCCTTGTGAAGATGTAGTCCAACAGCTGGAGAGTCGCAGATTTTTCGGGAAACTGGCATATTCATCAGGGTGATCTGCTCTCTTATTATAATGGTAACAGAATTAGCCTGTATGAGAGGCATAAGAAACAATGACAACGCTCTTGGATTAAAAGATTCATAAATAACTATGAAAAGAAATATGAGAGAGGTCTGTATTGTATGATTAAGTAGTTGTCATTCTCTCCCTAATTACAAGTTATGTGAATGTTTACTTTTGTATCATGAACTTGCTCTTTCTGGTGTCTTAGAATTTAGCTAAACCTTTTCTGTGTCATGATCAATATGTTTGGCACATCAGTAAAAATGGGACTTGTGGATAATGTAACCACAATGGAAAGGTCATTTTTTTTCCAGGCAAGTTGGTAACCTTCAGCTCATGGAACTTTCACTTTGAATGTGCCATGTGCACTTGCTGTACTATATTTTTTGTTTCTTTTGTTAGGCATCGCCCTATAAATTAAAAAAAGTCATTTTCGGTTTCGGCTTACGGCCAAGTGCATCCTGAAGTTTCGTTTGCGGTTCAGAATTTTCATTTCGGTGCACCCCTAGGGAGTACCTATTCAATCAAGTTTCAGAATGTTTACTTGTTCCCTACTGTGCAGCTGGCTTGTCACAGAACTGCACCAATTACTCTTAAGAAATCAGCCTGTGTGTAGATGAGATGTGTACTAGTAAAGTGTGCAGATGAGAAGTCATCATTATTTGTACCTACAGATGTGTAGATGAGAGCTATCATTACAAAGACACTGTGTAGATGAGTGTTGCCATCACCAGGACAGGGTGTAGATGAGGCTTGCCATCACTAATACAGTATGCAGATAAAGGTTGCTATCACTAAAACGGTGCATAGATGAGAGCTGTCATCACTAAGACATGTAGATGAGAGCTGTCATCACTAGGACAGTATGTAGAAGAGAGATGTCACCTCTAACACATTATGTAGATGAGAGCTTTCATCACTAGGGAAATATATACATTAAAGCTGTCATCAGTGGATCTATTTTAGATGAAAGCTGCCACGACTAGGTGACTGTGTAGATAAGGAGTGCCTCACTAGGATAGTGTGTAAATGAGAGCTGCCATTGTTAGAGCTCTCATCACTAGTACAGTACGTAGATAAGAGTTGTCTTCACTAGAAGAGTGTATAGATGAGAGCTGTCATCACTACGACAGTGAGTAGATGAGGTGTCATCACTTGGACATGGTGCAGATAAGAGTTCCCTCACTGGGATAGTTTGTAGATGGGAGGTGTCAGCACTAGGACAGTATATGAATAAGATCTGTCATCACTAGAAGAGCATGTAGATTATAGGTGTCATTACTAAGACAGTGCATAGGTGGCAGGTGTCATCACTAAGACGATGTGCAGCAGGAACTGGAAGCAGTTTATATAGGGAGGACTTACGAAGTAAATCCAAGGATCAATGCATTTCTCCAGATGAGACGGGTCCCAAATATACTGCAAATACTGTAATAACGTGGTCGAGGAAAACCCTGCCACATGGAGTCGATCTCTGTGGAAAGAGTAAATAGATTCAAGTGGCAGGAATAATGTGGTGTCACGTAAGAGAAACAGTACACATGGTATCAGCGACACTGACAGACAAACACCCATGGGGAGAGCTCACTGACCTGAAAACAGACTTTCCTGCCCAGAGAAATCCTCACCCACATCCACCCCATTTGTTCTGGAGAACAAACGGAGTTCAGACTTGCACTGATCCAACTGCTGAGTGGCCAGGAGCCAGCGGGGGGACTCTGGAAAGAGTGATCGGAAGCTGTATGTGCAGAGGACGCAGTGATTAGTAAAAGAAATGGTATGTGTGGGGAGGGGTAGGTATTTAAGTTTGAGAATTTCCTGTCTACGATCAACTGTGTAATAAATGGATGTTTAATTTGGATTAGTCCACTTGTGCCCAGACAGAGAAATCTTCAAAACCTGCACATTATGGGGGTACTTGAGGACCATGGTTCAGAAACTTTGCTCAAGGTTACATCTCCTGATAACAAACAATGGGCTTCAATAGACTGGAATCACTTTTAAAAGGGTAACTCGTCTTTATCAAATTGTAAACTGAAACGACTCTGGACTATACAGGAATTCAAATGCAAATAAAAATAGTATATAGATATAATTGATTGCTACTTGAAGGACATATACCTAGGCAAGTCCTTCTGAACAATTAGAGCAATTCTGGGGCAAACCAGTTGTACCTCAGAGCAGTGTTTCCCAGCCCTACCATCGGGAACTCTCCTGAGGATAGGGTGGGAACCAATGCCATAACGGACAAATACAAATTCCCCATATCTCCATGGCTTTAAATGTGACTTGTGACCCCTTTGAATACTAGAAAGGTCATGTGTTAAGGGTTTAAATCAATTTGAGTTCTTATTTTCTCCCTATAGCGCAATTGGTTTGCTCCTGAATTTCTCCTCTTTTCCTGTTTGTATAAAAGAGGATTTTAGTCTTACCTGTTAAATCCTTTTCTCTTAGTCCATACAGGTCACTGGGAACTCTGCGTAGGCAATCCGCCCCTTTAATTTAGGCAGGAACAATTCTAGAATTGTATGCAGGGGGTGGAGCCTATCTTCCCTCTTTGGCTGCAGCTAGCCAACCAGCTCCAGTAAGATTTAAGACACTAACTATTGACTAGATAGTAGAAGGGAAAGAAGACTCTTGTGAGCATGACCCCGAAGGACCCCCACAGTCTGCCACAGGACTGCCAAGCATTGTCCTTTGACAGGGTGGGAGACCAGTAACCTGTATGGAGTATGAGAAAAGTATTTAACAGGTAAGACTAAAATCCTCTTTTCTCTGTCGTCCAGTACAGGTTACTGGTAACTCTGGGATGTCCAACCATTGAGTTTCCCAGAGGCGGGAAGTAATACAAGGACCAGGCGAAAGGCCCCCAAAGTTACCAGAGCAGATATGAACCATCAGATCAGATATAGCCCAACAATAAGGGAGTGTCAACGGACGCTGAACAGGGGTACAACACCCCAACTGTTACACAACACACTGAACTAGAGCCAACTGGGCTCAAAAGTGAAGGAAGCACCAAGAACCGAAGAAGATCCTAGACAGGCAAGACTGCTTCCAGGATCTTCCTCCCAAAACTGGCATCAGCCGATGCCAGTACATCAACACGGTAATGCTTCGAAAAGATGTGCACAGACGACCAAGTGGCAGCCTTGCACAACTAATCAGTGGAGGCCTGATTCTTGTAAGCCCAAGAAGCCCCAATAGATCTAGTAGAATGAGCCGTGACCCGAAAGGGAACAGGCTTCTTCCTGAGCTCGTAAGCCTTACGAATAGTGGACTTGATCCAGGACGCAATAGTCACCTTGGATGCAGGTCTTCCTGCCCTGGGACCCTCAGGAATGATGAACAACACGTCAGATTGCCTGACAGATTCAGTGCGATGTACATAAAATTTGAGACAACGCACCACATCTAACAAGTGAAGATCCCTCTCCTTGTCAGAGGTGGAGTCAGGGCAGAAAGAAGGCACCACAATCTCCTGATTGATGTGGAACTCCTAAACCACCTGAGAAGTGCGAAGCACCACCTTGTCCTTGTGAAACACCTTGTGAAACACCAAAAAGGGTGGTTTACAGGACAGAGCATGTAACTCCACGACACAGCGAACGGAAATGATCGCCAAGAGAAAGGCCATTTTCATGTCAACAGGTATAGAGGAATAGGAGCCAAGGACTCAAAGAGAGGACACTGAAGAACGCCCAAAGCCAAGTTAAGATCCCACAGAGGAGCGGGATTCTTAAAGACAGGACGAGTATGAGCAACGCCTGAAAGAAAAACCTTGACATCAGGAAGAATGCAATGCGCCTCTGAAAGAAGACAGAGAGAGCAGAAGTCTGAACCTTAAGGGAACTCAAACTGAGGCCCTTGTCTACACCATCCTGCAAAAAGGCCAGGACCGTAGGCAGATCAAATTCCTGAGACAGGTCCCTGTCAACATACCAAGGTCGACCAGACACGATGGTAGGCCTTAGAAGAAACAGGTTTGCGGACACTGAGCATAGCACCCACCACACCAGAAGAAAAACATTTCTTCTTCAATACCGAGGATTCAATTTCCAAGCCGTCAAAGCTAGGTGATGAACATCCTACTTCCACAGGTAAACCTGGAGAAGAAGATCTGGATGGTAAGGGAGCCGGAATGGCTCTGCCACTGACAGATCCAGAAGCTCCGGAAACCAAGCCTGCTGAGGCCAGTACAGAGTAATCAGAATGACTGGACAGCGCTCCAGTCTCAATTTCCACAACACCCTGTGCAACATGGGGAGGGGAGGAAAGAAGTAAGCCAGAGGAAATAACCAAGGAATGGACATGGCATCCATCGTTATAGCTAGAGGATCCCTCCAGCAAGAGTAGAACCTTGGAACCTTCTGGTTGTGTCTTGTTGCCACCAGGTCGATGCAAGAAAGACCCCACTTCAGAACAATGAGGTTGAACACCTCTGGGTGCAGCTTCCACTCGCCGCTGTCCACAGTGTGTCTACAGAGGAAGTCCGCCATGACGTTATCTACGCAGGAATGTGCACTGCAGATATGGCAGGAAAGTGTTCTTCTGCCCAGGACAAAATAGCCTTGAGCCAAGAGGCGAGACTTCTTATTCCGCCCTGCTTGTTTATGTAAGCCACGGCCGTGGCGTTGTCAGACTGTACCCCGACTGGGCAGTCTTCCAGCTGGGATGTTAAATGACGAAGGGCATGAACTATCGCCCGAAGCTCCAACACGTTGATGGGAAGTAGAGATTCCTCCGGAGGCCACCAACCCTGAGAGCTCAGGCGACCCAGTACCACTCTCCAGCAGGGGAGGCTGGCATCCGTCATCACCGTGGTCCAGAAAGATACCAGGAAAGACTTGCCCTTCAGCAGATTGGAGAGGACGAGCCACCACGACAAACTCAGTTACACATGAAGAGGACAGGATACTGACGTCTTCAGAAGGTCCGGTTGACCCCTGCACACCTGGATCACAAACCTCTGGCGCTCCCTGGTGTGAGCCATGGCAAATGGGACTGCTTCTATTGTGGAGATGAATTTCCCCATTAGAGAGGACAGCTTCTTGGCTGGAACTGGATCATGAGCCAGAACAGCAGAAACCCTGTGGGTGATCTGGTGAGCTACCTCGTCTGTGAGAAACACCATGCTCCGCTGAGTGTCGAAGAGAAGGCCCAGAAAGACAAGACGCTGGGATGGGACAAGATCCGACTTGTCCATGTTGATGATCCACCTGTGATGGGTGAGAGCATGAATGCAGTCCTGAACCTGCTGATGAAGACTTTCCGCAGAGGGGGCCTTCAGAAGCAGGTCATCCATGTATGGAGTAACTCTGATGCCGTCCCCATGGAGGACGGATAGTAAAGCTCCCAGGACACGGTTACAGACTTGAGGAGCTGTAGTTAGACCAAAGGGAAGAGCTGAAAACTAAAAGTGCCCTTGGTCGCAGAGGCAAATCTGAGATACTTCCTGCGCTCTGGATGAATGGAGATGTGTAGATATACGTCCTGAAGATCCAGAGAGGCAAGGAATTCCCCAGAGGACATAGCAGCAATCACCGTTCTTAGGGACTCCTGGTGAAAACTGGTCCTGATCACAAAGGAATTGAGATCCTTCAAATCCAAAATGGGACGACAACCTCCGTCCTTCTTGGAGACCACAAAGAGGTTTAAGTAAAAACCCATACCTCTGTCCTGAACTGGAACCGGCTCTAGAACATCCTTGTCCAGAAGTGCCTGGATAGCGCCAATGAATAGAGGGGCGTATGAGAAGGTAAAAAGTGAAAGGGAGGAAAAGAGACGAAAGGGATCCTGTATCCTTCCATCACCACCTGTAAAACCCATAGGTCCACCACTGAATCCTCCCAGATGCTGTGGTAGTGATGCAGACGGCCACCCACAGCAGAGTGGGGACCTGGGTTCGGTAAGCTATGCCGAAGAAGGTTTGAAAGCCATGGGCTTGGAGGAGACCTTGGTCTTCCATTGCTGTTTGGGCTTGGAGGAGGCACGTGGAGCTGAGGGAACTGCCTGGTTCACCAGATGTGTCTCAGTCTGAAAGGAACAAAAAATTGATTATGCTTGAGAGGCGCTTTCTTCCTGGGGACCAAAGGTAGAAGTGTACTTTTACCCCCTGTGGCCTCACTAATCAAATCCTTAAGATCTGGCCCAAACAATGATGTGCCTTGAAAAGGCAAAGAGAGCAAGGCTTTCTTGGAAGCAGTGTCAGCAGACCAGATCTTGAGTCAAAGAGCTCTTCTGGCAACCACAGACATGGTGGAAACCCTAGCCACCAAACGGATGGCATCAAATAAGGCAGCAGAAACATAGTACTGGGCCTCAGAAATGTTCGCAAGAAGGCGCAACATATCCAAAGTAGGAGCACCCTGATGGACAGCCAGGGTGAGCTGTTCAGTCCAGACTGCAATGGCCCGGTTAACCCATGCCGCAACGAACGCTGGACACGTGGCAATACCAGCAGTGGCAAAATGGACTTAAGGGAATGTTTAGGGTAGTCAAGACAGCCCTGATCAGGCCCTCAGCTGAGGGCTCAGGATCAGCCTCAAAGGGGTCCCCAAAAACTGAGAGGAGCCCACAGCAGAACATTCCTCAACATCTGGAGGAATCTGACATGTCAGGTACTTCCTGCGGTTTAGGCAGGAAAGATTTGACTGAAGAGGGGGTCTGCCAAGAATGGAAGACCCCCTGTAACTGGGATGGAAAGAGTTGCAATGTAGACCGAAGGTCACTAGTAGCAGCCTTGAACTCTTGCACCCAAACTGGCTCTAATGCATGGCTGGAGGTCCCTGGAAGAGACTCAGAACATGCTGGGCATAAATGACCTGAGAATTCTCTAAGCAACCCTGAATGACATGAGGAGCAATGAGCAATAGGGGACACAAAGACCCCAGCGTCCTTAGTCTTAGGTCTGGCCCCAAGCTCCAACGGATTAGACATTCTCACAATGTCAAAAACATTATAGTACAAAGAATCACGCAATTAAAGTATGTAAGATTAAAGTTTCACCCCAGAAAATGCTAAAATACACTTATCTGACAGGTGAAGGGTTGATCTGCAGAGGAGAGAAGTAGAGTCCAAGCCCTGTGCAGGATACTCTTTCTGGAAAAAGGCAAAAAATGGCTGCCACAGCAGGAGCCAATCAGAAACGAGCACGTGAAGCAAGCGCTCATGGGAAATGTAGTTTTCCCAGAAAAAGTACCCCAACAGTGCCCGAAGCCCCCTGAGCCCCCAACACACTTGAAACATTAACTGGATGAAAGAGCAAGGGCAGACAATTAAAATGAGCCATCTTTGAAGTCGCTACGTTGAGCGGTTGCAGAGATTTGTCCCAAACTGTGCTGTCCCATAAAAGTGAATGGAGCAATGGCGTCTATGCAGTAAAGCGTGCCTTAAAGACGAAGAACTCAAATTTTGCAAAGTTAAAAAAAGTAAAATAAAAGTACATGAAACATCACTAGAACATGTTAGGAGACCCAAAAAACACTGAACTCAGTAGGCAAAGTGTAAACCCCCCCCCCCCAAAGATGCAAAACCAGAAGCTAAAGGGTTAAGTTACCAAATAAACCTGCTCCAAAACACCCAACAGACATACAGATAAACCCAATGAGTGCAGGAGTGTGCAATAAGAACTCCAAAGGAAGACCCCTGTGCAGAGGGGCACTGTGGAACATGTGGACCAGCAGCACTCAAAGGGTTGCTCACCTTTCCTGCAGATCTTCTGTCTTCAGACTACCATGTATTAAGAAGAAGCCTCGGTACATGCCTTTAATGCCCTAATAGTAACATAGTAACACAGTAGATAAGGCTGAAAAAAGACATGCGTCCATCAAGTCCAGCCCATGCCAATAACACCCATGTTGATCCAGAGGAAGGCAACAAAAAAGCCCTCTGGAGCAATTTCCAATGTTGTCCCAAGTGTGTGTGTGTGGGGGGGAACTATTCCTTCCTGACTCCAACTGGTAGTCAAATAGTTCCCCGGATCAATATCCTATTTGCTTTAAAGCCATCTGTCATAATTGTCAATATTGTTCTGTGCTAGATAGGCATCCATTGCTTTTTTGAATGCAGTTGCATTATCTGCAAGCACAACATCCCGAGGCAAAGAATTCCATAGCCTTACTGCCCTTACTGTAAAGAATCCCTACCTATGTTTTAGTCGAAAGCTCCTTTCCTCAAGTCTTAATGGATGATCTCTTGTTCTTAGCTCAGCTCTTTGAATAAATAATTCAATGGACGGTTCACCTGTCCCTCGCCATGCCCTTGAAGCTCACACTGTGGTGATTCACAAGGAGGGTAAGGATCCTTCCCTCTGTCAAAATTTCAGACCCATTTCCCTCCTCAACACTGACCTGAAGCTCTACTCGACGCTTATTGTGAAACGCCTATCTCCTTATACCTATCCTTGTTCATTCTAATCAGGCTGGGTTCGCGCCCCATAGGTTATCTACACATAACACCTCAAAAGCAGTCATTTTGACATATCACGCACTCGAACACCGGATCCCAGCCATCCTGTTGAGCACAGATGCGGAGAAGGCATTCGACAGGGTGAGCTGGGACTTCCTGTTTGCGGTTCTGAGTTATATAGGTTTGGGTCAAAAATGTCTTACAGCTATAAAAGCACTCTACTCTAATCCTCCAGCAAGAGTTAAAGCTAATGGCTACTTATCCTGACCATTCTCCATTAAGAACGGAACTCGACAAAGGTGTCCCCTTTCTCCACTATTGTTCGTTCTGGTCCTTGAGCACCTTCTGCAGCTGGTACGTAATTCTCCGCTTATTCGTGGTATTCAACCAGCGTCACTTTCCACCAAACTCTCTGCATACGCGGATGACATCCTGTTTTACGTGACGTTCCCTAATACCCCTTTACCCCCGATGCTTGGTTTGTTAGATGAATTAAGTGTTTTATCGCAGTTCAAGATAAATATGACTAAATCAGAGGTTCTCAACATTAACCTACCCCCAACACTAGTGCAGACACTGAAGTTGAAATGCCCATTTACATGGGTGCAGGATTCTATTAAATATCTAGGCGTCGCCCTCACCAACAATCCTCGCACTATGCTGTCCTTTAACTTATCCATACTGGTGGATCCTATAAAAGCGGACTTATGCACTTGGAACGGACTGTTTGTCTCTTGGCTTGGTTGGATTAACCTCCTAAAGATGGCAATATTACCAAAAATTCTATACCTCTTCAACCCATTACCGCTTCAGGTTCCCCTACACTATTTGGACAAACTACAAAGCAAGCAATTCTCAGTTATATGGAAATATAAGACTCCGAGGTTGGGCAGACGTTTTCCGATTCAAACTCCGAAGAATGGAGGTCTGGGTATGAGCTATGTACATTCTTACTACCGTGCGATTGCTTTGGCACATCTGTGTGACTGCCTTTTACCCATAGCTCCTGAATGGGTTGTCTGTTCACTCTGGTCCTGCCCCTATCTAGACTTCCATCAGATCTTCTGGTTGTCTAGGCAATCGATCCCTGCATCCATGAAGAAACACCCCATTTGGAATCACCTACTGGGGGTTTGGTCCAGGGGCAACAAGAAGTTTGACCTGTCACCATATCCTTCCCCTCTGCTATCCATTCTACTTCAACCGGGGTTTCTAGCGGCAAAGAGACTTGTACCTCTCCACTGGAAGAAATTGACCCCTCCAATGGCTTCTCAGTGGCACACTCGAGTGCAAATGGTGTTTTCCATTGAGCACATACATGCTATGGCCACTAGTAGCCTGGGCGTCTTTCGTGAACTATGGTGAAATCCAGTGAGGATTGTTATATGTCTATGTCTTAACACTATTTCCGATTACGATTCTGTACAGATTTAATGTCTCATATTTTATACTTTTGATATGTCATTCACTTACTACTTGCACTGTATTACTTTTTATGCAATAAAACTTTTCGGGAAAAAAAAAAAAGAAGACTCGGTGGGCAACTACTGAGGAAAGAACTTGAACCTAAGATTTCCCCCCCACGGCTTAAGATCCACAAAAAGCACCTGGTTACTGAGCTATCCACATCTAAGGGCATTGTCAGTTATGGTAATCCACCTAATGGTGGTATTCCATTTCTAACAGAAAAATAAAAAAATTCCTAAAACTACAGCAGAACTGTTCTCTTGCCTGTGTCTTCACCAAGGAACAAATCTTACTGGAGCTGGTTGGCTAGCTGCAGCCAAGGAGGGAAGGTAGGCTCCACCCCCTGCATACAATTATAGAATTGTTCCTGTCTAAATTAAAGGGGCGGATCGCCTACCCAGAGTTACCAGTAACCTGTATTGGACGACAGAGACAACCCACCATGTCTTAGTAGTGACAGTACTGACGGTTGCTTTATGTTAACCTTTTAAAGGTGGAGGTATGTGCAAAACATTGCTACATAACTCCCTGGTCCTTAAATGTTAACCAAATCACGTTTTTTGGGTTCTGCACTCACCACCAATATGCTCCCAGGAGAAGCAGAGTACCAGTGACCGATCCCTGTAGGACCCTCCAGTCTGAGCACAAAACAGCCACCCCAGGTAACAGCAGTTCTCCAGCCACCCAGAAAAAGCCCCCGATCATGGTCACCATGAGCCGGTAACTAGGGGTACAAAGCTCTATCCCTGCCAGGAAGACAAAGCAGGAGTTATATAAACATACAGCCGATATGGTGTTGGAAAGGGTTGAGGTATGAGCATCAGGGAAAGTGAGACAGAGGAGTAGTAAGTAGGTATCAGGGTGGTAAGTAGAGGGCAGAAAGGACAGGATACCGAGCATGCACCAGTGTCACCTACCAGCCAGTTTGTGATAGGTCCAGCTTGAAGAGAAAAGACAGAAGGAAAGGGATTTGACTGAAGCTTTCAAATAAAGTAAATGATTCAGTAAAGTATACAAGGAAAGAATATTTCAGTGAGAAGAGCGCAAGACATATTCTAAAGGTCTACAGCAGTGGTGGGTAATCTGAGGCCCTCCAGCTGTTGTTGGACTACCACTTCCATCAATCTCAGACAGCCACTGGCTGGCTGAGGATGATGGGAATTGTTGTCTAACTGCTATGGAGTCAGATTCCATGGAAAGGTGGAGAATACCATTTAAGGCATGGGTGGGCAACATGAGACCCTCCAGCTGCTGTCAGATTCCCAGGGATGATGGGAGTTGTAGTCTGGCCGCAGCTGCAGGGCCTCACGTTGTTCACCACAGATTTAGGCTCCTGTGTTCAAAATATAACTGGAGTAATTCTGGAGAAAACCCAAGACACCATTGTGGTTAAAGACAAATAGTCATAGATAGAAATTAGGTTTTTAACCTCTTGAGTGCTAGAGACTTATTCACTGAATTGCAATACTGCTGTAGCATTCAAGGGGTTAAAACCACAGTTTACATAAATGAGAATTGGAATTATTTGTCCCCTATGGTTTGTTTGCCCCAGAATTACTCTACTTTTTTTAATCCTTTGAGTGCCAGATGGGTACACAACGCATTGCTTTGCAATGAGTTGCCTAACTCTCTGGCACTCAAAGGGTTAACGAAGGGCCATTACTTGTAAACTGTAATGCTTTCAAAACATAATCTTTGAACAAAGATTGTAAAACAAAATACATTAAAGAAGATCAAGAACCACCTAATAACCTCTTAGCTTTCTTAAAATGTCCAGAAAATGTTACTAACCCTCAAGAATTTTGTTCTTCTGACTTTGTTCAATGGATTATATCTTCAATCAATCCTGAATGTCATGTCATTGGAGATGGTCATTACAGTTGCTGGTGGTGTTTTCAATCTGAAGCAGGCAGAGTGCCTGAGCTTGCATAAGATTACCATTTGCAGAGTTTGAGGTCCTGTGGGCCTATCAGAAACTGTTATGTCTACATCCAAGGACTCCAGGATTGAAGATATTATCTTTTGAACATAGTAACAAGGACAAAATTCATATGTCATAAGGATTTTCTGGTCATAGTATGGTAAGTATGATGTTATTATTAAGAGGTGTTACTGTTCCTTTAAAGCAGGATCTTTGGAGGAGCAGTTTACCAGTTAATATGTTTCACTGTTTCTCCTGTCCTGTGTCACCCACGTCACCTTCCCCCACCACACACACACACCTCACAACTTCAGATCTTGGCCACGAAGTCTCAGCCAAGAGACAGCAAACAGAATAACGTCACACATACACAGTGCTGGAACCTCCCATAGCAAATAACTGATCTCCTGAGAAGGGAGTGAAACAAACAGAGAACACTAGACAAAGTCAAAATAGTGACCAGTGGTAAAAGGAAGAAGGGAGAGAATACCTATGTTCATAAAGAGACCCACTTTTACCTGTTCACTGCTACAAGCATCAGAAACATTGCTTTGTCATGCATTACTGGCACATCTGTTAGTGAAGATTTTAACAAGTGTGTGTTTTATGATACTCTGTGGACATGTATGAGTATATGTTGTGTTTTGTGTTTGCAGCATACACAGTACTTGATATGGTGAAAATATTCTGAAGATACATGCATATGTTTGTTCCGCAGTGTGCATTACTGGTACATCTGTCATTTAAGGGGTTTAGTAAAAGATGGAGAGGGAGAGAGTGTTGTGTGTGTGTGTGTGTGTTTGTGCGACTATACGCAGGACTTCATATGTGGAAAACAAATGTTCATCGGTGGACATATGAGGGACAACATGAGAAACAAATGCTTATTGTTTGAGACAAAAACATGCATTACAGAAATATGTGTTCAGTAGCAAATGTAAGTGCATCGGAAGGTGATATAGGTGGCTAGATTATGATGCATACTTTCAAAACAGATGATCGATAATTTCTTGTGGCATGTTAATCCATATAGCATTGACTTGGACACACAACTCCTATAAGAAAATTTTTTATGGAGGTGGCAGCCTGTAAGGTCCCACATTTGCCTGATGAAGGCCAGATCCAGGAAAGGTGCAGGGCTACAACAGTGTGTCTAAGTCACTGAGGTTGTCCCTGGTTAAGTGTGATGTGTGAGTGGGTATTGTCCTGCTGCAGTACAGTGCCAAGAATGTTCTGGAGAAGAGATTTGATGATGGACCGTACAACCACATCTAAGCACCAGCACCTGTTAGAGTGCACTGAATGTATGCTAAAGCTTTGTGTCTGCGATATATGATGCTGCCTCGGTCCATTATACTGGGAGCTGGCCCATGGTGGAGTTGGATGATACGCACTTCCGCACATTGCTGAATAGCATCCCTCTCAACCACTGTCTGACTATCATGAAATTCTAGAGAGAACCTGGGCTCATCCATGAAGATCACTGGTCTCCATCCATGGCTCTAGTAACATCAGACTCAACATCATTCGTGTGTTCCTGTTCAATAACAGTAGTGATAGGCCTTGTTGCAGTCATTGCTCCTGGAGCTTAATATGTTGAATGGTTTGTGACAACATAGCTGCTTTTTTGGAGGTCATCTTCGTCTCAAAGTTTGCTCACACATTTGAAGGGGTCATGCAATTACACTTTCCAGAGCCAATGATCATCATAAGCTGTTGTTCAGGGTTTACAGGCAGTCCCTGGCTCTGAATGATTCCTCCATTATGGCACAGTTGTAAATAGTTTCTTAAGTGCTAACAAGAGTCTGCAATGGTCAAAGCCCCTTATTCCCACCTTAGACATATACACATATATATATATATATATATATATATATATATATATATATATATATATATCTACTAGCAGGCTTTGCCTGTGTGGCAAAACTTTTTTTTCCAGTTTTTTATTTTTAAAGGGGAACTCTCACCTCCAGTAAACTGCTTCTCATATAAGTAATACATATTTAATCCAAATATTTTTTTCTAAATGCAGTATTTTCGGAGATTTGGGCTTTTTAATTCTGTCCCATGACGTCAGTTCAGGACAGGGTGGGGTACAGCTCTTTACCACAGCCTGTCAATCTTCATCTCTTCCCCTCCCCAGTTGTTCCACGTTACCTCTTCCTCCTCTGACGGAGGAATACAGCATGTGAGTCGGAGTTCTATCATTGGCAAGAAAGAGCTCCAGCTCACACGCTGATGCCCCACCACATGGGGGGAGGCTTTGCCTCCTGCTTCCTAAGTCAGTGGGTAATTTTTTTATCATTATTATTATTTAAACAGTGGTAGCAGTGGTTGGTTGAGGAGGTAGGGGGCTATTCCCCCTGCCTCCTCCACAACCAAGCAGCATGTTCCAACCAGAACATCTGAGACCCTAGCCTTGTTCCACTGTTAGCTTCAGACCCACACATACACTCTGTGAGACCTCAGATTTGTTCCACTGGTTGCCCACACACACACTTTCTGAGACTCCAGCCTTGTTCCACTGATTACCACAGACCCACACAGTGTCTGAGACCCAAGCCTTGTTCCACTGGTTGCCACAGACCCACACATTGTGTCTGAGACTCCAGCCTTTTTCCACCAGTTGTCAGAGCCCCACAAGTACACAGCCAAGTGTTGTTTCACAGTGCTATAAGGCTTACGTCATAACATGGAACACAATTAAGCAGTGCATATTCACCTTAAAATCAAGCACACAGAACTCTTTCACACGTCTCCATGTTTCCCCTCCTTCCCTTTGATATGTCCATTTCAGTCCCTTTCTGTTCTATGACTCTCCTCCTTATATTTTGCAGCTTTGCCTCTTCACCATCTCCTTTTGCCTCCTTGGCTGGTGATGAGACCACAAATTTCAGCACTTGTTCCATAAGTAAATGTGAAGGGTGGAAGGGGCCTAATAATAGCAAACAGGTGTAGCGGCAGACCAGGAGGCAGCAAACAGGAGGAGGGAGATGTGGCCACATGTTAGGGAGTTGTATGTAAATGCTTTTAAGGTGAATATGGGCAGGTTAACTGTGTTTGTGTGGCAAAATAGTTGGAGGTTCTCTGAGGGATGGGAATTATAAGATCTGTTAAGTTTGGCAGGGTTAACCCTGTGAGAGCCAGAGAGGTATCCAATGCATTGCTTTGCAATGCACTGAATAACTCTCTGGCACACAAAGGTTTAAGCACAAACGTGCTTAATGTCCAAAGTATTTTCTGAAATACATTGAAAGCCTTTGGTGTAGTGTTTCTTTGTGTACAGGTGGCCGTGGGAAAAAAAATAAACCCGCTATTATCCAGACAATGCTCATACAGCTACGTTTGATCCCAGCCACAGTAGACTTTTGTTTCATCCCTGCAACACTCCTATCCCAACAACATTATTGATGTCAGGGGAACAACCGTGCTCACCACAGAGTTCAGTAAGATTCCCTCAGAACGGTTATATTTCTTTTCAGTTTCAACCTGCTGCAAAGGAGCTGAGACCAGTGACAATGCAGTAAGCATCACTGTCACTGATCTCAGCATTGTTGACAGCAGTTGCGAGATATAAAAGAAATAGAACAGTACTGGGGGAATCTCGCCACAGTTTGTGGCAATCTCAGTTCTTCCCCTGATGTCACTAATAAAGTGTGTGTGTGTGTGTGTGGTGGGGGGGCAAAAAAGATGGTAGTTGGGCTTGCACAGTGGGGGGAGTGACAGGAGGAGTTAATATTATATGAGGCAAAAGATAAGACATAGATTATGTAAAATTAAGACACTAAGTAAAGACAGCACTGTTTTCAAATACCTGGCAATCCTGAAGCAGTGTATGATACTTTTGTGTGAAAAGAAAGATCAGGTAGCCAGATGGGTTACAGTTAGACATAGCAAGGGGGGTGGACAGAGAAATAGGGAGGACACTCCTGTGTTTACTAATCCTAACAGATTTGCTACATTAAGTAATGATGTTGGGGATGCTGACACAGGAATGTCTTTGCTGGAGAGGACTGTTCTCTCTAACAGCCGAGTGAACAGCCCCTCTAGCACGGATGGGATCCAGGACTCAGGCAGACCTAGACAGATGGTGGTGGTAGGGGATTCTATTATTAGGAAGACAGACAGGGTAATCTGTCGCCAAGATCGCCACAATCGTACAGTTTGCTGTCTCCCGGGAGCTCGGGTTCGACATGTGGCTGATCGGGTTGATAGATTGTTGGGAGGGGCTGGGCATGACCTGGCTGTCATGGTACATGTTGGTACTAATGACAAAGTCAGTGGAAAATGGAGGTCCGTTAAGAAGGATTTCAGGGACCTAGGATATAAGCTTAAGCAGAGGACCTCTAAGGTAGTATTTTCTGAAATTCTACCTGTGCCACGCGCTACATTAGAAAGGCAACGGGAGATTAGGGAGTTAAATGCGTGGATAAAGACTTGGTGTAAGCAGGAGAGGTTTGGGTTCCAAGAGCACTGGTCAGTCCTTTCCCTTGGGAGCAATCTTTATATTAGTGATGGATTGCACCTTAGTGGAAGGGGGGCCACGGTGCTGGGTGATAGGATGGTTAGAAGGCTGGAGGAGACTTTAAACTAGAAAGGGGGGGGGAGCTGCAACACAGGCTGTGGAAGATAGTATAATTGAGGCAATGGGATTAGAGAAGGGTCATGGGATAGAAGAGGGGGAATGGGCTAGTTCATCTAATAGGGAGTTGCCATTGTTACAGCCTGATAAAAGACAAATACATCTGAAAAAGAACGAAATCTTAAAGAATGGCAAAAAGATAAAATGTATGCATGCAAATGCTCGCAGTCTGGCTGGTAAGATGGGGGAACTAGAAATGATTGCAGTACATGAGCAGTATGATCTGATTGGAGTGTCTGAAACCTGGTTAGATGATATGTATGACTTGGCAGTCAATATAGAGGGTTATTCACTTTTTAGGAGGGACAGGGTTAATAAAAGGGGAGGAGGGGTATGCCTATATGTAAAGCAGGCCTTAAAACCTAGTTTAAGGGAAGATATAAATGAAGGGTCCAATGAAAAGGTAGAGGCCTTGTGGGTTGAAATACACACTGGGGGTACACATAATAAAAAGATATTGGTGGGGGTTTGCTACAAGCCACCTAATGTTGGGGAGTTGGAGGAAGCCCAACTTTTACTGCAAATGGAAAAGGCTGCTAGGTCAGCAAAGGTAATTATAATGGGAGATTTCAACTACCCTGAAACTGACTGGAGCAATATGACTTCAGGCACAACAAAGGGAAATATTTTTCTAAGTATGATAAATGATAATTTTATGTCCCAACTAGTAGAGGAGCCAACTAGAAAAGAGGCCTTGCTTGACCTAGTGCTCTCAAACGATTCTGACATTGTAAACAATGTGCAGGTAAGGGAACATTTGGGCAGCAGTGACCACAATATTGTATCCTTTGAAGTTTGTTATGAGAAACCCAATAGCAAGTGTTTAACCAAAACATTCAATTTCAAAAAGGCTAATTTTACAAAGTTAAAAGAAGCTTTAAAGGATATCCAGTGGGATGTAATTTTCAAAGATAAAAATGCACAAGAGTCATGGAATGTATTTAAAATGCTCTTGGACAAATATACACGTCAATATATACCATTGGGGAATAAGCACAAGAGAAGTAAAGCAAAACCAATGTGGATTAATAATGTGGTTAGCAGGGAAATGAGAAATAAAAAGCAGGCTTTTAAGGTGTTTAAGTCAAATGGGTCAGATGCATCATTTAAAAAATATAAAGAATGTAATAAAATCTGCAAACAAGCAATTAAGCTAGCTAAAATAGAAAATGAGCGAAGCATTGCAAATGAGAGCAAGAAAAACCCTAAACAATTCTACAAGTATATTAACAACAAAAAAGTTAAGGTTGATATTGGTCCTCTTAGGACTGAAACAGGTGAATTGATTAGTGAGGATAAAGCTATGGCTGACACCCTAAATACGTTCTTTGCTTCAGTATATACAAAGGAACCAGAAATGACAAGCTGTGGGCAAACAGACAAAACCATGGAATTTCCTCCAACATCTACATGGCTTACTGAGGACAAGGTCCAAAAGAGACTGGAAAGGGTTATAGTGAATAAAGCGCCTGGACCGGACGGTATACACCCAAGGGTACTTAAGGAACTTAGTTCAGTAATAGCAAAACCATTATACTTAATATTTATTGATTCGCTTTCATCAGGCATAGTGCCCTGTGATTGGAGGAAAGCTGATGTAGTTCCATTGTTTAAAAAGGGAGCAAGATCCAAACCAGGAAATTATAGACCTGTGAGCTTGACTTCCATAGTGGGTAAGATACTAGAAGGGTTATTAACTGACAGTATTCAGAACTATGTGAAGACAAACAATATCATTAGTAGGAATCAGCATGGTTTCATGAAGAACAGATCATGTCAGACTAATTTACTTGCATTTTATGAAAGAGTGAGTAGTAATTTGGACAGGGGAATTGCTGTTGATGTAGTATACTTGGATTTTGCAAAAGCCTTTGACACAGTGCCTCACAACAGGTTACTGCATAAATTAAAAGGCTTCGGTTTGGGTGGTGTTATCTGTACATGGATTGAGAACTGGTTAAATGATAGATGGCAGAGAGTTGTTGTAAATGGAACTTTTTCAAATTGGTCTAGGGGTTATAAGTGGGGTGCCGCAGGGTTCAGTCCTGGGCCCAATGCTTTTTAATTTGTTTATTAATGATCTAGAAGTGGGAATTGAAAGTAGCATCTCAATCTTTGCTGATGACACTAAGCTATGTAAGGAAATACATACAGAGCTCGATGTTTTTCCCCTACAGAAGGATTTAGATAAACTAAGTGAATGGGCAGAAAAGTGGCAGATGTCATTTAATGTAGATAAATGTAAGGTTATGCATTTGGGTTGTAGAAACAAACTTGCTACATATACTCTAAATGGGAAACAACTTGGGAAATCTTCATTAGAGAAAGATTTAGGTGTACTGATAGACAATAGTCTTCACAGCAGTGTGCAGAGTCACTCAGCTGCTGCAAGAGCAAATAGAGTACTAGCCTGCATAAAAAGAGGTGTAGAAGCAAGGGATGCTAATATTATCCTACCTCTGTATAAATCCTTGGTTAGGCCTCATCTAGAATATGGAGTACAATTTTGGGTGCCTGTTCTAAAAAAAGACATTACTGAACTGGAAAAGGTGCAGAGACGTGCAACAAAACTGATAAAGGGATTGGAGGATCTGAGTTACAAAGAGAGACTAGCCAAACTGGGAGGCTTGAATTGCCTCCTGCTTTCTCTGCTGCTGTGCCTCCTCCTTGCAGGACCTTTAAGACTGAAGATAGGTATCTCTTGACAGGGCACTATCAAAGTTTAAATACGCATAGATCTGTACAATCAAACTATGGTAGTGCCTTGTCAGGACCTGAAGTTTCTGAAAGGGAACAAACCTATGTTCAGTGCAACAGGTCCTGCAAGGAGGCAGAACAGCAGCAGAGAAAGCAGGAGGCAATTCAAGCATGACTGACACTGCGTAATTTGCCTTCTACCTTCGGTGGGGGGTCCTGCTCATTGGAGGTGGGTAGAGGGAATGAAAGCTGTGAGCTATGCTAATACTAATGTTATCTCCCTGCTAAGTGCACTCACTATGTCTGTCTCTATGGACTGCAGAAATGTCTGCTTTTCAACTCCTGAGGCATAAGTAAAACCGTTCTCCATCACACTAGTGGAGATATATACACATTAAGGAGGAGTTACATGCATGGGAGTGGTGAATCTGACATGATTGAGCAGGGGGGGCCTGTTGAAAGTCCAATTCTTCCTCAGAAGATGTCAATAGCCTGGGTAAATACAGGATCAACCTGTTTGAAGGCTGGCTGAGGTATCCAAGAATGGAGAAGAGAGTAGTGTTTTAACCCATGCAGGCTCTTGTTCAGTGCTGGAGGGGCCCAGAGGAGTGGTATGGGCATAGAGACCCTGAGTATTCCCTTTGAAGCTCTGTATGGCATGAGTTACAGTCGGTGAGGGAAGCACCTGAATCCTTAGTCTTGGATTTTCCCATATACCCCTAACTGTCAGACATGTCCCTGAGAATGTCAAAAATAATAAAACTAGATTAAATGTCCCCAGAATAAAGATAAAACCCAGAAATACCAGAAACTGCATTTATCTGGTATGCAAAGGGTTAAAATGGAAGAGGAGAGCAAAGAGATTCAGGTTCTGCGTAGGATAAGCAAGAGAGAAGTAACATAGCTGCCAAAAGTGTGACAGTTAATCAGAAAAAAGCCCGCAAATGACATTATGGGAAATATAGACTTTTCTCTTGCTTGTTGCCTAGCATTGCCTGTTACTCTGGTACTGGCATGCTACTTGGACACTCGTAAAGTAGGACGGATGGTAGGGCATGGGGAAACAAGAAGACAGAGTCCCCTCTGACCATTTAAGCCCAAACGGTTGCAGAGATATGGCCCAGAGACATTTTCCCATAGAAGTCAATGGCGCAAAGATGACCACGGGTGGGCTCTGGTTCCTAACTTTTTGAGTACCAGAGGAGTAATGAATGCATTGTGTACCACTCTGGCACTCAAAGGGTTAAAGAAGCTGCAAAGCTAAACTCGATCCCAATAAAAGAATAAAGGAAAAAAAACCCAAGGAATACCTGGGGGATTGAAAAAAATAAATACCTAGCAGTGGGAGAGCAGAAATAAGCCCCCCAAAGCACCCGAAACACTACTACAGTAACAAAAGTAGTGAAAGGGTTAACTAACAGCAAAAGGACAGCAGCCATCTGTACTCCAAAGCCCTTAGTGAGTGAAAGAGACCCATAATGAGTGCTAAAGCAGAGAATAAGTACTCAGAGTATACGAGGAAGTTCAAAATGGGAAACATAGTGGACCAATGCAGTCAAATGGCTTCTTATCAATCTTTTTTCTTCAGGGTACAATCATAGGAGAGGGCAGAATTATCAGAGATGCATTAGGAACAGACTTGTCATACTGTCAACCTCCACAGGACAAGAAGGGTACACAAACCACCTGCGAACTGGGCAGTCCAACTCCAGGGAATCCTAGTGATGGTAGCCCGCCTAATGGGGGACTATACAGCTCTATATCTAAAGAACAAAATAATAAAAATGAACAGGAAGGACCTGCACCTCAAACTGCTTTGTGGGAGTTTGTAGGTGAGGGGATTGTGCTGGAGGAGGAAGAGGGAGTCTCCATCCCAAATACCCTGTATTTTGTGATGTACCCTGCCCACCAGGAGGAGGGACTCAATCCCATGGTACCTGTGTTCCATCATGGAAGTTCCATATTGGATGTAATATATATATGTACGTATACATATACAAACATACATATACACACACACACACACAGATAAAATCCATCAAAGAAGATGATCAATGGTATACTCACTTGCTATGTAAAAGGAGATGAATATCCCTGCCAGAGCTGCCCCAAACATTGCCCTGAGGGGCAAGAAGACAAGGTACCCAGGAGAGAAGGACATGGCCAATCCTAGAGGGAATGCCATCACAAAGGCACCAATGAAGGAAGTACGACGCCCCATTCTGTGAGACAGAAACAGCTCAGTGAATGACTAGTCCGAACACATCTTATCCTGTGTCAGGTTATGAGTTATTGCACCCCAAACTGAAGCATACCAGTCCTAGAGGTACCAGGCTCATAATTCTTGTACACTTTGAGATGGAAACCTGCAGCCATCCATTTGTTGTTGGACCACATTGTTCATCATGCTCAGCATACCAAAGATCAGGGCTGGCCCTTACATGGGCCCCGGTGGGGCCATGGACGCAGGCGGCATTCTGACAGGGGTGGCAATTTGCAGTCCCATGGCATGTTATTTCATGAGCAGCATCTCCCCACTGCCCGCACTGATGATGGTTGGGACTGTGTCACATGCAGAGATGCTGTGTGGAGCATGCCGGGGTTTTCTTCCTCTGGTCAGAGGCCAGCGCAAGTTTAAAACTGGCGCCAAGACTGACGAAGAAAATCCCAGCATGCACCATGCAACGTCTCCGCATGTGACACTTTCCCAGCTGTCATCAGTGCCAGCAGCGGGGAGACTGAGTAAAACGCAGGAGAAGAGCCAGACAAGCAGAGAAGAGAGGGAGCGAGCCAGAAGGAGAAGAGAAACAGGTGGGGGGGGAGAAAGAGGAACAAGGGGTGAAAAGGGAGGCACAAGGAGTCAAAAGAGGGGAAAAAAGAGGCACAAGGGGTGAAAAAGAGACACAAGGGATGAAAAGAGGCACAAGGGGTGAAAAAGAGGCACATGGGATGAAAAGGGGGAAAAAAGAGGCACAAGGGGTGAAAAGAGGGGAAAAGAGGCACAAGGGGTGAAAAGAGGGGAAAAGAGAGACACAAGGGTTGAAAGGAGAGGCACAAGGGGTGAAAAGAGGGGGAAAGAGAGGCACAAGGGATGTAAAAAAGCAAGGGGGAGAAAGAGGTACAATGGGTGTAAAAAGGCAAGGGGGGATAAAGGTACAAGGGGTGTAAAAAAACACTACAGTTCTATGTGGTTTTAGGGGCAGGAGAGGGGGTGTAAAAAAACACTACAGTTCTATGTGGTTTTAGGGGCAGAAGAGGAGTTAATATAATTAAGGATGTGGCGTGTTTTGGTGGGCGTGGTTTTGGTGTGTGGAGGGGGGCAGCATTTCATCCTTGGACCCAGGCAGTCTTGGGCCGGCCCTGCCAAAGATGACACTGAATGATGGGAGTTGTAGATCAACAACAGCTGGAGGGCCCCAGGTTGTTCAAGCCTGTTCTGAATCATTCCAGAGCAAAATATTTCTAGAGGTTTTGTGTTCTATTTAGTCACTCCAACAAAAGCCAAATAGTCACTGTTGTCAAGAATAATATCCCTGCATCTAACACTTCTTAAAGGGATAGTATTGCTTGAAAATAATTGTATTTTATATTGTAGCTCTAAAAAAAATATTAAAAATTATATAAGTCTGATCTCCCAAACCTTTATGGTTTGGGAGATATTAGCAAGTAAAGTTAAAGGGATAGTAATATTTCGCTTTAACTTTATTTTATTTTGTAGGCATTAAGAAAACATGAAGAATGATATAAGTCTTATCTCTCAAACCTTTATGGTTTATGAGATATTCACAAGCAAAGTTTCCCCTCCCTCCCCTTTTTCCTAGTGTAAGCCATCTCTTCTCAGATGTGAATCTGGTTGTATGACCAGACAGATAACAGAAGGAGACAGTCTTCTTTGTATTAAAACAATGAAAGCCCTTCCCCTCTTGACAAGTTTTTCAGCTTTTTCCTTATCTTAATTGAAGATTGTCCCTCTCTGCAGTCTACCTGGGCACCTCCCTTCTGATCTGGTTGAACAGGGAAGGGATACTTTGTTTGTGAATATCTCTTAAACCATAAAGGTTTGAGAGATAAGACTTATATCATTCTTCATGTTTTTTTAATGCCTACAAAATAAAATAAAGTTAAAACGAAGTATTACTATCCCTTTAAGTAAAGTTCCCTTTTCCTGGCTGTTTTAGCCAAGTCTACCATCTAGTGGACAGAAGGAATCCAGTTCACAGATCAGCGGGCAGCTTTTTAGCAGTGCCGAGATCACGATCTTCAAAAAGAACTACTTCATTGGAACTGTCTACAAAGTGTGCCTGGCTTGCAAGCACACTCTTTTAGACCATTTCAATTAATTATTTTTAAATTCTTTTTAAATATCATGATCTTTTTAAAGATCATGATCTCGGCACTGCTGAGAAGCCGTGGCCGGTCCGCGGACGGGATTCCAAATCTGAAGGCTTGAGCAGTGATGTCACTCCAGAGGAAACTTTACTTGCTAATATCTTCCAAACCATAAAAGTTTGGGAGATAAGACTTATATAATTTTTAATGCTCTTTAAGGGCTACAATATAAAATAAAATTATTTTCAAGCAATAATATCCTTTTAAAGTCTAAGATTTTGTTATACATGTCTATTCTATCTACCTTCACTCTGTCCATATGTAATAAAAAACAAATAGCAATTGCCCTTTCTGTGGATAAACTTCTCCTATGTTGGCTGATTCTTGATAGATGATTGTATATCTAGTTCCTTAGGTGTAAAGTCCCAATACAATACTTCCAAGTTTAAACCCTCTTCAAGACATGCGTACCTGTCACAGATACATCCGAAGATGATGTAACCAAACAACCAGCCAATAAGGTAGCAGATCTGTTCCACAGGCACCTTCCACTGGCTGTCACAGACCAGGTCCCACTGTCAACAGAACAATATTAACAATTAAACTGAGAGAAAAATCAAAAAATCCTATATTATTCTATGAAGCCTATCTGTATACAGCAGTGTTTCTCAGCTACAGACCTCGGGATACATCAAAAGGTATGGGTTTTCAGGATATTCCTACTTATACACAGGTAAATTAATCACATTCAATGAGCTACTGATTAACCCCATGTGATCACACAGAGATATCTTGCACTGTTGGTGCATCCTGAGGACTAACGTTGAGAATCACTAGACTGGAAACTTGATCTCTTGATAAAGAGGATCCATAGAATAATACAGGGCTGAAAGAACCGTATAGGAGATTACTCATTGTGTACTGCATCTCCACCAGCATGTGGTAGGAAGGGAATACAAATACTGTTACTGCAAGTGAAATGCAGATCCTATATTCTTGGCTGGTGACATCAGGTCAACAGATACAGCAGGAAGCATGGAGTTAAACATGAAAAGAAAAAAAATATTGATTTGACTCAGTAAATGTAGTCCTGATTAAAGGGCTCATAAATAAGGAGGAAATAAGCCTGGACATGAATCTCTGTTACTTAAACTATTGGTTATAACATCATTATAACTCACACCCTTTAGTGTACAGGTTCCACTTGATCTCTAGAGTTGGTGCTGTGAGGTCCAGAGAGGCAGCTGATGATTTCTTATGGTTGCTGTTATGTCACACCCAGTTGCACAGCCAATAAGAATGAGACTGCCACTAGCTGCTTCAGTGGTAGCATAAGAAACCAGGACAACATGGATAATCAGGGCTGTAACCATACCAGGGAATATTTAATTTTGCTCTTTCCAGAGGGGGCTCCTTTGATGCCGCTGTGGGAGATAGATAATGTGATTTGCGTCAAAAGGGGTGGGGCTTAATCATGAGTGGGGCGGGGTTTCACTGACCTGCAAAATCTGCAAGGAATACGCTGGGGAAGGCAAAGAAATGGGAGAGAAGGAGGAGAAACAGATGGGGAAGGTGCAGATGTGGACAGAGTTCCAGAAGAAACTCCCCACATCCAGAGAGTCAGCCTCTGCCCAGGAGACCCTGTAATACAAAGGCATAACCGAAGGGTTCCCAGCTATGGCTGTAACTGTAAAATGCTACCCACGATTCAATTAGAAGCAATTAACTAGAAAAATACTGAGCTTTAAGATATATTTTTTATATACATGAAAATTACCCTTTAATCATGACTACTAAAAATGAGGACTTAAATATTTTAGATTCTCTGTGATGAAACATAATAACTAATAACAACTGTGCAAAGTGCTATTTTACATGAAATTATTTTAACCCCTTACATAGTTACATAGTAGTTTAGGTTTAAAAAAACTTGCGTCCATCAAGTTCAACCCTTTTTTATTCTTGTTTACCGCTGTTGATCCAAAAGAAGACAAAAAACCCTCAATACAGCAATTTCAAATTCTGATTTAAATGGGGGAAAAAATTCCTTCTTCACTCCAAATAGCAATCAGATTTCTCCTTGGATCAACAAGCCCTAAATAAATATTGATCCCAATACTAGCATACATAGCCCTCTATGTTCTGCTCTTTTACCCCCTTAAAGACCGAACGCACAAACATGAGGCCGGCACTTAAGGACCACAGACCTTTTTTTTTTTCTCTTCCGGTTCTGGGCTCCCCGAATGGCATGCAGCAGTGCACGGGGCCTGGAATTCCATGGTGGTCCTGGCACGTCATGGGTCATTAATGCAAAACAACCCATGACGTGCCATGACCGTTAAGGGTCGTTAAGGGGTTAAATAAGTATCCAGGCCCTTTTTAAAGGCATCTAATGTATTCGATAGCATCACCTCTTCAGGGAGTGAATTCCATACCTTTATTGTCCTTACCGTAAAGAATCCCTTCTGCTGTTGCAGACAAAATCTCCTTTCCTCAAGTCTTAGCGGGTGACGCCTTGTCCTTTTTCTGTTCTGTTAATGAACAGGTCTTTTGAGAGCCCTTTGTATGGGCCATGAACATATTTATATAATGTTATCATATCCCCTCTAAGATGCCGTTTCTCTAATGTTTACAAATTTAACTTTTCTAGCCTTTCCTCATAACTAAAACTTTCCATTCCCCTTATTAGTTTTGTAGCCATCCTCTGCACTTTCTCCAGTTCCATAATGTCCTTTTTCAGAAATGGTACTCAGAATTGAACTGCATATTTAAGGTGGGGTCTTACAATGGACCTGTAAAGAGGCAGAATAATATCTTCCTCCCGTGAGTCAATACCCCTTTTACTACATGCCAATATCTTATTGACCATTGCAGCTGCCAGCTGGCACTGTGCACTACTGCTAAGTCTATTGTCTACCAAATCTTTTTATTAGTAGATTTCCCCAAAGAAACACCATTTAGATTATATGTTACATTTTTATTATTATACACAAAATGCATAACTTTACACTTGTCTATATTGAATCCCATTTTCCATTTGCCTGCCCGGCTACCCAATTTGTCCAAATCATCTTGTAATGAAGACACATCCATTTCAGACTGTATTACCCTACTTAATTTTGTGTCATTGGCAAACACTGATACATGGCTTCCTATGCCCACTGGGAGATGATTAATAAAAAAGAGGTCCCAGGACAGATCCTTGAGGTACTCCACTTATTGCTTTTGTCCAATTTGAGAACTTCCCATTTACCACCACTCTTTTCATTCTATCATTCAGTACCTCTATGGAGCTCAAAATGTTAACATACTTCTGCAGGGGGTGTAACACAAACCAACAAACATAGAAGAATGTAGTTGTAAAATAAGGATAAACAAAATGAAAAATCCATATATCATCTCTGAGTATGTTAATTGGTTTATCTATTTTTTTATTATGTTTTTTATTCATGTTTATTTATATGTAGGAACAGCAGGGGGTACTTTGTGACATGGCCAGGAGACCCACTATGAGCCTATGACTCTGGTCCTAGGATGCTGCATTTTTCCCCCTTGAGTGTGGACCATATAGGAATGATATCTATTTTTCTTTGCTGCTCATCAAGGGCTGAATTCAAATGCAGGTGCTAATTTTATCTCCAGGAATCCCCATAGACTTCAATAGGAACATTTTTGATAAAATGGGAGGTAACATTTATCTCCTGCATTTGAATCCAGCCCCAAGACTGCAGACATCTTCATATGGTTTGATTGTGAACCTGCTCATGTGATATACAGCTGTACGAGGCATGGTCGTCCAGTGACATTGGCAGGCTCACAGTACACTAATACATTAACCTTTTATTTCCATCTCCTTCATTCTCTTTATTTTTATTTTCCAAGTACAACACAAACATCTCTATGTTATTGGAGTGGAAAATTAATTGTGCCTATGTCCCCCCTCTGTGTGTGCGTGCGTGTGTGTGTGTGCATATCTCTTGCATATATGTATATATGTGCATGTCTGTTGCATGTGTGTCTGTGTGCATGTCTGTTGCATGTGTGCGTCTCTCACTCTGTGTGTTGCAAATGTCTGTGTGTATCAGTGTGTATACATTTCACACACATTCGCCCACCGACCATAACATGATGGTCAAAGCCGTCCACATTGCTAGTATATAAATATATAATAAAAAATTTAGAGCAATGACATATCTGTCACTTAAAGGGATAGTAATACTTCGTTTTAACTTTATTTTATTTTGTAGGCATTAAAAAAACATGAAGAATGATATAAGTCTTATCTCTCAAACCTTTATGGTTTATGAGATATTCACAAGCAAAGTTCCCCTCCCCGCCCCTTTTACCTAGTGTAAGCCATCTCTTCTCAGATGTGAGTCTGGTTGTATGACAGTACAGATAACAGAAGGGGACAATTTTCTTTGTATGAAAACAATGAAAGCCCTTCCCCCTTGACAAGTTTTTCAGCTTTTTCCTTATCTTAATTGAAGATTGTCCCTCTCTGCAGTCTACCTGGGCATCTCCCTTCTGATCTGGTTGAATAGGGGGGGATACTTTGTTTGTGAATATCTCTTAAACCATAAAGGTTTCAGAGATAAGACTTATATCATTCTTCATGTTTTTTTAATGCCTACAAAATAAAATAAAGTTAAAATGAAGTATTACTATCCCTTTAAGAACATCAAAGTGATGTATATATGGTTACAATTTTGAAGAAGGGATTTAAAGAGATAGTAATAGATCGTTTTATTGAAAGGTAATTCTGTAGAAAGTAAAAAAATAAATTAATTGTGCCCAATCCGATCTCTGAAACCTTTATGGTTTGAGAGATATAAGCTTATTTGAGAGATATAAGCTTACAAAGTTCCCCCTTTCCTTCCCTTGCACTGATGTCACTGTCTAGGTTACAGCAGGAGATCCCAGATCTGCAGACCGTCCTGCATCCTGCGTCTACAACGTGTGCTTGCAAACAGGCTCACTTTGTAGACCGTTCAAGTTAAGTATTTATTTCTATATCCTGCTATTTCAGCTCTGCTGAAGAGCAGCAGGACGGTCTGTGGTCCAGGATCCCCTGCTGTAACCTAGACAGGGACGTCAGTGTAAAGGGAGGGAAGGGGAATTTTGTAAGCTTATATCTCTCAAACCATAAAGGTTAGAGAGATTGGACTGGGAGCAATTCATTTATTTTTTTACTATCTACAGAATTACCTTTCAATAAGGGAGGTGTGTGCTTATAGAACCAGAGCTAAATCCAATTTTAAGGGTGATATTAGTGACGAAAGTGGCCAAAGTGTGGCATCCTTGTGGGTAGAAATTGAGACTAAATGTGTAAAAGGTAAAAAAAAGTGTTTGTGGGTATATGCTACAAACCACCAAATATTGATGACAATATTGAGGCCCAACTGCTATTGCAAATAAGGAAAGCTGCTCAGCTTGGGCATACTATAATTATGGGAGATTTTAACTATCCAGATATCAGCTGGAAAAATGAGACCTGTCAGAGTGCTAAGGGAAGCAGGTTGGTGAGCATGCTTCGGGAAAGCTATACGTTACAAATGGTGGCCGAGAAGAAATAGCAATGTATTGGACCTAGTGATAACGAATAACACAGAAATGGTATCCAATATTAAGGTAAGCGAACATTTGAAAAACAGTGATCACAACATGGTTACATTTAAGATCAGTCTGGCAAAGTAAAACTGTATAGGTTCAACCTGCTCTGTCAAATATATATATATATATATATATATATATATATATATATATATATATATATATTATGTCCCCTGCTCTGGCATTCGTGGGGTTAATTAGGTTCATGTTAAAAAATAAAAAAGCAATGTAAAAATAATATAGACAATGTTCAGGTATCCGATATTCACTTCTTCGGTACCTAGGGGTTAACCCTCTGAGTGCCCGAGGTGTACACAATGCATTGCTTTGCAATGCATTGCATACCCCTCTGGCACTCAAAGGGTTAATTAAGTTTATGCAATTTACAAAAATTGGATTCCCTCCCGTTTGGCATTCACAAGGTTGAATAAGTACAAGCTGAAAAAAAACGTGTTGTATTAATATATATATATATATATTAGGTGAAATATTTTTTTTTTAATTCAGCTTGGACGAAAGGGGGTGGGAGTTGTTAGGGTTGTATTTCATCCTTTGAGTGCCAGAAAGGTATCCATCACATTGCATTTTATATCTCTCTCTCTCTCTCTCTCTCTCTCTCTCTATATATATATATATATATATATATATATGTACACCGGCTAGTGGGCCAGTTAAAAAAAATCAGCTGGGCTGGTATTCCACTACAATCCGCCACTGGCTTAGGGTGCTAACTGTGAGAAACCTAAATGGTGCTGTCCACTCCCACTGTGGCCAATGAACACACCTACTCCTGGTTTATGGAGACTGCTTTATTGCACAGTTTATATAGTACTGTAATTCCCTATTAAAGCAGAACTACCACCCTTCAACAATGTTGTCCTGTATAATTCCCTATCTGGCGACTAGCTGCTCAGTAGTGCTAGTCTCCAGATTTCTTACCGCGTTGATAAGAATGAGACACTACTCTGGGACTGAGTGGCAGGACATCTTTCCATAGTGACGTCTGCTTGCCTGCTTTGTCAGTCCTAACCGACTCTAGGAGGAGTTGATCGAAGCCGGTTCCAAAAGGGACTGACAGAGCAGGCGCACAGACGTCACTATGGAAAGATGTCTGCGCACCGTCCTGCCTCTCAGTCCCAGAGTAGTGTCATCAATGCGGTAAGAAATCTGCCGACTAGCGCTACTGAGCAGCTAGTCGCCAGATAGGTAATTATATGGGACAACATTTTTGAAGGGTGGTAGTTCCGCTTTAATAGAATAATTTGGACATTTTATTTACAAATTGACATCCCTTTATTGGCCAGCTTATTTAACTGGTCATTTACTTATTTACTGTCCGTGCTTTGGAGATGTCTCTAGTATGAGTTAAGACCATTTTTGTATTTGTATAATATAGATGGATATTTTCTGTAACAGACAAGAGTGGGTAGAGATGGGTACAGAATCATGAGAGGAGAGGGTATGGGGCGGAGGAGGGCATCTTACATATCTTGCCCAGCAGCACCATATATGTAAATGCCGCCATGAATGAAACTATAATCTATATGATATATCTGTGATATTCTGTTATCACTGGTTTTATCTACAATGTTTTCACAGGTTAGCATACATGTCTGGATGCAAAAAAAAGCAGCAATAACGTTTTTTCAAGTAACAGAATCCTACCCCAACCTGGTAAATAAAACCCTACAGGACAAAAGATCAGTAAATAAATCTAATTGCATGTGAGATGTCTTCACAAAACCATTACCACACCAACTTCCCCTAAATAAAAGCCAAAAACATAAAGAATTGTTTGCACTGACCATTTTTCAAGACTGTAACCCTAAAAAACCTCTCAGCTTTATATGAATAGATACGTTTAAAAAGTTGAATGTGTATGTCTCTCACTCTGTGTGTCTGTCTGTGTGTTGCATATGTCTGTGTGTATCAGTGTCTACATTTCACACACGTATGTCCAACAACCATAACATGACGGGTATATATATATATATATACATATATATATATATTTATTTATTTATTACTAAATAAATGAGCAATGACATATCTGTCCCTTAAGACCAGCAAAGGGATGTATATTATGGTTAGAATTTTGAAGAAGGGATTTAAAAAGCTAGATTACCTCCCATAGTTGCTAAAGAGGACGCCAACAAGTTGATTCACAATGAATTCAATACCTCTCTAACACCCAAGGGGTTAAAATTGAAAATGTCACATTACCGTGCCCTCACACCTCAGTGGAAGACTTCATGTTGAAAAGATTTATATGACGGTCCTCACCACACACACTGATTTATTCCACCTTCTTGTGGAAACTGGTTCTACCAGCCTAAGAAGGCAGAGAGGTGATTTTCTAGACTTGTGAATAATTTTACTACATGACAGGACACTTCATATTTTGAATAACTTTCTTTACGTTAAACTCCATAGCAGCACAGATCAACTAAAATAAACTGACAAATCAAAAACAAAGGCTGAGCTAATATAAGGTCCAGCCTGACCAAACTCTGCCTCTTTCTTTGCTGCTCCACAAGCAGACCAGGTCAGGTTCTTTGTTCCTTTTTTGCTATTTGCTGTATTTTCAGTTTTGTTTTTGGCTAAATTTACTAGTACTACTCCTTAGACTGGTATATATTTCATGCTTTTGTGTTATCTGTGTCAGTCTAATAATATAGGTTGTTTCCTGTTATAGTGGGCTGTGTACTGCTTTTATTGCTCTCTAGCTTGTTTGGGGAGTGTTTACCGTGTGTGTTCTCTGTCCTTCTAACTGCTTCACATTTCCATTTTGTGTTACGCATCGCTGTTTCCCGTGTCCAGGGGCCAGGGGGGGTTGTTTGTCTACTGTTTGGGCCCTGGTCACGGTGTCTGCTGTTTTGCGGACACTGCGACGTGGATGTCGCGCTTACACTCCCTGTCTGGCTTCCGGTACGGGGGACAAGATCTGAGTAGTATTTCTGCTCATTGTCTTTGCTTTCTTTTGTTTTGTGCTGTCTTATTCTAGCGGTCTGCGGGAGTTTGTCCTGTAGGTACTGCTTCGCGATTCGGCCATCTTGGATTATGCAAGCTTCACGGCAGCCATTTTTGTTTTACTGTACCTTCGGAATTGCAGTGTGTGGCCTGCTCTTTGGCTGGTCTTGGTGTCTTTCCCACCGCTCAGGGCAGGCTACACACAGGGAGTTTTATTGTTCACCTTTTTGGGTTTCAGTTTGCCTACCTTTCTGAATTGTTTTCTAAATAAAGTATGCTTATTGTTTGAGCTGTTCAGGGTGAGCCCCTGCGTCACACTTGGGGTGAGCCCCCTACTGGGTACCACTCTGTACCCTGTCACTAGCTGGTGCACTGTCACTTGCCATAGTTGGTCATCCCCTCCCTGACCTTATCCTTGGGGGTGAGCCCTCCTTTTGTCCCTTGGTGAGGGGTGAGCCCCCATTTGATTGACACAGTGGGGCCCAGGTCCTTTGTTTCTCTAAGGCATCCTTTAATCCGGTTGCCCTGCTCACAGGCTGCTCCTATTTCAAGTAATACTCATATTACTGTAATAAAAAAAAATGTAATTACACATTTTTAATATCCTTGTTCTAAGACAAGCTACTTTATATAAGCACTCTGTTATAAGACATTATTGTACTTCTTCATGTCTGTCTGGGTGAGCCCTAGTTTGTACTGTGTGGGTGGTTGTTATTCACCACCCTTGTGGCCCTAATCTAATTGGGGGTATTTCTATCTTTTTGCAGGTGGTTTGTCTGGATTCAAAACTGCAACAGTCATGAGTGATTCCCCTCACCGTTCTCCTGATTTTCAGGCAATAATTGATGCAGCTGTAGCCGCATCAGGGAAGAAGGTCCTAACGAGGGTTCTTCAGCAATCTGGAGATCCTCCCCTCTCTCTGTCTGAATCCTTGGGGGATATGGATGAATGTTCTCCTGTAAGTTCTAGGATTGCTGGCACCGCACCTAAACGTCATTGGAAAGGCAATTCTGCGGGCAGTGGCGGAACTGAAAAGGCTCCTGCCAAACGGCCTAGGATGGGGGTAGACCTGGAAGTCTCTCAACCAACCATTTTCCCATCTGAGGATGAAGATTATTCCTCTCCACCTCCTTTGGCTGTGGTGGACAAATGGCAAGCGGGGGGCTCCGCTTCGGCGGAGGATGATTGGAAGGGCTCTCCGCAGGTGGATCCTTGTTACGTGAAATAATCTGTGGTTGAATCTGCTGAAGCCACTCAAGGTGGTACCAGTTTATCTGGGCAGCTTGAAGACGACATATTGTATGACACTATGGGCAATATGCTTTTCGACCCCAGGTCATCCGGCATCCTCACTCTTCAGAATGGTGTCTGCTGGAACATTTGGCCAAATTTGTTCACTATTGGATACAGAAGACGCTTGATAAAGATGTCAGGAGTCGTATGAGGGCAGAATGTCCCCATCCACTACTTCCGGACAATGTGGCTCTGATGCCGGATTTTGACCCCAATGTCTTGCTGTTCATGTCCCGAACAGGCAGGGATCCCTTAAAAGGCATCGAAAGGGGACTTCGAGCGGATCAAGATAAGCTTCTGGACGTCTTGAGTCCTCTTGCTTGGATCTTGTTTTTTGCTGATCAGTCCCTGTTTCAGGGTACCAAATTGGATGCCAATGCAGTTAGAGAATGGGCCCTTATGGTGGTGTGTATGCTGGGAAATGCGAATACTGCTCTTTGTTCGGAAAGGAGGAAGGTGGCTTTACTAAGAATCGATTCCAAATTGGCGGATCTTGGGTCTAAAGAGTTGGGACCGGCAGCTTCGGGTCTGTTGTTCGGTAAGCCGTTTATCCTGGAACTCAAACGACATGTGGGGTTGTTTACGACGCTCAACAAGGCACAATCTTCCTTAACCCCTTAAGGACTATGTGACGAGGTATGTCCGTCACGGTCCTTATACCCTTAAGGAACAGTGACGGTCATAGCACGTCACGTACCTTTTACTTACAGCGCTCTACCGGGAGAGCTGTAAGTAAAAACGGGGCCTAAAATTGATCACTCCAAGACCGGAGCGATCTCTCTTAGGCCTCCAAGCGGCGCGCCGGTACGCGTAACAGATCACGTGTACCGGCACGTCGGCAGAGATCAAAGCGGTCCTTAAGGGAAGGTAACTTCCCTGGACCACTGGTACTTAAGGGGTTAAAACAATGTTCCGTCCCCCATCCTTAAGGGGTGCTTATGGAAGGGCTGGTCATCAGCGAGGCCGGACCACCAGCCGTTTTTGGGCCTCCAACTACAGGGCTAATCCACCATCTGCATCCTTCTTCCTGACAACGCAGTACCGACCTACCTTTGAGATGGGTTCGGAGAGGTTCCGAGGCAGAGGTCGTGCAAGATCCAATGCAGGTAACTGTTCCTTCTTGTGTAGTTCCTCTAAATGTCACTGCAGGCAGGTTGTGTTTTTTCCTTCAGAATTGGGAAGCCATTTCCACAGACGCGTGGATCCTGCAGACGGTTCAAGGTTATATCATAGAATTCACCACCCCACTGGTTCAGCTGGTTCAACCTCACACGCCGGTCAGTTCTCGAGAGACAGACACGAGAAAGGGGTGGTCCAGTTATTATTATTATTATTATTCTTTATTTATATAGCGCCAACTAATTCCGCAGCGCTGTACAATTGGGAATAGACATACAGAGGTATTAAATAGTACAATCAGATGTGTAGAACAGGAGGATCAGAGGGCCCTGCTCGTGAGAGCTTACAGTCTAGAGGGTTCACTCCAGACGACGGGGAATTCTTCAGCAATATCTTCTGGTGCGCAAGAAAATTGGAGATTTTCGTCCCGTCATCAATTTGCGTTCCCTCAACGAGTTTGTCATTTATCGGTATTTCAAGATGGAGGGGATTCCTCTTTTGAGAGATCTTCTGCTCAGAGGTAACTGGTCTACTCGTTTGGATCTCAAAGACGCTTACCTGTCGGTTCAGGTGGCTATGGAGAGCCCTCCTTTTCTGCTCTTCTGCTGGCGTGGTTGCGCGTGTCAGTTCACGTGTCTCCCTTTCGGTCTCAGTTCTGCACCCTGGTGCTTCACGAAACTGCTGAATCTGGCACATTTCCGGAGTCACAGAGTGCAGCGTCTCATTTATCTCGACAAGGTTTCTTGTCTGCAATCTCAAACGCGCTTTGTGATTGGCTTTCTGGAGTCGCTAAGCTTTAGAGTCAACAGAGACAAATCCGTCCTGCTCAGGTGGTGCAGTTTTTGGGGTTCGAGATAGACTCGGTCTGGTGTCAACTACGTCTTCCGGTGGCCAAAATAGCGGCGTTTCGGAAGGAGTTGCGCCTGGTGCTGCGTCTCAATCATGTGCCGTTACGTTTTCTGGCTTGCATTGTGGGTCTTCTCTATTCATCCATTCAGGCGATTTTTCCAGGCCCACTTCATTATCGGGCGATGCGGTGGCTGAAGACCCAGCACCTTCGGATGGGTCTCTCTTACGATCATCACGTCTCTCTTACTACGGACGTTCGCGCAGAGTTACATTGGTGGCTCCGTTACATGCAGGCCTGGAACGGCACGGCCATTTTTGGTCCATCTCTGGATTTTGTGGTGGAATCGGATACCAGGCTTTGGGGCTGGGGAGCGCATTGTGTGGATTCATCCACCGGCAGTCCTTGGGCCAGAGCAGAGCTTGGTCTATATATCAACTGCCTAGAGTTGATCGCGGGGTCATTCTCTTCACACAGAGACAGAACCGACTGTTGTACTCTTCTACGGATGGACAATATTTCAGCTGTCCAATACATCAATCACCTAGGCGGGGCCAGATCTCGAGACCTGACGGAAATCACAAACGAGATTTATCGCTTTTGTTTTCGTTGCAACATCACTCTTCGAGAAGAGTATCTTCCAGGCATGTCCAATTTGATGGTGGATTGTTTTTCTCGGCATTGGAGGGATGTCAGCGATTGGAAGCTTCACAAGGATGTCTTTCGACAGCTGGTGTCTCTCAAAGGTCCCCTGGTTGTTATCGCTGGCGGGTATTGACACCACTTTCGGCGCCCAATCGGTCAGGGGTGCGGCTGCCTCGGGAGCTTTTTTGGTGGGTGCTTCATTGTCAGATATTTTACATGCGGCTGATTGGTCGCGCATGTCTACATTTAGGTTGTTTTATTTTCGTCCGACTTCACATGCTGCTTTTTCTTTGCTTCCGCAGCGTTAAAATTGCAAAATATGATGCCTCCTCCGGTCATGTAGTAAAACTGTAGATTATGTTAGCGTAGTGTACTTATAATCTTAATTTTAGTAATGACAAGAGGCGAATATTTTCCCGTTCCCTCCCTACCCAGTTTTCATGAGACTAGATTTTTTGTCGATACCGATTCCACCAATAAGGTAATGGGTAAAGGAGACAATTATTATGGCAATATGATTTTTTCCTCTGTTAATGCATTATTTGTGATCATGTTTATATTCCACACCATTATCTGGTGTCTTTCACTGGTTTTCTTTTTCTTTCAGTTTGATCGGCACATCATCCAGGAGGGTGGATAACGGTGGATAGGAGTGCTGATGTTGCCCCTGAATTCAAGAAGACGGATGTGTTCTTTATAGCAGGACGTTTATGTTATTTGTTTCTTTTTGGTAACGGGGTTCCTTGTGTTGATTTGAAGAAAGAGGTGGGGTTTGGTCAGGCTGGAACTTGTATTACCTCAGCCTTTGTTTCTGATTGGTCAGTTTGTGTTAGTTGATCTGTGATGCTATGGAGTTTAAAGTAAAGAAAGTTATGCAAAATATTTGCCTCCTGTCATTACTAAAATAAAGAGTATAAGTACACTACGCTAACATAATCTACAATTATGCAGGCTTCGGACAAGTCAGAGAACAAAGCTCTGTTGGGATTAGATTCCCCAATAACCAAATCTAAAGTATATAAAACTATGAAATAGATTAAAGTGTTAGTACTGTCCAAGTAAAAATATTTTGCATTGTGTAGAGCTGAAAAGTTGAATTGAATGCAAAAAAACATATCTCTCAAACTGCTTGTTACTGCTGCCAAGAAAAACCAGGAGTCAGAGTTAGTTAATAGGTTAATAGAACCTTTATTATGAGAATAATCACAGTAATGCAATATATAAATAAACACACAGTGGGTGATTGAAACGGCGAGCACTGTTTCAGGGATAGCAGTCTCCCAATCTCTGCACCACACTGTCCGAGACTAGGCCTCAGCCCACTGGAGTCTCGTAGTAAGGTAACGCCCAAGAGATACTGACTCAGCCTGCAGTCAGTAGCTAGGAGTCTGCTAGAGCCCCAGCTCAGTACTAGAAAGGATGTCTGAATAAAGGAACCAACAAATGGAGCAAACAGACAGAGCCTTCTAGTAAGCACCAGATAGGATAGTCAGACGAGCCAAAGTCATACATGGAGCGGGTAGTCAGCCAGAGTCACAGGTTTGCCCCAGAAAGAATATCCACTGAAGCGATGGAATGCTGGATTCGCAGTGGATAGAGCACCAGGTCAACACCAGAGTGGGTAGTCAGACAAGCCTAGGTCATACACTGAGCGGGTAGTCAGACAGAGCCACAGGTTTGCACCAGAAAGGATATCTGAGCCAAATCATAATGCCAAGGAGACTAGTCAGACGGAGCCACAGGTCAACACCAGAATGGATGGACAGACAAGCCGGATCATACACAGGAATCAGAAATACCAGAAAATGAACTGCTCAGAACAACAACGTAAGGGTGACTGAGTCAGGACTCAGTCTGCCCTTTAAACCCCTCCATGGGAAGTAGGTAGGAGGCGCGGCAAGAAGGAGGAAGTAGGTAGGAGGAGACTACAGGAAACAAACACACATAAAACAGAGGCCTGCAGCATGCTTGAAGCCTTTTGCCAGCAGATGACACTTGGAAAGACGCCGAGCGTTGCTGAAGTGGCGGAGCTGGAAACAAGGTACTATGACAGTACCCTTCCTTCAAAAACCCCTCCTCCGAGGGACCGGACCAGGTTTGTCAGGGAAACGTGCATGGAATCTACGCACCAGGAGAGGAGCGTGAACATCAGCAGCAGGGATCCAGGAGCGCTCCTCTGGACCATATCCCTTCCAATGGATAAAATACTGTAAACGTCCTCTAACCATACGGGGGTCCAGAATACTTTGAACCTCATATTCCTTGTGATCTGCAACTATCAAGGGAGCAGGACGGACAGGAGCGGAAGTATACCGGTTGCAAACCAATGGCTTTAACAGGGAGACAGAAAAGACATTATGTATCCGCATATTGGCAGGCAGTTCCAACGCGTAAACCACCAGGTTGATCTTGCGCAACGCCTTGAAGGGACCAATAAATCGAGGAGCCAGTTTATTGCATGGGACCTGGAGGTGCAAATTACGGGATGACAACCACACTCTATCTCCAACCTGGAAGGTCTGTGCCGGCAAACATCTGCGGTCAGCCTATCTTTTTTTGTCGCTGCACTGAACCACGTAAGGTATCCTGTACCCGAACCCACATGGAACGGTGTGCCTGCAAACGCTCATCAACAGCTGGAATAGCTTGTGCTCGGAAGGTTTCCAGAAGAACTGAGGGTTGGAACCCAGAGTTGATCAAGAACGGGGAATTCTAAGTGGAAGAGTTCACAGCACAATTTCTGGCAAACTCCGCCCAGGGCAACAGGGTAGCCCAATTGTCGTGGTGGTCAGAGACATAGCAGCGGAGAAATTACTCCAAGGCTTGGTTTGATCTTTCTGCCACACCATTGGATTGCGGCTGGTATGGGGAGGAGAATGCCAATTCAATTCCCATTTGCGCACAGAAACACCTCAAGAAGAGGGACACAAACTGGCTCCCTCTATCAGACACAATCACCTTCAGGATACCATGGAGTCAGAACACCTCCCTTGCGAATACCACCGCCAATTCCTGCGCAGATGGTAAGCCCTTAAGTGGCACAAGGTGAACCATTTTTGAGAATTTGTCCACAATAATTAGTATTGCAGTAAAGCCCATGGACCTCCGAAGGTCGCCCATAAAATCAATGGACTAGTGTGACCAGGGGAGTTCCCCGTTGGCCACAGGCTGGAACAAGCCTACCGGCAGATGTCGAGGAGACTTACTTTGAGCACACGTGGTACAGGCTACGGTAAAGGCAGCACAATCAGAGTGGAGGCTCGGCCACCAAAACAGTCTAGACAGAGACCAGATTAACTGGTCGCGCCCAATATGGCCAGCGATTTTGGAAGCATGGTATGTCTCCAGAATTTTAATATGGAACTGAGCCGGTACAAAACATCTCCCACTAGGAGGGGGCAGATGTCTGAGTAGCCAGTATCTCCTCTGCCATGGAGAAGTAATGCAGGTGCATATCGTGGCAAGAATGCGATCAGCAGGAATGATCGTAACAGGAGGAACCTCCTCCTTTGACCTACTACTAAATTGGTGTGACAGGGCATTAGCTTTCACATTTTTCTGAGCCCGGAAGGTAGGTATCACGGTGCCCATGATTGCTGGCTTTTCTTGTCAGTTAGCTATAGGTGCTTTCCATTGGTTGCCTGTGATTAGCCCGCCCAGTATTGCCTATATAGACTGGGCTCCTGCACCCTTTCACTGCCCTTTCGTGGTGTTTCTATGCCAGTGCTATGCCTGTCTATGGAGTCCTGTGTACCTCTTTGGCCTGCTTGACGTCTCTCCTGTTCCTGCGCCAGTGCTGCCTCCGTTATAGCACCGGTAGGGCCTCCGTGTTTGTCCAGTACACGTTACTGGTTTGCTCCACTCAACACCGGTTGCTAGTGCTGCCACCGTTATAGCACCGGTAGGGCCTCCGTGTTTGTCCAATACGTGGTACTGGTTTGCTCCACTCTACACCGGTTGCTAGTGCTGCCTCCGTTATAGAACCGGTAGGGCCTCCATGTATGTCCAGTACATGGTACTGGTTTGCTCCATTCTAACACCGGTTGCTAGTGCTGCCTCCGTTATAGCACCGGTAGGGCCTCCGTGTTTGTCCAGTACATGGTACTGGTTTGCTCCACTCTACACCGGTTACTAGTGCTGCCTCCGTTATAGCACCGGTAGGGCCTCCGTGTTTGTCCAGTACATGGTACTGGTTTGCTCCACTCTATCACCGGTTGCTAGTGTTGCCTCCATCATAGTACGGGTAGGGCCTTCGTGTTTGTCCAGTATGTGGTACTGGTTTACTCCACTCTGACACTGGTTGCTTGCTGCCTCCGTTATAGCGCCGGTAGGGCCTTCGCTACACTGTGTCACTTCTGCCACAGGCTGCCTTACCCGGTATATTGGTAAGGCCGATAGAGCCTCCTTAGTCCATTGCTGTGCCAGTGTAGGCTGCCTTGCCCGGTATATTGGCAAGGTCGGTAGAGCCTCCTCAGTCCTATTGTGCCATCTCCTAGGCTGCCTTGCCCGGTATATTGGCAAGGCCGGTAGAGCCTCCTCAGTCCTACTGTGCCATCTTCTAGGCTGCCTTGCCCGGTATATTGACAAGGCCGGTAGAGCCTCCTCAGTCTTATTGTACCATCTGCTTGGCTGCCTTACCCGGTATTTTGGTAAGGCCGGTAGAGCCCATATGTTGCATCCATTGTATGCTATACTATTTGAACCTGTCGTGTGTCTGTAACATATGTGTGACGTTCAGGACCTGTGAGGGTTCTTATTATCTTTTCAATAAAGCTGTGTTTTTATCTTAACTCAGTGTCTGTGAGTCAAAACAAACCGTGACAGTACGAAAGGGCCATGACCTCAGACAATAAGAGTGAGGGTAATGCACAGAACATGCATTAGAGGATACCTTTTGTAGATTTCAAATTTTTTGGCTTACTAATGGAATAATAGGTAATATGAAGAAAAAAGAGAGGATTATTGTGTGAAACTGAGGCTTGGTCCTCTGATCTTCACAATCACAGCCTCGGTACCGAATGCGATAGAGAGAAGGATGCGGGATCGAGGTGTGAATGTGAGTGGCAATGTATGTATCCAATTAGAAGAACAATACACCGGAAACGTAACATTGTATCAATTAACAGGTACCAGCGATAGTAGGTATAAAAGAATGGTTGTTGGTTATAGAAGGGTTTGACCCCTGAGGAAGTAAAGCGCATTCACGAAACGCACAGCGTATGGTCTGCTTTTTATGTGTTTTTTTGTTGCTTTATTTATAATAAAATTATCTGGGATTTTAAACAATTTGGAAGTTACCCTGGTTTCTGCCGATGTGGAAATAAGAACACATATCCAGTGAGAAGTTAAGCCGTTCTGGGGCATATACCAGTATATGCGTGGATTCTTTGGAGGCAAGAAATAGCCTCAAGATCCTGTAAGTACAATCAGTGAGACAGGACATTTGATTATTTTACTCCAATACTACACTTAGAGGCATACTGCGCTATTCTGTTTGTCTTTTGTCAGCAGTTCATTATGCCCACCCACCCCTCCCTCGTTGCCTAAACTTAATGACCATGTACGAGAATTCTGTGAACCTATGCAGTTAGGTTTTACCAGGTTAACTAAGGAGGAAAGAGCACACCACAGGAAGCAAGGGCTATGCTTATACTGTGGTAAAACTAGGCACATGTTAAGAACCTGTCCCGTACGTCGGGGAAACGAACGCACCTAGGGTACCTTGGGGGACAGGCCCTAGGTGGTGTTCAACTGTCCCCAGATTCGATCATACAGAAACCCACCATCCAGGTGGTACTCTCATGGGCAGATCGCTCAGTGGAGGTTCTGGCCCTGATTGACTCCAGCGCGGCCGGTTATTTTATGGATAGTGCCTTTGCTGAACGGCACAAGATTCCGCTGGTTGAAAGGGAATGGCCTCTTGCCATTGAAGCCATTGACGGAAGACCACTAGAACCAGCTCAGATTAATTTTGAAACTATACCAGTACCTATAACTATTGGGGTTCTTCACAGGGAAGAACAGCAGTTCCAGATAATCCACTCTCCTCACCATGCAGTCATTCTGGGATTTCCTTGGTTGCAGCTGCATAATCCTCAGTTTGATTGGCAGAATTGTGAGATTTCATCCTGGTCCCAATATTGCATGGAGCGTTGTGTGTCTCACCCGGTTAAGATTCTGTGTGCCTCTCCCTCATTGCCAGTTGAATACCAACAATTCAGTGATGTTTTCAGCAAGGGAGAGGCTGGCACCTGCCTCAACACAGGTCTTATGATTGTGCCATTGATTTGCCCCTGAGGGTGGTACCCCCTAGGGGACGTACGTATCCACTGTCATGCGATGAGAACCAGGCAATGGAGGAATATATTGAGGATGCCCTCAAAAGAGGGATCATCAGGAAATCCACGTCGCCTGCTGGTGCTGGGTTCTTTTTCGTGAAAAAGAAAAATAGCGAGTTAAGACTGTGTATCGATTACCGTGGCCTAAATAAGTTGATGCCTAAGAATGCATATCCGATACCACTCATCACCGTTGGAAAACGGCTTTTAACACTAGATCCGGGTACTATGAATATCTAGTTATGCCGTTTGGCCTCTGTAATGCACCTGCGGTGTTCCAAGAACTGATCAATGATATCCTCAGGGATATGCTGCAGTCCTGTGTTGTTGTCTACCTGGACGGTATACTTATTCACTCGGCTAATTTATCACAACACATCAAGGATGTTTCAGAAGCGTTGCTCCGCTTACGAAAAAATAAGCTGTATTGTAAAATGGAAAAGTGCGAGTTTCATAGATCCAGTGTGCCCTTTTTGGGGTTCGTAACTGCCAAAGAAGGTATTGCTATGGATCAGGAGAAACTCTCTGCAGTATTGCAATTGCCACAGCCCAAAGGATTAAAAGCGATCCAGCAATTCCTGGGGTTCGCTAATTATTACAGAAAGTTTATTAAAAACTTTTCCACGATTGTTAAACCATTGTCTGACCTTACACACAAGGGCGCCAATCCTTCCCAATGGTCTGAGGCAGCTGAACATGCCTTTGAGACACTGAAATCTGCTTTTGCAGCTGCTCCGGTGCTATCCCACCCCAACACATCTCTTCCGTTTACGCTGGAGGTCGATGCCTCAAATATTGTGGTTGGGGCAGTACTTTCTCAACGACCAGTGACAGGGAGCACTCTCAGACCATGTGGGTTTTTCTCTAAGAAGTTGTCAGTTGCCCAAAGTCACTATGAGATAGGTGACAGAGAACTACTGGCTATCATTCTCACCCTGAAAGAATGGCGTCATTTATTGGAGGGCACCAAAAGTCCAGTATTGATTCTCACTGATCACAAAAACCTGACTTATCTGTCAGAGGCTAAAAGATTGTCCTCTCACCAGGCAAGATGGGTTTTGTTTCTTTTCCGATTTAATTTCATTGTATCATATTTGCCGGGTTCCAAGAACGTTAGGGCTGATGCCCTGTCTAGACAATTCGAGCCTGAAACTGAGAGGGACGAGGTCCCAGTACCCATTATACAGCCTGACTGCATATTGGCCACCCTACGTACAAGTATCACTTCGCCACTGGCGGAAGAGATTCTGGCCACCCAGGCTACAGCCCCTCCGGAAACCCCAGTGGGCAAGTGTTTTGTTGATGAGCCATTCCGCACTCGATTACTTGAAACATACCACTCCTCTAAGGCTGCTGGGCATATTGGTAGGGATCAATTAATATGGTCTCTCTCACAAGTTCTGTGGTGGCCCTCTCTGAGGGTGGACTGTTCTGCATTTACTAATGCCTGTGCCACCTGTGCTCGTGCCAAGACCCCTAGACACCTCCCTGTGCCTACTCCAACCAGTACCTAATGGCGAACGTCCCTGGTCTCACGTTTCCATCGATTTCATGGGAGAGTTGCCAGAGTCTAGAGGATATTCTTTCATACTTATGGTGGTTGACAGGTTTTCTAAAATGGCTAATTTTTGTGCTTCTCCGTGGCCTTCCCTCTGCCAAAGAATTGGCTGTTGTTTTCGCTAAAGAGGTATTTCGGTTGCATGGGGTACCCAGAGTTCTGGTGTCCGACCGGGGGAGCCTGTTCGTGTCCAGATTTTGGAGAGCATTTTGTGAACAGGTGGGCATTCAAATGTCCTTCTCCTCTGCCTACCACCTCCAGACCAATGGGGCCGCTGAGCGTGCCAATCAGGGACTGGAGCAGTTCCTGCACTGTTTTGTCACAGACCACCATGATAACTGGGCCGACCTGTTGCCGTGGGCAGAGTTTGCCAGGAACTGTGCGGTTAACTCTTCGTCCGGGAGCTCCCCGTTTCTTATCAACTACGGGTTCCAGCCTTGCTTGCTCCCGGACTCATTTCAGTCTCAACAGATTCCAGCTCTGGATGAGCATATCGAGCAGCTCCCCTCCACTTGGGCACAGGTTCAGAGGGCACTCAGTCAGTCTTTCCAGCATCATCAGCGCCATGCCAATCGTAGACGGCTGCCTGCGGTGTCCTTTCAGGTTGGGGACAGGGTATGGCTATCCTCCAGAAATCTCAAGTTACAAGTCCCGTCCAACAAACTGGCTCCCTGGTTTATTGGCCCGTTCAGGGTGATCCGTAAAATCAATCCTGTCTCTTATGCCTTGGATCTCCCTGCATCCATGCGCATCCATAATGTGTTCCATGTATCTCTCCTCAAACCTCTTGTATGCAACCGTTATACTACTAACCCTGTGGTGCCAGGGCCGATAGAGGTAGAGGGTAAGGAGGAGTACGAAGTTCAAAGTATCACTGATTCTTGCAGATTTAGAGGAAAATTGCAGTATTTGGTACATTGGAAGGGTTATGGTCCAGAAGAACAATCCTGGGTTGACAGTAAGGACCTTCATGCTCCCAAATTACTGCGTATTTTTCATTCTAAATACTCTCAGAAGCCAGGTCCCTCTTCCAGAAGAGGAGGTCTTTGAGAGGGGGGGTACTATCATAGTGCCTGTGATTGCTGGCTTTTCTTGTCAGTTAGCTATGGGTGCTTTGCATTGGTTGCCTGTGATTAGCCCGCCCAGTATTGCCTATATAGACTGGGCTCCTGCACCCTTTCACTGCCCTTTCATGGTGTTTCTATGACAGTGCTACGCCTGTCTATGGATTCCTGTGTATCTCTTTGGCCTGCCTGACTTCTCTCCTGTTCCTGCGCCAGTGTACCAACCCAGATAGCCTGACTACTCTCCAGAGTTGCTCCTATGTACCATTCCGGCCTGGCTGACGTTCCTGCTTCCGTATCCGACCCAGTTTTGGCTGACGTTCCTGCTTCTGTATCCTGACCCGGCCTGCTGACGTTCCTGCTTCTGTATCCGACCCGGTTTGGCTGTCAGTGCTGCCTCCGTTATAGCACCGGTAGGGCCTCCGTGTATGTCCAGTACATGGTACTGGTTTGCTCCATTCTAACACCGGTTGCTAGTGCTGCCTCCGTTGTAGCACCGGTAGGGCCTCCGTGTTTGTCCAGTACATGGTACTGGTTTGCTCCACTCTACACCGGTTGCTAGTGCTGCCTCCGTTATAGCACCGGTAGGGCCTCAGTGTTTGTCCAGTACATGGTACTAGTTTGCTCCACTCTATCACCGGTTGCTAGTGTTGCCTCCATCATAGTACCGGTAGGGCCTTTGTGTTTGTCCAGTACGTGGTACTGGTTTGCTCCACTCTGACACCGGTTTCTTGCTGCCTCCGTTATAGCGCCGGTAGGGCCTTCGCTATACCGTGTCACTTCTGCCATAGGCTGCCTTACCCGGTATATTGGTAAGGCCGGTAGAGCCTCCTTAGTCCATTGCTGTGCAAGTGTAGGCTGCCTTGCCCGGTATATTGGCAAGGTCGGTAGAGCCTCCTCAGTCCTATTGTGCCATCTCCTAGGCTGCCTTGCCCGGTATATTGGCGAGGCCGGTAGAGCCTCCTCAGTCCTATTATGCCATCTTCTAGGCTGCCTTGCCCGGTATATTGGCAAGGTCGGTAGAGCCTCCTCAGTCCTATTGTGCCATCTCCTAGGCTGCCTTGCCCGGTATATTGGCAAGGCCGGTAGAGCCTCCTCAGTCCTATTGTACCATCCGCTAGGCTGCCTTACCCAGTATTTTGGTAAGGCTGGTAGAGCCTATATGTTGCATACATTGTATGCTATACAATTTGAACCTGTCCTGTGTCTGTAACATATGTGTGACGTTCAGGACCTGTGAGGGTTCTTATTATCTTTTCAATAAAGCTGTGTTTTTATCTTAACTCTGTGTCTGTGAGTCAAAACAAACCGTGACAGTAGGAAACCATGAAATTAAACCTGGATAGGAATAGTCTGTGACAAGTAAAAGTGCAAGACAAAACAAAAAACCAGAGAGAAATAAAATCCAAACTAAGTGTAGTAGTTTAATAATCAATATAAAATATCATGAATCTACAAATATTGCATTCACATTTAGCCCCTCTTGGGCTTGATGCACATAAGAGGTCCCACCTCTAACAGCCTTCGAACTGCGTCCCAACAACCTTCTGTCCACAGCCTCCGTCTATAATGGTGATGATGAAAGATGGAACTCATCCACAAGAACGGAGGACTTTATTGTGGATTATAGTATTCCCTTGCGGGACTAATACAGGACTCTTGAGCGGATGATTCTTTAACATCAGGAAGGACACGCCGGATGAGTTCCATCTTTCATCATCACCGTTATAGACGGAGGCTGTGGAAAGAAGGTTGTTGGGATGCAGTTCGAAGGCTGTTAGAGGTGGGATCTCTTATGTGCATCAAGCCCAAGAGGGGCTAAATGTGAGTGCAATATTTGTGATATTTTATATTGATTATTAAACTACTACACTTAGTTTGGATTTTATTTCTCTCTGGTTTTTTGTTTTGTCTTGCACTTTTAGTTATCATAGATTGTTCCATTGGGTGTACAAGGACACCAAACGTTTCAGCAGCATATGACAACTACTAGAGAGACTTAGGATTCATTCATCTTCATTATTCTCATCTTCATCAATCATCAATTCTCATCATCTCCATTTGTTCATCATCATTATTTCATTTCATCCTCATCTATGTGACATTGCTGGTTGAACTAAAACTTTTGATATATACACTGAGTCATTAACCTGGTGGACTTACACCCAATAGTCTATATTAATTTTATTATTAATTTTATTGTTATTTTATCTGATATTTATTGGTGCACTTTTTAGTTCTTATCAAATAATTTTAGACTATCTTTTGACCTTCATCATTTTGCGCTAGCATCCTTTTTCTCACTGGATAGGAATAGTGCCCATCTGGCCTGACGGGAGGACAACCGCTTGGCCTCAGACAAGTACGTCAGATTATTGTGGTCTGTAGGAATAAAAATGGGGGAACTGGAACCCTCCAACAGATGACGGCACTCCTTTAATGCCAAGACTATGGCCAGCAACTCCCTATCACCAATCTGATAAACCATCTCCGCCTTAGATGTTTTTTCCCAGAAGTAGCCACAAGGGCGTAAAGCCTCTCCAGGAGCCCACCACTGAGAAAGGAGGGCACCTACTCCAATCTCTGATGCATCAATCTCCAGGGCAAAGGGCAGGGTGGGATTGGGATGTACCAGGATTGGAGCCGCAGTGAATGTTGCCTTGAGGTTGTCGAAGGCAGCTAGTGCATCAGAAGACCATTCTAGCACTTTGGCTCCTTTCCATGTCATGTCAGTTTTACAATGGTTGAGAAATTTCTTATAAATTTACAATAATAGTTTGCAAAGACCAAAAATCTTTGAATCGCCTTCAGTCCCTCCGGATGAGGCCACTTGATCAAAGCAGAAAGTTTTTTGGGGTCCATCGCAAACCCAGATGCGGATATAACATACATAAGAAAGGTAAGTTGGATTCTGTGAAACTCACACTTTTCCAACTTGCATAACAAGTTGTTGTCTCTCAGGAGCGAAAGGACCCTGGATACATCCGCATAGTGGGTCTTCACCGTTGGAGAATGGATAAGGATGTCATGCAGATAAACGACAACGCAGCTTTGCAAAAGTTCTCTCAGAATGTCATTTATAAATTCTTGGAAGACAACGGGAACATTCCACAGGCCAAAGGGCATGACCAGGTATTCATAATGCCCGCTCCAGGTGTTGAATGCTGTCTTCCATTCATGCCCTTGTTTAATCCTGACCAAATTGTAAGCCGCCCTCAAATTGAGCTTAGTAAAGATAGTAGAACCTTTGAGGTGGTCAAACAGCTCAGTAATAAATGGTATGGGATACGCATTCTTTACTATCAGTTTGTTTAAGCCCCGATAATCGATACAAGGGAGTAATTCTCAGTCCTTCTTTTTTACAAAAAAATATCCAGCACCCGCAGGGGATGAGGATTTCCGAATGATGCCCCTCTCCAAGGCATCAGCCACATACTCCTCCATGACCTTATTCTCTTCCACAGATAGAGGGTACGTACGACCCCGGGGAGGGGTAGTCCCAGGCAGAAGCTCAATCATACGGTCTATGAGGAGGTAATGCTCCGACCTGGACATTGTTAAAAACCTCGGAAAACCACAAATAGATCTCCGGTAGGCCTTGAGACTCGGCACAGGCAAGTCTGATGGGACGTGAAAGACATGACTCCTCAAAGAGAGACCCCCAGGACAATATCTCACGTGCTCCAGTCAATTTTAGGGTTATGTTTTTGTAACCATGGGAACCCTAATACAATAGCATAGTGCAGGGAGTTTATCACCTGAAACTTCAGGGTTTCCTAATGCAGGGCTCCCACACTTAGGGTAAGTGGGGCCGTCTCATGGGTAATATGTGCTGGCAGCAGGGGTCTGCCATCAATAGCTTCAACCACCAAAGGAGTTCATAAGGCAGTAAAGGAATCCCAAAACGCTCAGTGAATGCGGCATCCACAAAATAACCTGCCGCGCCAGAGTCTATAAGAGCAGGCACAGGGATAGACTCTTTGGCCCATGATAGGACTATATTCAGCAAGGGTTTAGCCTAAGAAGCTTCAGGGGACTGTGAGATGCCACCTAAGATCTGTCCCCGACAGGATCTTTTGGTGCAAGCGTCTCCCGGACGTAGCGGGCATGATTTCAGGAAGTGACCTTTCTTACCACAGTACAGACATAGTCCCTCCCTCCGCCTATGGGCCCTCTCTGCCGCAGAGAGTCGGGTAGCCCCCACCTGCATAGGTTCACTACCCATAGTGTCGGAACCAGGAGACATGGGAGGTAAGGGAGGACAGGGTGGGCAAGAAAAGCTATAGGACATGCTGGTAGGATGCCTCCGCAGGCTCTCCTGTGTATCTATAAGGATGACAAAGGATATCATCTCATCCAGACTATTAGGTAGGTCACGAGCAGCAATCTTATCCTTCATGAAATCGCAAAGCCCTTGGGAGAATGCAGCTATCAGGGCCTCATTGTTCCACCTTACTTCGGCTGCTAAGGTCCGAAACTCGATTGCATATTCCGCCACCGTGCGGTTACCCTGACGGATGGTCATCAGATGTTTGGAAGCCAAGGTCCCGTGAACTGGCACATCAAATACACTTCTAAATGAGGCCACAAATTGAATAAAATTATATATTATGGGTTTCTCCATCTCCCATAATGGATTCTCCCAAGCCAATGCCTTGTCAGCCAGGAGAGAAATCATAAGTCCAACCCTACTGTGCTCAGTAGGGAAGGCATGAGGAAGTATCTCGAGGTATATGCCCAACTGATTAAGGAATCTGAGAAATAACTCAGGTTGTGGGAGTGGAGCGGATCCAGTTAACCCTCTGACCAGTCCTGCATCAGAGATGGTAGCAGCTGCAGGTGCCGAAGGAGAAACTGGGGTGGCCACCTGCTGCGCATTATAGCATTCCCAGTGAGCGATTCTGAAAAGCAGGGTCTGCAGGCACCTGCCAACTGATCAATACATTGATCCTGATCCTGCATTCTGTCAAATATTCTCTGTAAAGGAGAATCACTACCACCGTCTGTTGTCATGACCCTTAAGTACTGTTAGGTGGCAAGCAAAACCAGGAGTCAGGCGGTATAGTTAATAGAATCTTTATTATGAGAATAATCACAGTAATGCAATATATAAATAAACACACAGTGGGTGATTGAAACGGCGAGCCCTGTATCAGGAATAGCAGTCTCCCAATCTCTGCACCACACTGTCCGAGACTAGGCCTCAGCCCACTGGAGTCTCGTAGTAAGGTAACGCCCAAGCGATACTGACTCAGCCTGCAGTCAGTAGCTAGGAGTCTGCTAGAGCTCCAGCTCAGTACTAGAAAGGATGTCTGAATAACGGAACCAACAAACTGAGCGGACAGACAGAGCCTTCTAGTAAGCACCAGATAGCATAGTCAGACGAACCAAAGTCATACACGGAGCGGGTAGTCAGCCAGAGCCACAGGTCTGCCCCAGAAAGGGTATCCACTGAAGGGATGGAATGCTGGATGCTCAGTGGATAGAGCCCCAGGTCAACACCAGAGTGGGTAGTCAGTCAAGCCTAGGTCATACACAGAGCGGGTAGTCAGCCAGAACCACAGGTTTGATATCTGAGCCAAATCGGAATGCCAAGGAGAATAGTCAGACAGAGCCACAGGTCAACACCAGAATGGATAGACAGACAAGCCGGATCATACACAGGAATCAGGAATACCAGAAAAAGAACTGCTCAGAACAACAATGTAAGGGTGACTGAGTCAAGGCTCAGTCTGCCCTTTAAACCCCTCCACAGGAAGTAAGTAGGAGGAGCAGCTAGAGAGAGGAAGTAGGTAGGAGGAGACTACAGGAAACAAACACACATAAAACAGAGGACTGCAGCATGCTTGAAGCCTCTTGCCTGCAGATGACGCGTGGAAAGATGCCGAGCATCACTGAAGCAGCGGTGCTGGAAACAAGGTACTGTGACACTGCTATGGTTTGAGAGATACATGCATTCAAAGTTTGATGTTTCCTGCTGTCAGCTGTAAAGCCAACATGGAGGCTCTGCAGCAGAGCCACAACTGCATTATTTAAAACAAATTACTTCATTGGAATGGTCTAAAAAGTGTGCCTGGTTTGCAAGCACACTTTTTAGACTATTCCAATGAAGACATTCCTTTTAAATAACGCGATTGCGGCTCTGCTGCAGAGCCTCCGTGTCGGCCGACATGGATCTTCTGCTGACAGCTTTACAGCTGACAGTAGGAAACATCAAACTTTGAGTGCATGTATCTCTCAAACCATAGAGATACGGTTTTTTGCATTCAATTCAACTTTTTCAGCTCTACACAATGCAAAATATTTTACTTGGACATTACTAACACTTTAAATAGTAGGTTACGAAACTAAAAGCTTGTCCAGTTTAAAGTGTAATATTGAAAGTATCAAAAGAGATGTGTCCTGAAACATAAGAATGATGTGTGCTGTTAGGGTAAAACTAGGGTGTATGTGATGTGAAAAAGTGAAATGATCTCTTCTTCCCACTACAACACAGAAAAGACTGTAGGCCACAGGAAAAGTCCATGAGGGCCACATGCATCTCATCTTTCCTTCCAATGTTCATCATACAGTGTGTGTTTAAACCACTGAGTGCCAAATGAGAGTCCATTGCATATGAAAGGATAACACTGATTGTGCACAGGTTAGTTAGTAGACAGCAGGATTTTCAAGGACTGATTAGGATAACATTACTCTGGTAACAGTAAATGTCCAGTATCTACAGAGAGCAGAGCATTTGCCAGTGATGACTGACATTGAAATTGTTACTTAATATGTTCCTAGGGTTCATTTTACATTTAATTTTGATCTTGGATAAGAGAGACCACTAATTTGGAAATTGTTGGTGAAATGTTGTTGGCCCTTTTAGGCCAGATTATTATCCAGGATCTTGTTACTTGACCATAGGAATAAATGGCTCTAAATTTAACAGAAAGGGGCAACCCCTTGTGATTGGCGGAAATAGATTTTGACTTCAACAGGGAAGGGATTTTTTATGATAAGACCCATTAAATTGTGGAATCCTTTGCCCAATGACATGGTAATGGCAGATACAATAGATAAATTTAAAATTATATTACATGCATTTCTTTTAAGAGGTAACCTACAAGGTTACTGTGTTTTAGTGGGTAAAGCAGGAGGATACAGTAAAAAGATTAGTACTCATTTTGATGGCAGGAAGGCTTAAAGGGATAGTAATAGTTGGTTTTAATAAATGCTAATCTTGTAGATATTAAAAATAGAAATATAATAAAGTACCTCCCGTCTCTCAAACATTTATAGTTTAAGAGATCGAAGCATCTAAAGTCCCCCCCTCCCGCCCCTTTCATAGACGTCAGTGCTCTATGGGACAAAAGCAGATCCTGGTCATTTGACCAGCCGGTGGCTCTTCAGCAGAGCCGAGAAAGCGTTATGTAGAATGAAATACTTCATTGGGATGGTCTAGAAAATGTGCTTGCAAACCAGGCACACATTCTAGACTGGTCCAATGGAGTATTTCATTCTACATATCGCTATCTCGGCTCTGCTGAAGAGCCACCAGAATGTCAAATGACCAGGATCTGCTTCTGTCCCATAGAGCACTGACATCTATGAAAGGGGCGGGAGGGGGGGACTTTAGATGCTTTGATCTCTCAAACTATAAAGGTCTGAGAGACTGCAGGTACTTTACTGTATTTCTATTTTTAAAGGGACACTAATGTCCCATAAAAAAAAAATTCTTGTTTTGTACCGTTTAAAAAAATAAATTATATGGCACAAATCCTATCTCTCAAACTTGTATGGTTTGAGAGATACTCGCATGTAAAGTTTCCCTTCTGATGTCAGCTGTAAAGCTGACAGCAGGAGATTCGAGTCGAGGAGGCTCTTCAGCAGAGCTGAAATCACTTTATTTAAAAATAACTACTTCATTGGAACGGTCTACAAAGTGTGCTTGCAAACCAGGCACACTTTGTAGACCTTTCCAATTACGTAATTATTTTCCAGTGTTGCGATTTCGGCTCTGCTGAAGAGCTGCCGGATGGTTCCAGGACCGGGATCTCCTGCTGTCAGCTAGAAGCTGACATCAGGAGAAGGGGGCGGGGGACATTACATGCTAATATCTCTCAAAAGCTAAAAAACAAGAAAAACATTTCATGGGACATTAGTGTCCCCTTAATATCTACAAGATTAGCGTTTATTAAAACCAACTATTACTATCCCTTTAAATAATTCTCATTTTTCTGGGTTATGAAGTAAAGGTTGAACCTGATGGACTTCAGTTTTTCACCCTAATTTACTGTTACCAAATGCCTGCACTATTAGGGGTAGGAAAGGACTGTGTTTGATAAACCTGTCTTAGAACAGGTTCCAGGTGCAGACAGACACAGAACACTGGAGCATTCAATTATGACCTAATGAATAAACACATATCACTCAGGGCCCTCATCAGTAACACACACATGCTCAGTGCTTTCACACAGTGTTTGCTCCTGATCAATATATACTAAAGACTATATGCATAAGACAAAAGAGAAGCAATTCTGGGGCAAACCAACTACATCACAGGGGGCAAATATAAATTCTCATTGATTTAAATGGTTTAAAAGCCTAAATGAAATAAAAGTAAAGTTTATGTGTTCCATATGATGCCAGTTAGATTACCCTTTGCTCCATTTTCTTCTTTTGCATATGGCTGTAAAACACAAACATTCTATGGAAAGAACACTGGCCCACAGTTATAAAAGAAAACTGGAGTTATTCTGGAGTAAGCCAGCTGCACCATAGAGGAAAACTAAAACTTTCTAAATTCCCATGCACTTAAACAGAGCATTTTAACCCCTTGAAAGCTAGAGAGGTCTCCAATGCATTGCTTTGAAATGCACTGGAGACCGCTCCAGCATTCAAGGGGTTAAATGCCCAATTTGATTTGACAGGAATTTTTATTTGTCCCCTACTGGTCAGTTGGTTAACTTCAGATTAACTCCAGTTTGCTTTTATATGGGCCATTGCACCTTCACATTAACTAACTAAATGCCACAGAGTTGCAACAACTAAGTTGCTCAGCATTCAGTGCATAAAGTGGTCACAATTGCGTAAGAGTATTTTAACCCTTTTGCCAACAGAGTCATTATGATGACTATCAGTATTCAAACTGGACAAAGACAGTTCTGTCATGGCAGAGTGAAGTACTGAGAACAGGGCAGGATTTCCTATTAACCAGAGTTGGAAACTGCTTAGGGTGCCTAACTGTGAGAAACCTAAATGGTGCTGGCCACTCCCACTGTGCTGAGTGGGAGTGGCAATGGACACACCTACTCCTGGTTTATGGAGACTGCTTTATTGCACAGTTTATACGGTACTATTAATAGACTAATTAGGACATTGTATCTACAAACTGACATCCCTTTATTGGCCAGTCATTTACTTATTTACTGTCTGTTCTTTGGAGACATCTCTAGTATGAGTTAAGACCATTTTTGTGTTTGTATAATATAGGCTAAGGATATTTTCTGTGACAGACAAGAATGGGTAGAGATGGGTGCAGAATCATGAGAGGAGTGGGTATCGAGCGGAGGAGGGCACCTAAGGTTTCTTGTCCAGAAGCATCATAAGCATAAATGGTGCCATGAATGAAACTAAAATGTATATGATATATCTGTGATATTCTGTTATCACTGGTTTTATCTTCAATGTTTTCACAGGTTATCATACATGTCTGGATGCAAAAAAATGCAGCAATAAAGTTTTTTAAGTAACAGAATCCTACCCCAACCTGGTAAATAAAACCCTACAGGACAAAAGATCATTAAATAAATCTAATTGCATGTGAGATGCATTCACAAAACAATTACCTACACCAACCCCAACCCCTCTAAAAATAAAAAAGCCAAAAATATACAGAACTGTTTGCACAGACCACTTTTAAAGAATGTAACCCTACAAAACTCTTTGGCTTTATATCAATATATATGTTTAAAAAGTCTGCTTTACAATCGTATAACACAATGATTCCAAAAGTGCCACTTTCTTTCTATTTTCTTTACAATAGTGTGTCACTAATGATTCTAACACTGCTACTATATGTTAGTGCATTCTTTTCTAAATAAAAGTTCAGACGTTTTCTCTAAATTTACCCCAGCACACAACAGCAATGCTACAGAACATTTTTGCTTTTAATATATAGAGAACAGAGCTGTGCTTGAAGATCTGGATTTCTTAAGAAAGTTACCAGTGCCCCAGGTAATATAGGATGACAGCACACACTGTACACCCAAAATGTAAATATATGTCTAAACATAGCGTCAGTATGGCAAACAGACCTCACGAAACAAGTGGATTTAGGGCTGGATTCAAATGCAGGAGATAAATGTTACCTCCAGTTTTATCAAAAACTAGCAGTGTGGGACGGCGTTGCCCGTCTGTTTTTTTTTTCCCCCTTGTATTTAATAATGTGAAGTGGAATTACTGGATACAACTGTGTTGTGAAGGGTGTCTTAGCTGTAGTTGACACATACATACATACATACATACACACACATATGAACATATACATACTTAGAGACACACACATACACACACACATATATACAGACACACGCTCATACATACCCACACACACCCACACATATACAGGCACACACGCTCATACATACCCCCACACACATAAAGATATTATTGTACATACAGACAGACATATGGACACAGAACATAAACACACACATGTAGGTAGCTGTGTGACCGGAGGGCTAATAGGAAGGGTGAAGGTGTGAGAAGACAAAGAGGACATGTGTGGGACTGGGAGGGTAAAGAGGACACGTGTGGGACTGGGAGGGTAAAGAGGACATGTGTGGGAGTGAGAGGGTAAAGAGGACATGTGGCAGATGGGAAGTGGTAGAGGAGAAAGGGGAGATGTAAAAGAATGAGCAATATAGCTCTTACAGAGATAATGACAGGCAAACCAGACAAAATTAAGTATTTTATTAAAATGTTGGAAACTGATATATGAGTATTAATGTGAGAACCATCACAATGAATGCATTTGGAAACCCTTGATGTGTAACAGGGATACGCAACACATTACACAGCAATGCGTTATGTAACCCTCTTACACAGCAAGGGTTTCCCTTGTGGCACTGAAAAGGTTAAATTATACCCCAATGCCTCACTTTGCAGCCATGGTTACGCACCAGTGACCCTGATACCCCACAATCTGCTTTTGTCCTCTTCCATGTGTTCCAGACACAGGGTTACAGCATACAGGTTATTAATTATGTCCTTGATCTGTTTTTGGTCACGCACGATATACCAGAAGTATCGTAATGTTTTGGAAACGTTGCATACATAACAGCGACATGAGAATCAGAATAGCGCAAGATTCTCGTGTCGCTGAATGAAATGTCGACATTTGAGGCCTTTGAAACGCCACAGCAGTGATGACATCTTCTCTCATCTGCCGCAACTGCATTAGAGCAGAGGGAGTCAGAACGTATTGTGTGTTGTGTACGCATCATGCTCCATGGATACCGGGTGCAGATCAGAGGACTTAGTGTGTGTTTTTTCAAGATGGCAAGGGTGACGGCCAAGGTATGTGCATGGGCCATGAGAGTATATTAGCGTGCGGACGGAGCAGGGTAGAAAATGGAACTTACGTGGAGAAGACACGGTCAGTCAGAAAGTGGCGGTGGATCAGGGCTGTGGATGATGAAGCATGAGTCCGGAGTGGTGGTTAATCACCATGAAGTGAGAGTGTGTATGTGTAGGGCTCATGTAATTATTATTGTTTGAGTGTGTGGGTGTGGGTAGTGTTGGTGCTAGATGCATTGTATATATGTGTGGCACTGAAGAGGTTAATATATGTAGTGTGAGGACGGAGCAAGGTTGAAAATGGAAGTTGGCTGACAGAGAGCGTGTGTGTAGGGCACATGTAATTGTTTTGTGTGTGTGTGTGTGTGGGTAGTGTGTGTATGGGGCTATTTTGTGTGTGTGTGTGGTTTTGATGGTGTGTGTTTGGTGGTGTGTGTGTGTGTGGAGGCTTGTGTGCGTGTCTGTGGTTTCAGAGCAAATGGCAGCCATTTTTTTTTCTCATTACTTGGATAGTGGTGGGCGGGCTGGATAGTGGGGGCGGGGCAAGTCCCTGCATGATTTTCATAGGACTAGCAGTGGCCTTAGGCCACTGCAAGTCCTATGAAAATCACGTCCCCATTGAATCACCCAATGGGAACAGTAACTCCTCCTTAGTACCACCCCTGGGTGTGTTTGCCAGGCACACAGAAGTCTTCTTTTATATATATAGAAGATAGAAGAAGAAGTCTTCTTTTATATATATAGATGTTCCTGTTGATCTCTATGGGGATTTCTGGAGATAAAGGCAGAGAATTAGAACCTGCATTTGAATCCAGCCCTTAATTTCCTTTGATAAATATGGTGCATTTAAGCAGCAATCAGTGTTGCATGCTAGAGGTCTCCAATGCATTGTGAACCAATGAACTGGAGAACTCTCTATGGTCAGCAACCTGAGGCCCTTCATCTGTTGTTGAACTACAATTTCTGTGATCCACAGCTGAGGATGATGGGAAATGTAGTCCATAAACAGCTGGAGGGTCTCAGATTGACTACCACTGCCCTCAAGAGTATCATAGGCAAGACATATTATGTTGGTTGGGTGGGCAAATGGCATGCCCAGGTTTAAATTTTTAATAGGAGCACTAAATAAAATGAAGTTAATGACAGCTGGGTGAATAGATCTGTGTACAAACGGGAAGGACTACGGCCCTCCAATGGCTATGCCCTTGCCATTAAAATGGAGATAACATGTGGCTCTTCAGCTATTGAACTACATCTACCACCATCAAACTAACATAAAAAGTAGAACGAATAAACAGCACAATAATCCTAAATTCCCATACGCAGATAACTGATATACATACACAAGGGGGAATATGTAAAACCTCTGCTATGAACAGGGTGAGGAGTCTGCAAGGCAAACCTCTTTCACACCAGGGTATTAAGTCTCTGATAAGACTTGCAACATCTAGAGTACAGATTGAAAAACAAACTCCAGCCTTGGATAATAGCAGGACTTTCTGTGTTCTGGCAGGACACTAAACTCAGATAATACGGTGAGTAAACAGTATCCTATATGTCTTAATAAAGGTCCCAAATATATATTTCTGTAACACATTCTTGTTTCCTTGCACCTACAGATTAACTGACAGTCTTCTACTTATTTTACCTTCATATATAAAAGTTATACCCTCTTTATACGTCACCAAGATTCACTTCTGGATGCAAAGCTGTTACTCTTTGTTATTGCCTTGAACAATGATATTCAGCCTTCGTCCTAGGTACACACCAACAGATCATGTTTTATCCCTGCTTGTTCATAAGTGGGTAATAAGGGATATCCTTACACCCTGACCTGTTGTGTGTCCCACGGACCGGAGCTGATATTCGCTGCCCTAATATCAATGCTTATACCTATTGAGGCAGTACATCTTATCACCCATACCCCTCCTGATAATTCCCTAGAATAATAATAATCTGGTAATCACCAGATACCCACTGTTACTGCGTCAGACCATTCCTGCTTGTACCTTATGTTAGCTGCCCGTTTGCCACTTTTCATACCCTCGTAGTAACTCTTTGAGTGCCAGAGGGGTACGCAACTCGCACTCAAATGGTTAACCCAAGCATACCACTACTGGCTCTTCATCAACGGTCACCTTTGATGCCTTCTTATCAACATACACCGTACCCTTTGCAGCCCTCTCACCTGAGTGATGACGTTGTTCTTTAGCCACCCCTGGGGTACATACTCCCATCCCCCAGGACAGTAGACTGAGTGGTTGGTCACGGTTCCCGCTGTGTTGTTTCCCAGACAGGGTCCGCCAGAGGCACCAAGTTGACCATGACATTGGTACTTAGGGGCTACGGTATATATGAACTCAGAGAAGAAGCCCGCTGCCAGGGCTACATTGGGCAACCAAGAAGCGGCAGCAACGAGTCGGGTGTAACGCCCGAAGCCACCCACCAGGGGCCACACCCGCCCGTCAAAGTCCATGTGGAACCGGGCAAGGGTAGCAGCAAACAGAGAAAAGGGAGACCCGTGGAAGGGAGAGGTGCAGAAGGACCAGGGGAGGGAGGGTATTAGTCTGGGCGGAGAAGCACGCGCGGCTGGGTGGAGACTAAGGAGTCAGGGAGATAGAGCAAGTGTAGAAAAACTGCAAGGCCTGGGTGGCACGGTGCCTAACAGGTGACGCGTGCCACCACCGTGGTGGCTGTTGGCATTTGGCAATGGTAATAACTGCGTCTACTTTAGTTACAGCTTTCCAGGACTGAAGCTAAAATAGCTAAGTCTGCATTTGCTGCTCAACGTCTTTGGAAGTAGAGCTGTCATTTGTCACTATTGTGCAGGAATTCTAGAGGGGATGCGAGCTGTCACAATTATTTCAGCCGCTTCTGAAAGATGAGCACTTTTTGCATTGTGACAGGCATGTGTATAACAAAACGCTGGAGCAAATCTGGAACAAAGCAACTGCAAAATGGGGCATATAGGTCAAAAAATGTTTATTAAATGAGGAGCAAAACAATTGCACCATATCTATGAAATTATTATTATTAAATGAGGAGCAAAACAATTGCACCATATCTATGAAATTATTTAAATCTTGTATATCATTTGCAATTGTTAAACGCCCTATTGGAATCATGGGGAATCATTTCTTAGATAAGGTGCAAGTGTTTTTGCCTCAGTTTCTCCACTTTTATAATTAGTCATATGCATACCTGGGAACTCTCAGGGTTTGACCCTGAGGCTCAGGTTTTTGGCCCAAATCTCAGGGTGAAGAGCCAAAATCTCAGGATGAGAGAGTTCTGTTCTACCTGTTATATATTCCAGTTCCAGTCTCTAAATTGGTGCCACTTGTACCAGAAAGGCAGAGTGAGAAGTCCAGCTTGATTTGTGTGTGTCCATGCAGCGATATCTGTAAGTTGTTATGTATTAATGTCTCCTTGAATGCTCTCGATTACAACTATCAGGGATATATTGGGGATAATCTATATTATGGGAAATTTAAGGGTTAATATTTATACAATATCAGGGTCAGCTCATTTTGATAGTTCCCAGGTATGGTCATATGTCATCATGTATCTGTTTACAGGTATTGTACTGTTATATCTAAATTTACTTAGCTGATAATTTAACCCTTTGAGTGCCAGAGGGGTATGGTTGTTTACCCCTCTGGAATCAAAGGGTTAACTGGCTATCATATTGTGCACAATCTATTCTCCATCTTTGCACACACACACACACACACACACTGTTTTTAGGGAATGGTATATGTACGTCCATTTAAGTTTTCGCCCCAAGCCAGCCCTCCCTGCCCTTATGTATTTTTTTTTGTTTAGTGTTTTTTTGGGGGGACGCCCATATGACACCCCGTATTGTTGTAAGACATTTCACTTTTTTGTCATTACCAGTAAAGGTGAGTGCCCTTCTGATCTGTGTATCTGCTGCCGCAAGTTCTGAAAATTTCCAAATGCACAGCAGTGACTGGCATTGCTTCCCAAGAAGCTGTGCAGCAACTCAGACCTTCCTTTCATGAGACTTGTACTTTTCTAGATATGCAGTATGAGTAATGAGTGGTACCTTGTTAGCCATAGGAAAAGCAGGAGACCGTTAGAGTAAAATGATACCTTTATTGGCAGAGCGAATCTAGGATGCAGTCTTTCAAAACAACTTAGGTAATTTCTCCTGGCATGACATGAAGAAGAGACCTAAATTGTCAAGCTTGCATCCTATTGCCACTCAGATATGCTGTGGAAGAATGAGACCGTGAGCTGCCTTGCAGGCTCTGTGAGCAACTGGGACATAACAGTTGATGAGGCCGAAAAAATGATTTGTCCATTAAGTTCAGCCCTTGACTTATCTATCTCCTTTGCTATTCCAAAAACAGGAAAAGAAAAAAGAAAACAAAAAACCCTTATGAAGCAATTTCCAGTTAAGCCCCAAGTGAATAAAAAATAAAAAAAAAAATCCTGCCTGATTCCCAAAGGCAGTCAGATATCTCCCTGGATTAATATATAACCGCCACAATTCTCAGCATTTTTCTGGGCTGCAAAAATGTCCAATATGTTTTTGAAAGCATTTACAGTATTGGAGCACACAGCCTATTGAAGTAAATAATTCCACAGCCTTACTGTAAAATATCCCTGCCTTTGGTTTAGTCGTAAGTGGCTTTCCTCTGCTGCTAAATGAATGACTACCTGTTTTTTACTTCGCTTTTTTAGTGTATATGTGATGATTTTTCTGCAATCCAAATGCATAGCTGTATATTTATCTATATTAAATTTAATCTGCCCACTTTAATATCATTAAATAAAAATTAAAAACCATTGTGCTCAAGACATAACCCTGTGGCACAACTTCAGACCAACATAAAAAAGTCCTATTAACAACAATTCTCTGCATTTTATGATTTAAAGGGGAACTAGCACTCCAAATAAAGTCCCCCCACCATAATCAGCCATTTAGCGATAAGCTTACCATTAGTACTGTTATCCTGAATAACTGCATTAGTCCAAAATCCTACTTGTGCTGAGACTGACAGCCAGACAACAGTGCAGACATCTTTGCTTACAGACATCTGCGTGCAACAACAGTCCCTGTCTCCTCTAGGATGAGTTGCATGGTACCGCAGGCGCGCAGATGTCGCTAAAGCAATGTTGCCTGGCCATTAGTCTTGGGAACAGATCCTCTTGACCAACAGGGGTTATTTTGCATATGCTGGATTTAATGGACGCATGTCTTTTTTTTCAGCCTCATCAACTATGTTACTAAGTAGGATTTTGGCCTAACACCGTAAATATTCAGGATAACAGTACTAATGGTAAGCTTATTGCTAAATGGCTAATTATAACAGTGGGGACTTTATTTGGGGTGATAGTTCCCCTTTAACCAGCTCTCTATTTTGTGCAGATATCACCTCCCAATCAAAAGCCTTTTAATTTATGTAGTCATTTGTTGTGAAGCACAGCATCAAAGGCGTTAGCATTAGCAAGTATACTGCATCACGAGCAATACCTTAGTCCAAATTACCACGTACCCTTTCACAGAATGAGGGACAGGACCCCTTTCACACAGTCTAACTGCCATGTCTAGATTTCACATTAGGCACAGGAGTCAACTGACAAGGATATTAACCCCTTAAGGACTGGCCTATTTTCAGCCTTTATGACTGGCAAAAATTTTGGGCTTCTAGTATGCATTTGTTACACATGGTTTCACCATATTATTATGAAGAGTGTCCGTTAAAACAATATATGTAATTTTTTTCCAGTGTTTTGCAATCTGATGAAAACCTCTCAAGCCTTCAATGAGTTGAGATGTTTCGATAAAAACCTTTTAAAACAAGGAAGCCTTTCATTTCTCCCCTGTGTTGCAACTTGTTTGTTCTTGAAGGGCAACTCTTTAGTTGTATGAATAATACCCTGTGTACTTATATGTTACAGGATAACCCCTTGGCTCCTAGAGATGTCTCCATTTCTATGGCAAGCAACAGTGGCTGGTGGAACATGTGGGTGTGTGGCCATGGGTGTTTAGGGGAATTAGTGTTTCATACACTAAAATACCCTGTACTTCATGCTAGCACCTGGAAACATCCTTAAAATGTAGCCTTACATATGCTCTGAGAGAGCAGACAACCCTCCCTTTTGGAGGGTTTCAAGCACCACAGCAATCTCAGGGTAATCGCCTAAAAGTGTCTGTAAATGGGCTGAGATAACAGCCTCGCTGAATACAAGACACTGGACTCAAATCACAATAAGTTAACTGACTTTACATTACAAACAAAAATAAATGGTCTCTGAAAATCCCAGTTTACATATGCGTTAAATTCATTATATTTTAACTCATAACTTGTAAGTACATGAAACTGATACTAATTTCAACCAATTTCATTTTTTGATGTTAGTGTTCCTTTAACTTCTGCACTGCCAGATGGTCCTTTTGTACTAAAAACATGGGTAGCACAATTTATGCCCAACCTTTAACTTTAACTGCATTGCAAGGGTTAAATATACTCTCTTTACTAATCACTGTGCAGTCATTGTGGCCAATGCTTGACATTTATTTCCTTACACTACTCCCCCCCCCCCCAACACACACACAACCAACCTGCAGGTTATTGTCACTTTGCTAATCCTGTCACACGTGACATCTCACCACCTAATCATACTCCACCTCAGCTTTAATGCTGCAGTTATATATCCCATGATGCACTGCTATCAGGGCCTAACCTGACACTAAGGGTTAACCCCCTTCATTCCCACCCTATAATTACTATGTTCTTTGTATCTGCTCCACTCCAGTGAATAACTCTCACATTCCTGGGATAGTCTCCTCCCTTGCTGCTGTTTCACAACTTTCTCCAGCCAGTTTCTACCCTGGATGTTATTTACATGGCACATTGTTTAATCCTTTCAGTGCCTGAGGGGTTTCCAATGTAATGCGAATCAATGTGTGGATACCCCTCTGGCACTGAAAGGGTTAGACTGGGGATGTGCATGGGCTAAGAAACAACTTTTTTTTGTAGCTGGGGGTTATTGGAAACTAAAAATGTCTAAAACTAAAATATCTAGAGCCATTTTAATCAATTCTAGCAAACCAACTGTACCATAGGATTTAAATGAAAATTCTGTAATTGTCCATTGATTTAAGTGGGAATTATAACTAGAATGCTACAGAGGTCTCCAATGTCCCTATAATTTATTGCGTGTGATTCTGCATAAAAAAATCATTGCATCAACCGGGGTGGGCAATTCATCGTATAACTATAATTTCCAAAATAGGCTGATTGCATTTGTGGTAAAAACAGATGGAAAGTCAGATTTTGCCCACCCATATTACAGCCCTATGTACAACAGCAGACATTTCTTATTATGTGGTGCTACAGCTTTGTTGTTCTCTGATCTGGGTAAAAGAGTACATTGGGTGGGGTGGTCCTTGGTAAATGGAAATCACCTTTCAGTTTGCCATAGATGGAGTGGCGCAAGCAAGCACCACTCATGTAATGCTTACCATTTTCTTTATGCTACCATGTTCACAAGGCAACTTTAGCACAGGAGGGAAATTAACACTCTAATCACCATACATTCATTTTCATTTAGTCATTTGGGGCTGTTCGTATTGATGACTGTTCACATGGATGACTGACATTTAATGGACGTGATGTTCAAAAAGTTGTAGTAAGGAAAATTATCAGTAATGAGTCTGAAAATGTTTGACGCCATGGTCCCTCAGTTCCCAGACAGATTAACGTCATGTTTTGAATTCAATTATACCCTGTCCATAGGGAAAATGCAGTCTTAAAAGCAGGTGTGGTTTAATCGGTATCTTTTTGAATGGTCGCTCGCAGAAGAGTGTGTGACCATTCAACTGTTTCAGCAGGTCACCTGGCTAAAAAGTGCAACGTGACAATCTTGCAGTGCATGACGGCACAAGATTGTCACGTTGCATAGTCAATGGACGCGTTAAGCACACGGAGGCAGCTTGAGCGCCTCCGTGTACTGCAGATAATAATGAAGGATGGAACAGATCCGTGCCATAATAATATATTTGGTAATACACAGATGTCAAGAAGTTTTCACTTTCTACACTTATCTGATTTTGTTTTTGCACACAGAGGCAGCTGGAGCACCTCAGTGTGCTGCAGATAATAATGAAGGATGGAATAAATCTGTGCCATAATAATATATTGCTAATACACAGATGTCTAGAAGTTTTCACTTTCTACACTTATCTGATTTACTTCTTGCACACTGCGGCAGCTGGAGCTCCTCCGTGTGCTGCAGATTATAGTAGCCTGTAAACTGAAGAAAATAATTGTATCCCTTTATCAACATTGTATCCCTTTATCAACATAGCGGCCTTTCTGTGAGTCAGAACTCTGAAATCCAGTGGTTTAGTTTCCAGGATATACACAAACCTCAAGAGCTACACTTTATCAAACAGGAATTTCACAAGCAAATAAAAGTATTACCTGCAGAACACGGAAGCGATCCAGCTGCCTCCGTGTGCTTAATGCACCCATTGACTATGCAATGTGACAGTCTCTCACTGTCATTCACTGCGAGATTGTCACGTCTTGCTTTTTAGCCAGGCGACCTGCTGAAACAGTTGAAAGGTCGCACACTCTTCTGCATGCGACCATTCAAAAGTGAACTGTTTAATCTAGGCATACTGTAAAGTATTTAAAAAAATCTTCTTCTAGCATAGTAACATAGTAGATCAGGGTTAAAAAAGACACAAGTCCATCAAGTTGAACCTTTGCCTCATAACCTGTAAAAATGAGAATCAAATAAGCCTTCCTTCTTCCAAAATGAGTATTAGTCTATTCATACCTCCCAAGTGTCCCTCTTTAGGATGGACAATTCATCTTTGAAACCCAAATCCAGCTTTTCCAACCTGGCGTCCCTCTTTTTAGGAGATCAGACTGTGTGGTGTATATATAAGTGTATCACACTGCTTCACAGCAAATAAAAATCACATTAAATTTTGTTTAAAGTTCAGTGTATGTGTTTATAAATTAGTCTGTGTAGATAAAATAGTTTGGTCTCTTGTTCTAAATCATTTATTCTGTTGAACAAAAAGGTGTCAATAGGTCATGAAATAACCTAAAAATTCTCAGTAATGCTCTGCCCACCAGCCACACCCCCAGCAACACCACCTAAACCACAATTGTTCCTCTTTGGCCATTTGCAATGTTGGGAGGTATGTTCTCTTTACAGGAACTTCCTATTTTACCTACTGATACATAGTGTAACTTTGTATATTCTTTCTTGAAAGAAATGCATCTAATCTTCTCTTAAAGGCATTATAAGGTTTAGGTATTACTGTAAAATTGATTGTTCTACATAAATTTGTATAATGATGTGTAGCTTTGTAACCATCCATAACTTTGCCAGTTTAATTTTATTCAATAAGGTGCCCCACCTCCCGCTCCTTTTCTATGACACGAAACTTCCCATAAGAGCAGCAAGCCGTTCACAATGGATTGCAACGAGATACAATCTTCTTTCATCATAAGGAAAAACCTGCCCTCCTTCTTCAAGGGAGCAGGGTTTTCTTTTTACTTATTGAAAGAAGATTGTCCCTTACTACAATCTGTAAGGTACACTGCCTGGATTCCAGATCTGAAGGGATGATTCGTGAGGTATTGAAAAGGGGAGGGAGGGGGGACACTTTATTATAGAATAAAAGGAAAGTGGCAAAGTTATGGATGGTTACAAAGCTACGCATGGTTATACAAATGTATGTAGAAGAATAGATGTTACAGTAATACCTAAACATTACTATCCCTTTAAACATTGCTGTTGTGTCTGCCATTACCACATCCTTGAACAAAAGAATTTCACAATTCACAGACCTTATGAAACAACCCTTCCTCTGCTAAAGTTGAAACACCCTTACCTCTAATTGTAAGGGTGTCTTTCCTCCAGCGTAAATAAACCAAGTTTCGCTAGGCATTCTTCTTACTTCAAATCGCCCCCAAATAAAATCCTCCCCCAATAAATAACCATATAAACATAAGCTTACAAATAGTACTATTATTCAACATAAGTACCACGTTATTCATAAATCCTACTTCTGAAACTAACGGCCATGCTTCTTCATGCTTTAGAGGTATCTGTGCATGCAGATGTCTCTAAGCCAAGATGTCTGCGCTGATGCCTGGATGTCAGTCTAAGAAGAAGTAGGATTTCTGAATAACGTGGTATTTAAGCTGAATAATAGTACTGTTTGTAAGATTATCACTATATGGCTATTATTAGGGGAAGACTTTATTTGGGGTGATAGTTCCACTTTGATTTTGTTGCTATACTCTGTACTCTCTCCTGTTCTACAATATCCTTTTTCAGAACTGGTGCCCAAAACTGTTCTGTATATTTGTGGTGAGGTCTTTCTAACTATTTCTGCAGTGGCAAAATTTCTTTATGAACTTTTGATTCAGTACCCTTTTTTTGCAAGACAGTCCTTTGCTTTGCTACTGCTGTTTGACACTGATCACGGTTTAAAAGTTTACAGTTTTCAAGGATTCGCACATCTCTCTGTAGGAATGAGTCTCCTAGAATGATTCCATTAAAGCAGAACTACCATGCTAGGTAAAGTCGCCCTGCAATAATTAGGCAGGTGGCAACTAGCTTAATAATAGTTATATTACCTCTCAAAAGTAGCCAATTGTAAAGTAATCCTTAATCTTCAGAGACCGAAAGCCAGGCATCAGCCCAGACATCTTGTCTGCGTGCCTGTGCTGTCAGTGCTCCATTAAAAAGCATTGCATCGGCCCGAAAGGCACTGGAAGGGACTGACGGCGCAGGCACACAGACTGTACTCGCCTGGCCGTAAGTTAAGGATTACTATACAATCAGCTACTTTTGAGAGGTAATATAACTATTATTAAGCTAGTCACCACCTGCCTAATTATTGCAGGGCGACATTACCTAGCGTGGTAGTTCCGCTTTAGGTTCATAAGTAACATTACGATTTGCTCATCCCAGAGGTATATTATTACACTTCCCTACATTAACCATGCCAGGGGCTTGGGCCATTTTATGTACCCTGTAGGCCAGACATATTTTCAGCCTTTGTGCTATTCATCTGTTTATACATGATTTCCACTGGTAACTTTCTAGTTACATATGGAAAACTATATATCTTTTTTTTTCAGAACTAATTGTGCATGGTGCCTTGAATGTGAATTATGCAGGGTACAAAAAGCTATGATGTCATAATTACAAAAAAGTAAACAATGACTTATTTTGCTAAAATGTTTTAATTATTATTGTTAGTTTTACCAATGTTCATGGCCAGTGCAAAGACCTAATTACTAAGAGCTCACAAATGGCATTTTTAAAAATTATTTCTACCCCTTCAATCTGGGAAACCTATGGAATTTCCAATTGTATTCATTAGCTAGTGCTCTTAGGAGAAGAATGTCTTGTTGATATGAGTTGACATGCTGTAGAGGATGCCAGAAGCACAAACCTACAACTATTACAAACTCTTATTTTTCTTTACAAATTTTTCAGACTTTCCTGTACAAAAATGGTTATAACAGCTACAGAAGTGAAGAAAAGGTTGGCAAAGCATACCATTTTGTAAAGAAGATAACTAACTGCATCAAATGAGGTGTCATGTCCCTAGCCCTAGCCTTGTGTGCACAAATGTTTCCAGAAAGTGGAGCTAAAGGAAAATATAGCTTTTTTTTAATCTTCCCACCCCTTCAAATGTACTAAAGTCTTTGAAAACTATGGAATTTCCCACTGTATTCATTAGGTAGTGCTCTTAGGGGAAATGCTCAAAACTACACCTACCCATTTTCTTTTTTGAAACTAAAATGGTCATAACTATTAGAGACATGAAGGAAAGGTATGCAAAGTATAGCATTTTGGAAAATAGACATTCACCCACATCAAATGAGGCTGAAGTGCACAAATATTTCCAAAATGTGGCGCTATATGAACAAACACATGTTTTTTTACATTTGCACCACTTCAAAGATGCTAAAATCCTTGAAAACCATTGAATTCCCTACTATATGCAGTACCTGCTACCAACCTACGAAAAATGGTACCCATTTGAGTGGGTTAACATACAATATGGGGGTGCAGGGACATTAACCTAAATCTTTTTTTTTTTACTTACCTGCCTACACTAAAATGGTCAGAATTATTACAGATATGCAGGAAAGATAGGCAAGGTGTACCATCTTGGAAAGTAAACAATCACCTGCATCCAAAGTGGGGGTCACTTGCCTTTTTACCCCTAGGCTAGGGTACACAGTTGTTACCAGAACATGGAGCTATAGGAAACAATTGAGCTATTTTACATTTCTACCTCTTCAAAGATACAGATGCCTTTGAACATACATGGGATTTATCACTGTAATCATTAGCTACTATTCTTTCAAGAGAAATTCTACCCTGTTAGGATGAGTTAACACACTGTAGAGGGTGCCAGAAGCGCAAAACTACACCTACGCAATCTATAATGTTTTATACATTTATGACTATGACATGCCTGTACTAAATTGGTTATAATAATGAAAATGTTTTTTTTACACATCAGTCACTTCAAAGATGCTGAAATGGTTCAATACCATGGGATTTCGGGACCTCCTGCCAGCCCAAGAAAATTGGTAACCCGCTGGTATGGGTTGACATACTATATTTTTTGTGCATACCACGGGGATGTCCAACGCATTGCAATGCATTGGACCTCCTGTGGAACACATCGGGTTCATTTTTGTTTGTGGCACACACAGGGTTTTTTTTTTTTCATTTTTTTATATTTAGACCTCATTGGGGGGGATTAGAACCACCCTTTGAGGTCTAAATAATGTAATAATGAAAAAACAATCATAATAATCCTTTGTCTGCTACAGGGATGTGCAATGCATTCCAAATCAATGCATTGGACCCTCTGTGGCACACAGAGGGTTAATTTTTAATTATTATTTTCATTATTTAATTATTTTTTATTCATATCTCAGGGTCCTGATGCCCCCCACCCCAAACAAGGTGTGAATACAAAATACATTCAAAAAAAGTGTTTGTCACAGGCGGTTTGGACCCCCCCTGTGGAACATGCAAAGTTTTTGTTGGGGTTTTTTCCAATATTTTAAATTTATACCTCATTGGGGGTACATCAGGACCCCTCCTGATGCCCCACAACAAGGTCTGAATAAAAAAATAATGGAATAAAAAATAATCCTGTGTGTACCACAGGGTTAAGTTTTTTTCTTTACAACTTTTTTTAAATTCAAACCTTGTTGGGGGGCATTAGGACCCATCCTGATGCCCCCAATCAGGTCTGAATAAAAAGAAAGGCTACCCCTATCAGTAGGAGTGAATGATCATGTCACAATCCCGCCCATTCCTACCCAGAAGCTCGGGATAGAAGTGAAGGACAAGCTGCTGGGCTACTCAATAACTGGGAGGGGGGGCATCAGGAGAGATACTATTGTCCCGTCCTACTGTCCCCACCAAGCAAGGATGAATTTTTTTTTCGTATTGTGGCCACTGCATGCCAGTAAAAACAGCTTATGCAGTGACCGCAATTCTGTGGTACGGAGTATGGACTTGGCACGGCAGGATCAGCTGTCCAAGCCTGTACATAGTACCACCCTGGCACTCTGGGGGTTATATGTCATATTCCATTTGTTAGCCCACTCTGTCATTATTTTGTGTGCAATTTTCACCATATATCCTGGCAAAATACAAATGATCTAAACTTGGAGAAGAAATATTTGTGGATAGGAGTGTGAAGCAGTAATGTGGAGTATATTATTAAAAGAAAACTTCTTTCTTTGAAAACTTGTAATTTTAAGCCTTTGAGTGGCGAAAAGGCATCCAATGCATTGTGCTGCAATGCACTCGATACCTCTCTAGCACTCAAAGGGTTAAAGACATAAACATTCTGACATTAAAAATGTATTCTAGAGGCTGCATTCATCAAGCTCATCTTACTGCCATTTTTTAAATATATACACTTTTTTCTTAAAAATTAGCAATTTACTTTTGAAAATACTGTTGTTCTTTTACCATCAACCAGAGATCTGACATTTTGTCATTATAATGCTCTTTTGAACATTGTGCACCATATCGCATTCTGATGGCAGGGAGGCAATATGTAGTGTAGAATCCATCAGTTTTAGGATCTTCAGCTGAAGAGAACAACTTCCATCATCCCCTATAAGACTTCAGCTGTTTAGGGATGATGAGAGTTGAACTGTGCAACAGTTGGAGGACAAACAATTGACTACTTCTGATGTAGTGTCTGTACAGTGGCCCGCAGTGGTGGGTTCTCTATGTCAATGCCCACCTAAGCAACTAGACAGTTGTACTACACATCACACTATGAGAGCTAAAAAGCATCAGCCAGTCACTATTGGTTACATGCCACATTCTTCCTCACTGGATTTTCTTACACATTCCCTCAAACTGATCCCCACTAGCACAGAGGATGCAGGAGATCATGGGCCATATGCCCAAAGAAAGAAGAGCAATTCTGGGACAAACAACTGTAGAATACCAGAACAGAAAAAGAAAGATGATGTCCTCACATGAATGACCAAGTTTAAGCTCTACTGAGCAATTTTATTTAAAACCATAAATGCACAACATTTCGGGGAATCATGCTCTTCGTCAGGTCCTAACATATACATTCTACATTGTAGTCTAAAATACCAAAAAGAGCACCAAATTATGAAACGCAGCGATCAGCGTCAATTAATTAAGTTACTTAATGAACAAATTAATAAACAAATTAAACATTTTTATTGACAGACTACCTTTTCTAAAAATAAAAAAGGGTCATACATAAACCATCTTATTCATATCTAAATAATATTCGGTACTCAGATACATACTGAAAATGTATATATGTCAGAGATAATCAGTGTAAGGTTAATTAGTTAACAACAAATGTGCTTTCCCATATAAGAAAATTTCACATAATTAGATTCATATAAAACAAAATAAGGGAGATAAGAATGAAATGTCGGCAGCAAACAAATATCATATCCTTATAAGGTAATGAGCAGAAATAAATATATCTGTATTGAATTCGTTACTCCAAAATTTATAAATATTATAGACAAATGTGTAGACATTAGGATAAGGCAAAATAAATAGGAAAATCAACCGCATCAGTACCGGTGGAAACATCGCTTATTCTTACAGTGACTGGAAGTGTGTAAAGAATATTAAAGGGATATTACAAGGGAGCGCCAATAGTGTAATATTATTATTAAAATGTAGACCAATCAATAAAACTTCTTATCATGTACTCACATTGAGTTGTTGCCAGATACCTGTTATCAAGCATACTGGCTCACTTGCGTATGGGTACACAGCTCGTCGGCGGATCAAATACACTGGCGGAGGCTCAGACTTTCCAAACTTAAATACAATTTATTTAAAACATACACATAAATGTACCAAGGTACTTAACACTTACGCATTTCACGACTGCAGTGATGCCCCTTTACAAAAGCAAAACCTATAACCTAGTGTAACAATTAAAAACCAGAAAAGAGGGGTTAATATCTCTTTATGCAAGTGAGCCAGCATCCTTGATAACAAGTATCTGGCAACAACTCAATGTGAGTACATGATAAGAAATTTTATTGATTGGCCTATATTTTAATAATAATATTACACTATTGGCGCTCCTTTGTTTTTTGTTTTCTTGGGATCTCCTATACTGCTTGGGAGAGCAAGTGCTTGGATGAGCAGAATACTGTGACTGAGACAGTTTGAAACTCCAGAAGCCTTGAGGTTGGACTGGGCATATGTCTTCTCCAATGCATTAATTTTGTGAGTTTACATCTGTAAGGTGTTTTTTGGTGGTGGCATAAACATCAAGTCTGTTGATATACACTGGGGCTCCCCATTCTTTCTCCCTTCCCTTCTTTTGACAGATATTTATGGATCAGTTAATGTCTTCAACTTAAAAAAGTAAAAGTTGACCAGCCGGTCTTAATGAATTTCTTAAAGTTTCTAGAAATCCTAGTAATATGTCACTGGGTGACTGTGGAATAACGACACTGACCAGTACAGATACAGTAAAATCAATATCTTTATTAAAATAAGAACAGAATAAATATGAATAGCTCTACCCCAACCCTCACAGGACCAGGTGTGAAGACAGTGTCTAAGCACTTCCCCAACCCTTACATGACCAGGTGTGGAGACAGCACAGGATCCCTGACTGTAAGGAGGCAAATACCACTCTGAGTGAATAAATATATACTAGTAGCGAGGATGGTAGTAACTACTAGCACAGGAGCAGCTGTGAAGCACCTGTGAACAGAGAGAAAATCCCCTAGTATGCTAGGGTGGTTTAACTCAGAGACAGATCTCCCTAGAAAGCTAGGGTAACCCAGCAAGCAGCGGTGACTGAGAATCCCTAGAATGCTAGGGTAAGGGAACAGGCAGTGGTGACTGAGAATCCGTAGAATGCTAGGGTAACGGAACAGGCAGTGGTGACTAAGAATCCCTAGAACACTACAGTAACCCAACAAGCAACTGTGACTGAGAATCCCTAGAACACTAGGGTACCCAATGGCACAGAACGGAACGACAAACAGTAGGAATGCCAGTGGCACGGACTTACGCAGACTGAGCACTGCTTGACCGGAGGAAACAACAGAGCACAGAGAGTGCAAGCCGAGACATTAGGCCATGGGTATAGAATGATTGATAGTCAGCCGGAGCAGGGTTCAGCACGGAGCAGGTAGTCAGTCAAAGCCAGAAGTCAGACCGGAGAGGGTAATCAGCCAAAGCCAGAAGTCAGACCGAAGCGGGTAGTCAGACGGAGCCAGAGGTCAGAACGGAATGGAAGGCAGTAAGGAATCAAACAGAGCTGAAGTCAAAACGTAGCCAGGAGTCATACACAGAAATGGAGCATCGGAATCACAAGAGCTATAGCGCAAAGGTACACCATGAAAGGGCAAAGTAGTAAAGGCAGGCTGAGGCCTATAAGGCCTAGCATGTAGGCGGAGACTCACTCTGGCAATTAAACGGCCAATAAGAATAGCGAATGTGCCTCAGCGCGACACCCAGGAAGAAATGCAATGTCGTCTGCAACCACAGTGTCTCTGGAGGCAATCATGGGCACCGTGATAGTACCCCCCCCCTTCAACCATCGCTCCTCCGAGGGAGAGATCCAACTTTATTTGAAAATTTAGCATGGAATCTGCGCAGCAGGACAGGAGCAAGAATATCAGACTGATTCACCCAGGAACACTCTTCAGGGCCATAGCCCTTCCAATGTACAAAATATTGAATGCGGCCACGGACTCTACGGGAGTCCAGAATGTTTTGAATTTCATACTTCTTGTGATCTTGAACGCGCACAGGACCGGACACCACTGGAGTAGAAGTGTAGCGATTACAGATCAAAGGCTTCAATAGGGAAACAGTGAAAACGTTGTGCATGCGCATACTTCCAGGACGGTCCAAGGCATAAAAGACAGGATTCACTCTCCGAAGTACCCAGAAAGAACCTACAAAATGTGGAGCCAGCTTATTACAGGGTACTTGCAGGTGCAGGTTTCTGGAAGACAGCCACACTTGGAAAACATAAGCAGGACACCTCCTGCAGTCTGCATGCTTCTGGTAGTGCTCAGAGGACCTTCGCAAGGCATTCTGAACCTGTGTCCATGTGGAGACGAGCTGCCTAATATGCTCGTCCAGAGCAGGAATATCTTCAGCCTGAAAGGAGTCCAGGAGCAAGGATGGTTGGAACCCATAGTTATTCAGGAAGGGAGAGCTCCCGGACGAGGAGTTTATGGCACAATTCCTGGCAAACTAAGCCCACAGCAACAGGTCAGCCAAGTTATCGTGCTGGTCAGAGATAAAACAGCGCAAGAATTGTTCCAACCCCTGGTTGGATCTTTCAGCAGCACCACTCGTGGTTCCAAGAAAAATGACAGTTTGATGCCCATCTGGTCACAGAAGATCCTCCAGAACCTCGACATGAACTGACTCCCATGGTCAGAGACCAATACCTTGGGTACTCCGTGGAGTCGGAACACCTCTCTAGCAAACACCACAGCCAGTTCCGTGGAGGAAGGTAGTCCCTGGAGAGGGACAAAATGAGCCATTTTTGAAAAATGGTCCACTAACATTAGTATGACCAGGGATCTCCAAAGAATTCTGTTTTCATTTAACTTCAGGGTTAATATCTCCAAAAACTAAGTGTCTCCCTAGATTCTTTGATTTTTTTTTATAAGAAAATAGAGATTTTTCCTTAAATAGTATACCAAACTCAGTGTCCTTTTGTATAATGGGCCAATATTGTTTAATGATTTTTTGTATGTATGTATGATTTTTTGTATGTATACGTGCTAACAAAAGGCAAACATTCAGGTTTCTTAACAACAGCATCAGTATTATTTAAAAGATGATTTCTGTTAAGTGTTAAAACTTTATTAACATCTGTTAACAAACTTTGTTTAAAATATCCTCTACTGGTAAATTTAATAACCATTTAATTTAATCTTATTTTACACAGATTGCAACGGACTGTGAGAAATTGACTATACGGTAAGCTTTTTGTATTGGTACTAGTTGAAGAGCCTGTTACACGGGCCACAGTGTCACTGCCACCCGGTCGCGGGGCAGTCACACGCAGAGGAGACATGCGCATGACCGCAGCACGTGCAGCAGTGTGTACTGCGCATGTCGCGCGTTACACATGATTTACCGAATTATTATATAGGATATGGATGGAAACTGTTAGCAAAAGTAGGTTATTTCGATCTGTAGGTTTCATATATAAATCTGTTTCTATTTCTATATAATTTGAAAGCACTGTTACATAGAGGAAATTTACTTTAACATTAAAATCTAAGGTGAACTTAAATGTGCTATGTAGTATGTTCATTATATGGTTAAACTCATTTAATTCTTCTTCTGTCCCATGCCATATAAAAAATATGTCGTCCACAAAATGAATATAGTTCTTTACATTTCTGCTGAAATTTGTTTCAAAAAAAGATTATTTTTAACAAAGGATACAAAAATGTTGGCATTAGTTGGAGCTACATTTGAGCCCATTAATGTACCCTGTGTTTCTAAACAGAAAGTTTAATTGAATCTGAAATAATTTTTAGTGACAACCAATTGAAGCAATTGCATACAGAAAATATAACTTTCTCAGTTTTGTAACCATATTGATACATGGCTTCTTCTATACACTCCATTCCTTCTTTGTGTAGAATGGAGGAATAGAGAGATTGAATGTCTCAAGTGCACAAAAAGGTGCATGTTTCAACATCTTCTAATTTTTCAAGTCTGTGTAAGAAATCTGTGGTATCACGGAGACAGACTTTAATATGTTATCAAAGGTTGTAGCATACTATCAAGATATATGCTGGCAGGTTGTAGAACCGATCCTGTACCCACCACTATAGGACACCCAGGGGGCTTCGTAGGGTGTATTTTAGGTAACAGGTATAGGACCGGAACCACAGGATTCTCAGTAGTCAAAAATTATTTAGTATTTTTATCAATTAAGTCCCACAAAAATGCATCGTTGATTTATTTTTTCAAAGAAAGGGTAGGATCGCATGATAATTTATACAAAAATAGAAAGAAAAAAGATATGGAATATACTGAGGCACATACTCCAATAATAAATATAAACAACAATATATCCAAAATATAAAATTTATTATATAATATAAATAACAAACTATTAAAATTAAATATGATGTTGGATGAAAATAACCCACAGCACCAAAACACTACCACATCCCCACACCCTCACAGGTTACATAATGTCACCCAATATTACTAAAAACAGCAATTAAAAAGAAAACAGGAATAGTCAAACAAATCTGGCGCCAGAAATATACTACACTCTAAATTAATATCTGATAACTATCTCAGATCATGACACAGCTATAACATATACCCCTTTTAGGTGTAATAATAGAGCTTCTATATCCTTCCAATATCTTCAAAAAATAAATGATTCATCATGATAGGAAAATGAGCACGATGTGCTAAAATAATATGTCAATACGGACAAAAGTCACATGTATCCAGATATCCAAAAGGAGATGGAAATATGGAGATGAGATGAAGGATGTATATGAACATGGTGTAATGATCATAGATGAAGATGAACTGATGTTATACAATGAAACAAAAAAACTGCTGATATAATTAATGGAGCAAAAACTGGTAATTAATGTGATGGAAACAAATATATGAGCTCTCACCAATCTTCACCTTCTAATTGGGGCTATTCACATAGTTAAATGGGCTCTCTCACCTACATACATCTAATGCTCATTAGTTAGAGCATTTATCAAAAAGATTAAAAACATTGTTCATTGTATTAAAAAAACAGTTATATGCGCAAAAATTTAAGTTTAAAAAGTATCCATCAGCCTACTTCCGGCTTGCTGACCAGAGGCAGCTCCCGTCCCACTACCCATCATCCTCTGATGACGGAGGCTGTCTGTCACTAAGGTGGAGCGATCGCATTGGCTAGATATCGATCTCTGCCAATGCGATCGCTCCAGCTTAGTGACACAGCCTCCGTCATCAGAGGATGGTGGGTAGTGGGACGGGAGCTGCCTCTGGTCGGCAAGATTCGGCAAGCCGGAAGTAGGCTGCCGGATAATTTTTAAACTTTAATTTTTGCGCATATAACTGTTTTTTTTTAAACAATGAAGAATGTTTTTAATCTTTTTGATAAATGCTCTAACTAATGAGCATTGCATATATGTAGGTGAGAGATCCCCTTTAAATTCCTGACCAGTACACAAAAAAGCCACTCACAGGTCGTATTGTATCGTTCTTAAACAACCGAGTCTAGCATGTACGAACACAGACTGGTAAACAGGTATAATAAACAAGGAGGATTCTGTCACCAATCTTCACCCTTCAATAGGGCCTTTTGCTGTAAATCATACCAGTGCTCTTTAATTCCATTCCCATGCGGTAGCTGTGACGCAGTTCAGTTCCATTTCAAGTTGACACATATCTCCAAATTTGATATTTCAAGTCAGCATTAGTGAAGTTCTAAACATGTTCCTTTGATCTCTCACTTAACAGCTATGCTATTTATAGTTAACAGTCACACACAATTGAGACATTGCTTCTGCCATATCAAAGTCATTGTCCATTACAACAATAGCTCCTCCTTTATCAGCCTTTTTTATGACAATATTTTTATTATTTTTCAAAGTTTTTAAGGCTAAGAATTATTTTTTCGTTAGATTATGTTTCTTATGTTTTTTATTGTCCCATCCCAGATTAGTGACATCAGTCAAAACCATATTTGAAAATGTTTCTTTGAAGGAGTTAGTAAAAGTAGATATGTAGATTTCTTTTTGAATATACACCTAGTGGGATTATAAGTATTGTTAGAGTCTTCATTAAATTGCATTTTAAAGGGATAGTAATACTTAAAATGTAAAAAAATATGTTGTAGACTCTATCCCCCTGAGTAAAACAAGGGTACTCCCACTGCTGAAAGGTGTTTCATTCAAAAGTTATTCATTTTCAAAGTTGAATTTTTTAGGTGCAATATCACAGTGGCCTGAAATTGTACAGTGGCGCTGTTGCTACACGATCCTATGGACAGCTCTGGTCAGTTGACCATAAATCTCCATAGGATGGTGTAGCAACAGCGCCACTGTACAATTTCAGGCCACTGTGATATTGCACCTAAAAAATTCAACTTTGAAAATTAATAACTTTTGAATGAAACACCTTTCAGCAGTTGGAGTGTCCTTGTTTTACTCAGCGGGATAAACTCTACAACATATTTTTTTTTACATTTTAAGTATTACTATCCCTTTAACTTCATCTTTCTAGTAAATTTGAAAAAGTCAAGTTTGAAATTAAAGAGATCACCTTTAGAGACGAAACCCAGTCCTTTATTAATCAACTTATTCTCAGTTTCAGAAAAAGATGTATTGGAAATATTGACCAGCAAGTTGGTCTCTTGATTTAGATCTGCTGCCCTTCTTGCAGAGTGATATCCTTCTGTTTAGCTTAAAGCCTGGTGACAGGAGTTCCTCCTGTACCCTCAGCCTGACAGTCAATGACAAGGCAGCACGGAGTAGGAAGAAAGAGAGCCAGACAGCGCTGTGCAATGGATGACTTTGAGCTCCTTTGCGTTCCCAAAAAAACAGTAAAGTAGTATTTAAAGGGATAGTAATACTTAATATGTAAAAATATGTATTGTAGAGTTTATCCCCCTGAATAAAACAAGAGTACTCCCACCGCTGAAAGATGTTTTATTCAAAAGTTATTACAGCTCAAAGTTTAACTTTTTAGGTGCAATATCACAGTGGCCTGAAATTGTACAGTGGCACTGTTGCTACACCATCCTATGGACAGCTCTGGCCCGCAGTGCCAGTGTAAAAGGGTTTGTGATGGCAGATAATGTAGATGCTTTCACATATTGGCAAAACTTTAGCTCAGAATAATATAGAAAATTGTTGACTGTTTTTTAGTTTAAAAGGTCATAGGATATTGATAAAGGGATCTATTGTAGCCAGTAAGTATTTTTTACCCATTTGGGGCATAATTTGAAATGCCTTACATTTTTTTTCCTTCCTGTGGACCAAACAAATTTGAACTTTATTGGACGCATGTCATTTTTCAACTTTGTTAACCATGTGAAATTGTAAAGTGCCTAGTAAAGTACAACTACAAATCACAATCATTAAATAATACTCTATTCTCACATATTCCATTCTCTTCAACACAGTTATGTTGAACTGGAGCTGTTGCCCATGATGAAAGATAACAGGCTGGGCTATGTGTGAATGCACACAGAGCCTTTACTGCTTTCCCTTAGGAACAGAGTAAAGATCCAGCAAAGAAGGTCTGTGTAGCAGCTTACGGGTTCACAGGCTGACCTTTTCCACTAGCAGCTTTGGCGATTATGATCCTCATTGCAACCTCCAATGAATGGTCAAGCGAAGTGGGCAGAAGCCAGTTATATTGGCTGGTGCTCATATGAACCAGCCATCTGAAATCTACTTTGCATTCCAGTCAGAATTGGAATGCAGGATAGATGCCAGTAAAGATACATGGGTAACAGAATTGTTGCAAGGGGCTGCATCAGTTCTGTTATCATGTGAAAGAGGCCTAAAGTTTATTTCCTTCTACCTGATTTCAGCTCGGACACCATCACTGGTGCAATACAAACTCAGCCTTGTGTGTGCTAGCACACTGGGAAAAGCACTGGGCAGTGAGGGAAATATCCAATTACTAAATTATTTGTTCCTCATTTCTCTAGTATGCAAAAAGTTATAAGGTCAAGATTTTAGGAATTCCTGCTTGAGCATAAGGGGGCCAGTCAAAATGACAGAATGACAGTCACTGGTTAACTAACCAGTGTTTACTCAGAGATATCATTAAATTCTATCCCATCTGTGGCATTGGATTCCTCTGTTATAGAAAAAGGAAATTGTTGAAGTTAAATAGGAAATAGCAAAATGGTTCCCCTTCAGATATCAAATACAATAAATTGAATATGTTGAGTGCCAGACATACTCACCTGTTCTCCTTACCCCTCTGGCACTGAAAGGGTACAGAAAACAGGTGTATGAAGTACTGGAATGTAGTAATGTGTACAGTAGATCTGACACAAGTGTTAGCACAAGGGCCTTACATCACAGTGGAGTCACCAAGCAGCCTTTTATGCGAGAGAGCCTACTGGCGTAACAAGTATTTCAGGTTAAAACTATGTACTTGTGCCCTTAGCTGTTCCCAGAGGTTTGTTTACATAGTCCCTAAAGTGAAATGAAAACAGCACATTAGCTGACTCCCATGATTAACTTGAATAAAATCAGCTGTGATATTCAGTTCTAATGAGCATCCTTGAGTTATTATTTTAAATTCAAGTAAAATAACATGCAATTGTAACGGTTTTCTGACACTCAGACCAGGGTATGAAGTAAAAACACAGTTTTATTGAAAATAAAACAAGGCCCCTAGAGCCAGCACAGAAATAGCAACAATGGCAATAATGACAAAGTGAATGCACACAATGATAAAGACAGGTGCTAGGATGGATAGGGAGAATTCCCCCAAAGGGTTAATAAATGAAATGGGTGAGATATACAAGATTGGCCAACGCCCAGGATAAATAGCAGTCTCTTGAACACAGTCTCTCAATAGCAGGATAGTGGAGTAACTGCACTGAATACACTCTCAAGTTGATATACTAGAGCCCAATGTCCAGAGCTGAGCCGGTACCCACACCTGGGGCTACAGAGGAGTGCTATTGCCACGCTGTAATGATCAGAACCAAAATCGCCCTTAACTAGAAAAGTAGTAACCCTGCATGTGCCACTAGGATATGCCCATACACCCCTTGGGTGCTGTACTGATGGTGACTGCACAAGCTGTAATTGAGCCAATGTCCTCTGGAGTGCAATGGGAATGTACCTTCAACGTCTGTGGCCCTGAGCCAGAGGATGAACACGGACTGACAAGGCTCTGATGGAATAAGAGATACACAGAAGCACTCAGAGTAAAAGGCTATGTCAGAAAATGTATGCTTGGCAAGATGTATCGGAGGCACCAGACCGGAGACTACAGGCACTGCAAGGGTTAGATGGTTCTGTACACACGCGAGTACCTTGGCAGCCAACAGAAGGCAAAGCAACCTCAGGCTACAGCTACTGACAAGTGAGAGGAACAGTGAGTCGCTTATACAGTTCAGAATGTCGCCGAGGCGACTGGAATGACGCAGTAACACAGGAACAGCAGGCAGAACCGGAACGGTAACTGGAACAGCAGACAGGCCGGCACAGCAACCGAAACAGCAGGCAGAACCGGAGCGGTAACTGGAACAGCAGACAGGCCGGCACAGCAACCGGAACAGCAGGCAGGACCGGAACGGTAACTGGAACAGCAGACAGGCCGGAACAGCAACCGGAACAGCAGGCAGGACCGGAACGGTGACTGGAACAGCAGGCAGGCCCGGAGCAATACTGGAACAGAGGGCAGGCCGGAAACAATCACAGAGCAGGGTCGTCAGCCAGAGCTGGGTCGAATCACGAGCAGGGTCGTCAGCCAGAGCCGGGTCAAATCACGGAGCAGGGTCGTCAGCCAGAGCCGGGTCAAATCACGGAGCAGAATCAGGAACAGAGTCAGACTAGCCGGGTCGGTACACAGAAGACACTGGAATATGGCAACAAGGCGCAGCAACAGGAACACCACGAAAGGGCAACTGACAATTGCCCAAGCTCCAGCATATAACGGCACATCCTGGGCGGGCCAATCAGTCTCCACCAATGCACAGGTACATCATGATAGATTGACAGAAAGACACGGGGACCGTGATAGCAATGAATAGATTGTATTCAGTAGCAGAGCTAGGGAATTGGGGTCCTGGTGTAGTTTGCAGTACACAGTGGACACTTAAACGGGAACAATACCAGATGATTTTGTTATTATGTTTTTTTTCTGTTTCTTTGTTTAGTTTTTAACCTAGGCAGGCTTCCTTCTAACTTCAGTCAGGAATACATATGTTGTAGTCTATCGCTAGTTGTTCTGGTGCAATTTTCAACATACAGTTCCACCTTAAGGGGGAAAAGTACTCTAGGATTAAGTGACAATTTTATTTGTATTTTTATGAGAAGGCTTGATCTTGTTTTATTTGCATTTGATCTTTGTTGTCATCTACTACTAATTCTTTCAGTTTATGTTCGGATAAAGACTAGTGACCATTACAAATCATTCACATCTGTTGATTCACATTTTCTATGGGGGCCTGATCTAGAGGCATACCAACTGAGATCACTAATACAGGAAACTGCAGATATCCAATAGATAGATAGATAGACAGACAGACAGACAGACAGATAGATAGATAGATAGATAGATAGATAGATAGATAGATAGATAGATAGATAGATACAACTGACTGCTGTATGAATTACATCTACCTAGGTAACTCAGTGTTTTAAAGTAAGATCCACTTATTCCTGGGCTGTACTTTCCCTTTAAGGTTGATTAGGAAACTGTGCTATGGCCTAAATCCTCTTATGATATAAAAGGTCAGATGTATGTTTGTCCGATGCAGTCATGTGCAGTAGAGACTGCCCGAACGCAGGCCGATGCAGTCATGCGCAGTAGAGACTGCCGTAAAGCAGATGTTTGTCGGATGCAGTCAAGCGCAGTAGACACTGCCCAAACTCACAGAATGCTGGGAGGTGTAGGTGCATGCTTTATGCACTTTGGCCCATGTACACAGGCATTTAAACTAGTAGTCTAATAATCATTCTACCTCAGATTTATACAAGTCCATATGTACAAAGATATAAGTGGTACAGTTGTGAGACAAACCAACAGCAGTTTCTGAAACACAAAAACTCCTATTGGATTTAAAAGGGGTTTTTAAGCTCTTGAATGCTAGAGAGGTGTCCAGTAGACTGATAAATATATGAAGCCTTGAGTGCCTAAGTCCAGTGACAACAGAAATCAACACTCCAGTATTGAGAAATCTATTAGCGAATGGAACCTCGCTTTTTGTTGGTGCTACAAGAAGAACATCTGGTTCTACCTTGATGATTTATACATTCTATGGCAGTGGTGTTGTCAGACTGGATCAGAATAGGAGGGTCCTTCAGGAGGATCATACAAGTAAAAAGGGCTTTATGAACTGCCCTCAATTCTAGGACTGAGAGAGAGAGATTGCTGGCTTTGGCCATAGACCATAAGCAGAGTTGTATAGATTAAATGCTCCCCAGCAGAGAGAATACTGGCAGTGGTGATCACTGTACACTCCAGTACTAAAAAAAACCTATGCCTTGCTGTAAGCTCTGCTTTGGCATCCAAGAAAAAAGAACTACCACTTTGCTGGTTACAACTAGATGCGACTGTTGAGAGTTGTGCACTTGTTTCAACACACACACACACACACTCACTTCATGCAGTCCCGAATTGTAAACCTTTGGGCTCTGAAAAGGGCCCAGACTCTGTCAACTGACTCTGAGATCTTGTCCGGAGGTAGAAACACCTGGTTGTTGTGAGATGTTGAATTCCAGATCTCTGAAGATTATTCACCATCTGGGAGTCAAGTTGGAACTGGTTAAGTAGATTATCCATCTGTGATCCCTGAGATAAGTATGTCAGTTGCAGATGTATTATCAATAGGCAGACAGTTATTGCCTTCATTATGTGATCTTTGAGATAATTTGTGATGTTGATCCTCTGTGATCTCAGATTTGCTGCCAGTAAAGCATAGACTTTATGAAAACTGACAAGTTTTGATCTCAAGGGAAAGAACCAATTGATAATGATGATAGTGTAATGCAAACTTAAGGTACAGCAAATTATCTGATCTGATCTGAATATGAAGAGGTGTCCTTTCTGACTGAAGATGAAGAAGAAATTAATTTTGTTGGTTCCTAGCAGATGTGAGAGATTTGCTGAGGGAATTGAAACCAATTACATCCTGAAACTGTCATCCTTCATGTGAACCCCCAAAAATTAAAAAAGAAAAAAAAACTTGCTTGGTAAAAACTCCAAGAGGTTACCACCTGCTGTACTCAATCATCTGTACATTGAGGTCCTCCACTGTTGGCAATAGTATCTGAGTCTTCCTTCTAGAGGATGATCTAGACTGGGATTCATGCAAACCTTCATGCTGGGGAAGGATTTGTGGAAGCAGATATGTTCATCTGCTTCTTGTTCTGCAAGACTGGTTTTGGTTTACTGGTAAATCTAGTAACTGTAGATGGTAAGGATGAAGACTGATACCTTTCCTTGAAAATCAAAAGGACATAAAAGATTTCCTGTCTGCGTGGTCTATGGTGCTCCGCACCCGGCAGCTTAATCGCCCTTTCGTGGTGTTTCTGTGTGCATTTCAGTGTTGCTCATTTTGACCTTTGCTTGGCTTCCGATATCTCCTGGTCTCGATCCTTGGCTTGTCTGACTGTCCGATCCTGTGTTTGACCTTGGCTCCGTCTGCCTAACTGATCCGTGTACGACTCTGGCTTGTCCGACTATCTGCTCTGTGCCGACCCCGGCTGTGGCTGACTACCCGATCCGGTTCCTGACTGTGGCTTGTCTGACCTACGCTCCGTGCTACTCTCTCTCCTGTCTGATTACCACTGTCCCCAGGTACAGCTGTAGGAGTGCTCTACCTATCCGGTGCAACTACTACCTTGCCGGTAGAATTGCTAGTTGCCTCCACACTGTGCGATCCCATTGCCTCCGGGCTCTACCTAGCTGGTACAACTCTACCTTGCTGATAGCGTTGTTAGTTGCCTCCGCACTGTGCGATCTCATTGCCCTTGGGCTTGTAGTGTTACCTGTATCGCTCTACCATTGACTCTTGGTACACTACCTTAGAGTGTTCCCTGCTGTCTCTGCCTATACTCACTCTGGGTGACACACTGTGCTACTGAAATTCCTTAATTGGCAGCCTCCTAGTGTACCTCCACTGTGCGGCCTTCGATCGGTACCTTGCTGGTACTTTTCGGTGCACTATCATTTGACATCCCTCTCAGGGGGTTGTCCGGGTTCTCTCCGTTCCTATTCCTGGCGTTCCAGGTTCCTATCTGTCGGTGAGAGCCAAGTCTGATTCTGTACCCGTGTTATCTACTGTCTGATTGCAGTTCAGTGTCAGCTTGAGTAGTGGACTAGACACTGTCCTTACGCCTGTCTCCCCAAGGGTGAGGAAGTGTTTGCTCTTATTGTCATTTGTATTATTTTTATTGCTCCTATTATTTTCTTCAATAAACTGGTTAAATTTACTTGTACTGTGGTTGTGTGGTTATTTGCCTGGCTTACTGTGACAATTTCTGAATCTCATCAAATATATGAATAGAAAAGTACCCTAACAATTTGTGAACGCCAGCTTGTAATCCCAACAAACCGGCTATAGGGAATAGGGGTATTGGAATCCTGCCTCTGTTCAGGAACTTCAGGTGCAACTAAGGGCAAGTTGTATAATCTGAGAAACGTACCAGTCCTGCAAACCACTGTGCGACTCGCACGTTACAAAGCAATGCTTTTGATACCCATCTGGCCCTGAAAGGGTTAAATGAACAGGGATTACTCTTTATCCACTTGATGTACTTAGTTTCCTCTAGCATTGCAGTTATGTAGGATGGTGAATAAGGCCCTACATTCTTACAGTTAGACCTAGATCCTATTGGGCCCTGGTACAAAATCTAGGACTGAGCCACTGACAAAAAAAAGGCTGGATTTACATCCCAGGCACCCCTACATAAGGCAATCTAGGTGCCTCGTCCATGGTCACACCCTCACTCCTCACATGACCCCAGCCCCATCCATTGTTTCCTTGCATAGAAACTACCCTCAGCCTATAAAAAAAATCTTTAACCTCTTGTTAGCTAGAGAAGGCTCCAATGGATTGCTATGTAACACGTTGGAGATCTGTATTGCATTCAAGGTGTTAAATAATAGCCTATAAAAGGGTATACACTTCTTACAGAAACCTTGAGATTACTCTGGCCACACCCACAGTTCAGAAGGTGAGTGAGGGCTACAAAGTTTAGGCACCTTCCCTCAAATTTGGAGCTCTAGGCAGTTTCTTGCTCTGCCTATTGGGAAATATGGTTCTGCTCACAAACCCATGATCTGGAGTATGTCTGAGTAAAACTCACAGACAGAGACCTTTTCAATGAGTTGGGTACGTCTCTGGTACACCAAAGATTAATGGAGGAAAAGGGCTCAACGGAACTATTCATGTCTTACTGGTGCAGTAGAAGCAGCAGTGTGCAACCATGTTAGCAATTGCCAGCCAAGATAAGAAACGGATTGTAAGGGATCACAGGGCAGTGCAAAGCAGATGGGCTTCTTTGGATGTAGAGCCCAGTCAAAACTGCTTCCCTGTAGCTACTCCCTTGTGTTTCACTGGTTTTTGATTTGTTGATCACACCTGATGTTTATGGCTGTGCATTAATACAGCTCCATCCACTTAGTCATGGTGTCTGGGCCAGATCTATAATACCCCACAAGGTGAGTTGTAATATGTCCAATAAATACCATAACACTGATAAATTAAAATTAACAGAATATTCAGCCTGAAACATTGGGTACATGCATAAAATCAATGGTGGAACAATTCTGAAGTATGCCAACTGAATCATAGGGACGAAATGCAAATACCCATAGATTTAAATGAGTCTTAACTCTGTGAATGCTACAGATGTCTAACACCTTGCTAAGGAAATCAGTGTGTATATCACAGGCATTTAAGGGGTTAAAAGATTATTAAAATTGTTGGGAATCATTTTTCCCCTTTGGTTCAATTGGTTTGGCCTGGAACCACTCCACTTGTACTTTGCAAATACAGCCTTCAGTGCATAAAATTAACCATTTAAACACCGGATTGTTCTCCCAGGCCCAATGTAGCCGACTCTTCAGTGGTTCCTATGTGAAAATAATGCCCTCCAAAATCACTGCTTGTTATACACAGTCTCAAATGCCCCACCTGAAAAACTTAAACAAACTGGAATCTTGTCTAAGGCCTCCTTATGAACCAACAAAGGTCTCCCACCCTCAGGTTGTACACCAAGGAAACTAAGTAGATTAACCAGACAGAAATTGAGACCCCAATGGAAAACAGCGTAACAGCCATCTCCCCCTCCTTAAAGGGATAGCAATACTTCGTTTTAACTTTATTTTATTTTATAGGCATTAAAAAAACATGAAGAATGATATAAGTCTTATCTCTCAAACCTTTATGGTTTATGAGATATTCACAAGCAAAGTTTCCCCTCCCGCCCCTTTTACCTAGTGTAAGCCATCTCTTCTCAGATGTGAATCTGGTTGTATGACCAGACAGATAACAGAAGGGGACAATTTTCTTTGTATGAAAACAATGAAAGCCCTGCCCCCCTTGACAAGTTTTTCAGCTTTTTCCCTTATCTTAATTGAAGATTGTCCCTCTCTGCAGTCTACCTGGGCACCTCCCTTCTGCTCTGGTTAAACACGGGGGGATACTTTGTTTGTGAATATCTCTTAAACCATAAAGGTTTGAGAGATAAGACTTATATCATTCTTCATGTTTTTTTAATGCCTACAAAATAAAATAAAGTTAAAACGAAGTATTACTATCCCTTTAAGGCCTCCGTCTTTGACCTGCAAATCTTGAAATCCAAGCCCTCCCCTTGCAAACAGACATTGTCCACCATAATCCCCCAGGACAGGTCTTACTTCTGCTAACTCACTCCTTACCCTCTTTGCTTTTACCCCTACGGAGACACTTAAAGAGATAGTAATGCCTTGTTATAAATGAGTGTTTGATTATTCCTTATAATTTGTAATAATGCTCTGTACCATTCGCAATGTTGTGATCCGTGTAGTTTTTGTATAATTATATTTTAAAGTTTTCCCTTCTCGCACCTTTTACATACGTCACTATTATTCCCTCAGATCTGAAATCCAGTCATTTGGCCAGACAGATCACAATGAGGAACAATATTGTGGCTATCAGTAAAGGAAAACCCTGACCACCTTGGCAAAGCAGTACAGGTGTTTCCTTATGCCAGTACAAGATTATCCCTCGTTGCGGCCCCAACTTTCTGATCTGAAGACAGAATAGTGACTTGTGTAAAAGGGGCGGGAGGGGCAAAACTTTAAAATACAATTAAACACTACATGGATCACAACATTGCCGACAGTAAAGAGCATTATTTCAAAGTAAAAGGAATAATCGAATGCTCATTTATACTGAGACGTTACTATCTCTTTAAGCACCATCCTCACCACAAATTCCTTAGTGTAATCCCTCAAACCTTGAAATTTAAATGGTCAGGGTGAACAAGCAGCAGATGAAATGACAACTCGATTTCAACCTTTGCCACCCACGCACTTCTGCCTTCCTTAGAAGCCAGGCTGACTGCCTTGTCAAATGACTTGTCAAATGACACGTATGATCCAGGACATAGGACCAGGTCAATGTTGTCATTAACCACGCTGCCCTGTGGGAAAGACGTGGTGGACGTGGCAGAACTCCCCCTGCTCCTTTTTGGGCACCACCCTGATCAGAGACACCCTCAAATTGGGAAGCAGCAATTTACTAAACACCACTTCCTTACCAATTTGGTAGCACCTCGTTGAATTGATCTGCTGACCACAGGTTCTTAGCTTCAGTGCCTCCAATCCACTCACAAAATGGAATACAGAAACCCTGCAAATACCCCTCTTCCAGCAGGCATGCCTCTCGCATATACCTGAAAACCCTTAGGTAGGAGGCGCATTTTTTCTACATGCACTAGTGTCCTCCTCCTTGGTGACCAATCCCCACTTCTGTCTGCCACTCTGGCTTTTTATAAACACTGAAACAAGGAATGGGACCCACCCTGAGCAGTAATATTTGAATTTACAGGATGCTCCCCACTTACAATGCCTCTTGTTAAATTGCCATTAATATACTGGTTTCTTTGTAGCAGAAGAATACACAGTGGGAAGCCCTAACTCCCCGGCGCCTGCCTGAAATGACAAATCCGTTATAGTGTTGGGTGGATGGGTCATAATGGCTAGCCACAAGCCAATATCCATCTGATCCCAAGAAAATGGAAGGCTGGACCACCATACTGTCAGAATTGTTCATCATACCTCCACCAAACCAAGCCACTGTATATCCTGCAGGCGTTTCATATTGTGTCCTAATTGCAGGACAATGCCGAACACTTCTGAGGGAAAACATTCACCTGTAACACTGACCGGGATAGCAAAAGTCCTAAACCAATTACCTAAAACTTTCAGTATCTTCCAATACCTCCTCCTCTTCCTTCTTGTCTGAATCCTTCTCCTCCTTATCCTCTGGCACCTCATCCAGAGGACAAAGGGAATAGATCTCATCAAACTCATTCCTCCATATCTTCTCCTTCACATCCAGTTTTAAGGGAATGCTTAAAAGACCTGTCCAATACATGTAGGCTGGCCTGAAAGTCACAGTGGGCAACCCCCCCAAACTAGTGTAAGCAGCAGGCCCACCCCCCACCTGCTGTCCCACCACTAACAATTGTGCTTCAGTGAGCTCCAGCATGGAGCTGGTACCTTGCGGTCCAGCACTGAGCACACTCACTGGTCTGAGAACAAAGGGAACAGAAACTCCAACCATGCAGCTTGAACTCCAGCATCACAGGGGTTGCCCAACCAAGGTACTCCTAATATTGAAGATCCCCATAGAAACCACCAGATGATACCTGACCAGAACTCCCACTCAACACCCTGTAAACCCCCCACCTGCAGCCAACCTGTCCAACTGCTTCCAAAAAACGCATGGCACCAGCCACCCCTGCTGCAACACCACTCAAGGCTGCACCTATTTGGTCAAGATTAACCCCACAGGATCCTGCAGCATATTTCTCCATTGACTGAACCCCAATGCCTTTTCCTGCCGCAGCCCTAATAAACCCCACATATCAATCATACCAACTTATCCCAACCTCCCATGATGGCTAAGAACAATAGACTGTGCTGTAACTGCAAATGGTGTTGCTTAAAAAGGTGCGGACTGGTTATCCCAAGATGTCCCAGTCAGTGTCACTGGAACCACAGAGTGACCTGCAGCAACAGCAACCTCCACTTGACCAGACAAACCCTGAAAAAGAAAAAAACAGTGGCAGCTAGCCACAAGATGTCATCCTAGATCATCACCGTCAGGGATCTCGTGCACCTGTCACACCCTACTCTCTTCACCATGCATTCAATGTATCATCCAGTGCATTTCTAGTAAACAAAAATACATACATTTCAATTATTTTGAAGGGCAGTATTAGAATCAACAATTCTGCAACGTGTATTTTTTGTTGGTTATCTCACATAGGAAACACGATCTTTGCTTTAAAGTAGATCTTTCACATTAATTCAAGTTTGCATATTTGAAAACTGCATTAAAAACTGCCTATGTGTCATATTAGTTAAAAAAGTCCAGCAGGTGTATAGTTTAAAGGGGAACTACCACCCAAAACAATCTTTAGCTTCACTAAGTCCCCATCTGGCGTCTAGCTGTTTAGTAGCGCTAGTCGGCAGAATAATTACCTTATTTAATAGATTTCTGCTCTCTTCCATGGGTGACAGGCAGGACGGAGAGCGTACATCTTGCCATTGTGACTCCTGTGCTGTCAGTCCCAAATGGCTCCTAGCAACGCCTCCTAGAGCCGGCTGGTATTGACAGCGCAAGATGCCCTTGCTCCGTCCTACCTGTCACCTATGGAAGAGAACAGAAATCTATTAAATAAGGTAATTATTCTGGCGACTAGCGCTACTAAGCAGCTAGTCGCCAGATGGGGACTTAGTGAAGCTAAAGATTGTGTCAGGTGGTAGTTCCCCTTTAAACTATACACCTGATGGACTTTTTTAACTAATATGACACATAGGCAGTTTTTAATGCAGTTTTCAAATATGCAAACTGGTCGTGGTGGTATTATTGCTGCTAGGCATCAGTTCTGCTTTCTTCAGGATCATGTTTCACCTGTACAATGTCATGGGGGGAATGGGACTTCCAGGGTCAGGGGAATGTTGTGGGCTCCCTTGACCACTAGTCTGGACGCTGTGCATTACTTCCCGTACCACTCCTCTAACATTAGTCCCACCAGCTGCTTCACCGTCACTTTTACTAGTACTAACAGAAACCACATTAATTTCAGTCACTGAGTCTTCCTAGTCACTAGTAAAATGATAACCCCCTCCTTCACTCCTAACACTCTGTACAAGCTGCTGGACCTTCTTAGTAGTAGTATTATTGATGGGACTGCTTGGGGGTGGCAAGTGTGACTGAGGGTCCCCTGCTCTCACACTTTGCATCATATTCTTCTCCCCTCCCCCTCCTGAGAATTACAAGACACACTGGCAGCAGGCACAGCACTGGCAGCAGGCACAGGTAGCTGACCTGTCCTGTTCACTCTACTACCCTCTCTTCATCTGCCCTTGGCAAATTTCCCCAAGACCCCTAGAGGTGATGTAGGGGGACTGGCCAGCATTGGGTCTGAGGAACCAGGACATCCAAACCCTTTCATGTTGGTGCATAATGGTCCTTCCAGGTCCTCCTTTTATTTTATTAAAGTTGCTCATAATGATAGCAGTCACTACAAGTCTCTCCTGGCACAATTTTGCTATTAAAGGGATAGTAATACTTTGTTTTAACTTTATTTTATTTTGTAGGCATTAAAAAAACATGAATAATGATATAAGTCTTATCTCTCAATCCTTTATGGTTTAAGAGATATTCACAAGCAAAGTATCCCCCTCCCGCCCCTTTTACTGATGTAACACTTCTCAACCAGGGCAGAAGGGAGGTGCCCAGGTAGACTGCAGAGAGGGACAATCTTCAATTAAGATAAGGGAAAAACCTGAAAAGCTTGTCAAGGGGGGCAGGGATTTCATTGTTTTCATAGGAATAAGAGTGTCCCCTTCTGTTATCTGTCTGGTCTGTAGACTGGATTCCACATCTGAGAAGAGATGGCTTACACTAGGTAAAAGGGGCGGGAGGGGGAAACTTTGCTTGTGAATATCTCTTAAACCATAAAGGTTTGAGAGATAAGACTTATATCATTCTTCGTGTTTTTTTAATGCCTATAAAATAAAATAAAGTTAAAACGAAGTATTACTATCCCTTTAATTTAAAGCACAACAGCCTAGCACTTCTCTCTGTAGCAGCTACTATTGTGTTTCACTTCCTGGAAAATGGCATGTCTTTATAGAGAAAGGTGAAAATCACGTGATTAATGGGGCGAAAACTTTCTAGCCATTGAAAATATGCAAAAAAAAATGTTTATGGTAGGATCATCAACACCAGAGCTACTGCAAAAACATTTCGGTGAATACCCTTGGAGAATAAGCCAAAAGAGAAGGCTCTGAACTGGAAGTATTCCTTTTATATAGACAAGATTGTGATGCACAGCTAGGTCTCTCTTAGGTCTACTGATATCAGGAATGTCCCTAGAAAGGTGGACCTGATGACTGGAGCCAATGTCTATCTTGTGTTTCATATATAAATGAAGTAGGTGGTTGTTCACATACATTTTTAGTGCTGTTCCCTTCTCCTTGTTTCAAGTAATTGACAAAGTTTTAAAGATGATTGGGCAGGGTTGTTCTTGAAATCCAGAAGATACCCCATTTCCAGAATGTGAATGACCCATTTGCATGAAATGGACTGCATCCATGATTGAAAAACCTGAATCTAACCCCCCTTCCCCCAGCAGATATGCTAGAATTGAGACTTCAAAGCCTTTATAACTTTCCATAATCTTTTTGATGTTCCCTCTGGTATAGAATGCAGGACTGAATTATGACTATCCAAATTGACATCTAATATATTCTTGAAATGCCTACATACTTCTACTGGATACAAAAGCAGAACAAGTTCCGTGGTTCCATTCAGAGGCTTGTTTTCTTCAATATCTTATTATCATGTGATTTTGAATTTCCTTCTGTGGGTACACCATTGATTAATCACACCTTTTAGTGGACACAACTCCCGTGATCCTCAGTATTGTGCTGATCAGGTGACCCACAGTTAGGGAAGATGATTGGTAATTCAAAGTTAACAAGCAATGGTTGACTGTAGAGATGAACCCAAAGGTACTTAATCAAGTGTTTGTTTAGGCGGTACTCTGTATATGTATTTTGACTTTGTTAAGGCTTGTTTTTGCTTTGAAAAAGCATTTTTTTAGCTGTGAAACGCGTTAGTGTTTATAGCCTGTCATTTGTTTTTAATTGTTTTATACAATATTACATTTTAAACATTGTATGAGTGTCCCCCTACTCTATATATCTAAGGATTACAAAACCTGTTCAAGAAGAAGAAGAGACCCGAACGGAGACGGTTTGATTCTCCGAATGCCTTTATAGTCAGTTGACTCTGACAGCATCTAAATGTGAGTGCAATTTTGTTACTTTTGTACACATATCTGTGATTACATACTTCACCATTGGCGCCCCTATCTTTGTTGTTTTTTTCATTACATTACATCTATGCTAGAATTGAGACTTCATAGCCTTTATAACTTTCCATAATCTTTTTTGATGTTCCCTCTGGTATAGAATGCAGGACTGAATTATGACTATCGAAATTGACATCTAATATATTCTTGAAATGCCTGCATACTTCTACTGGATACAAATGCAGAAAACAGAGGGGAGAAGTCCTTTGTCTCTTTTCTATTTTTATTTTATTTTTTTATGTGGGGGGGGGGCAAATACACTTTTGCCACAAAAGGATTGTTCAGTAATTTCTTTCCATTCGAGGGCATCTGCTACTCAAGCTCTTAGAAAGATGATCTGTCTTTTGCTAAAAGTGCAGACAGCTGGTAAGTGTGCATTGATGCCAGTGGATTGAACAGTGTATTAGAATTTTTACACAAGATGCTGAGAGAGATGCTCAACTCGGAACTATCTTACTGTAGAATTGAACATGCTCGATAGGAATGGTGTCAATACACAGGTGCAATCTCTTTTAGTTCACTAATGCCTTACACAGAAAATATTAGTGGGTATTTGTTATAAACCACCAAACATTGGTGACCTTCAAGAATCAAAGCTATTAATGCAAATAGAAAAGGCTTCTCAATTAGGGAGAACTATAATTATGGGGGATTTTAATTATCCAGAAATAGACTGGAAAAATGGAACAGCTTATTCTGCTAAAAGCAGCAAGTTTCTGAACTTGTTGAATGACAATTTTTTGTCACAACTAGTGCAGACCTCAACCAGAGGGAATGCATGTTTGGATTTGGTAATAACTGACAATGAAGAACTTATCTCTAACATCCAAGTTAGGGAGCACTTGGGGAATAGTGACCATAACATGGTATCTTTTGAGATTAATTCAAAAAAGCAATTTGGTATGGGTTCCACCAAAACACTGAATTTTAAAAAGGCCAACTTTAGCAGATTTAATGCATCCCTTGGTCTCGTTGACTGGGATAAAATATTTTCAGGAAAAACCACAGAAGGTAAGTGGAATGCATTCAAAATAACATTGCAAAAATACACATATAAATTTATCCCTGTTGGAAACAAATACAAAAGAAGCAAATTAAAGCCAATGTGGCTAACCAGTAAAGTAATTCATGAAATAAATAACAAGAAAGCGGCATTTAAACATTACAAAGCTGAGGGATCAGCAGAGGCATTTGCAGAATACAAAAATGTCAACAAAAACTGTAAAAAGGCTATTAAATTAACTAGACTGGAGAATGAAAAAAATATTGCTAAGGAGAGCAAAAGCAACCCAAAAAAATTCTTTAAATACATTAATGGCAAAAAATTAAAGTCTGATAATGTTGGGTCCTTGTTATCTGAAACGGGTGAGATGGTCAAAGGGGACAGAGAGAAGGCAGATATTTTAAATAATTTCTTTTCTTCTGTTTTTACCAAGGAAGACCCAATGGACAAGAATGTGCAAGCTACTTTTACAGAACAGTCACAGCAAGCATGGGACTGGCTAACACAAGAAAAGGTGTTAAAACAATTGAATAGTGTTAAGGTAGACAAAGCTCCGGGGCCAGATGGTATACACCCACGGGTACTTAAAGAGCTAAGCCAGACCCTGGCCAGACTGTTATATTTGATTTTCAGGGATTCTTTTATTTCAGGTATGGTGCCCATGGATTGGCGTAAAGCAGATGTGGTGCCCATATTTAAAAAGGGATCAAAGTCACAGTCAGGAAATTACAGACCTGTAAGCTTGATATCTGTGGTAGGGAAGCTGTTTGAAAGGTTGCTAAGGGAATTTATTCAAGAATTCTGCTGGAACAGGAATATCATTAGCAATAACCAACATGGCTTTGTGAAAGACAGGTCTTGTCAAATGAACTTGATCGCATTTTATGAAAAAGTGAGTAATAATATAGATGAGGGAGCGGCAGTTGATGTGATCTATTTAGATTTTGCCAAGGCATTTGATACAGTTCTGCACAAGAGGTTACTGTACAAATTGAATGAAATAGGCCTAGGGGAAAATGTTTGTGTGTGGATCGGAAATTGGCTGAAAGATAGAATGCAAAGAGTGGTAGTAGATGGTAAGTTCTCCAGTTGGATAAAAGTGATAAGTGGAGTACCCCAGGGATCTGTCCTGGGTCCTCTTCTTTTTAATTTGTTTATTAATGACCTCCCAGAGGGCATAGGGAGCCATGTATCATTGTTTGCCGATGACACAAAATTAAGTAAGGTAATAAAGTCTGAACTGGATGTGTCTTCATTACAAGAGGATTTGGACAAATTGAGTAACTGGGCAGGCAAATGGCAAATGAGATTCAATATAGACAAGTGTAAAGTTATGCATTTTGGGTATAATAATAAAAATGCAACATATAGTTTAAATGGTGTTTCTCTGGGGAAATCTACTAATGAAAAGGATTTGGGAGTAATGGTAGACAATAGACTTAGCTGTAGCATGCAGTGCCAGCTGGCACCTGCAAAGGCCAATAAGATATTGGCATGTATTAAAAGGGGTATTGACTCAAGGGAGGAAGATATAATTATGCCTCTTTACAGGTCCATGGTAAGACCCCACCTAGAATATGCTGTGCAATTCTGGGCGCCCTTTCTGAAAAAGGACATTATGGAACTAGAGAGAGTGCAGAGGAGGGCTACAAAACTAGTAAGGGGAATGGAAAGTTTTAGTTATGAAGAGAGGCTAGAAAAATTAAACTTGTACTCACTAGAGAAACGGCATCTTAGAGGGGATATGATAACACTATATAAGTATGTTCAAGGCCCATATAAAGGGCTCGCCAAAGACCTGTTCATTAACAGAACAGTACACAGGACAAGGGGCCATCCACTTAGACTTGAGGAAAGGAGATTTAATCTACAACAGCGGAAGGGTTTCTTTACAGTAAGGACAATAAAGGTATGGAATTCACTTCCTGAGGAGGTGTTGCTATCAAATACATTAGATGCCTTTAAAAGGGGCCTGGATACTTATTTAAAAAAGCATAACATAGAGGGCTATGTACGTTAGTATTGGGATTAATATTTAGTTAGGGCTTGTTGATCCAGGGAGAAATCTCTTCTTTTGGATCAACGATGGTAAAAAGGAATAGGAAAAGGGTTGAACTAGATGGACACAAGTCTTTTTTCAACCTAAGTTACTATGTAACTATGTAAATATCCTTAAGTACATCATACTGATCCTGCCATGACAGCAGTCTAGCCACAAAATGCCAGGCCATTCCTCAATAAACAAGAGAACCAGCCAACCCATATTTATATTTTGGCCTTCTTGGCCCTCATCAGAGGTATAGCTAATCTCTCTTGAACAAGTAAGGGTACAGCCAAAGACCTTGTGTGCATATTTCGATAGAGCCAAGAATGTTTTCGTATATAGAGATGCTTCAGTTTATTCATTCCCAGTAAGCAAACTGTGAAGCTGTGGGTGGAGTGGGAGTGACCTATTGGCTCCCTTGGTCTGCTGTCTCAGCGAACAGGTATGGGTGCCAAGTTAGCATGACATTCAGTATTTTAACAATATAGTGAGTCTGAGACAGAGATATATATATATTTTATATATATATATGTGTGTATGTATATAACATGCAAACCAAAAATTTAGAGGCTCCATCTATATTTTATATAGTACATTTTTTTTATGATTTTACCAAGTTATGAAGTCAATGGTGAGAATCATTGTTTGCTTTTTGGTCTGATACATATTTATATTATATATATATATATATATATATATATATATATATATATATATATATATAACAAATCCAGATCTGGAAGGCACTCGCTCTTAAAATGAAATATTGCCCAGGTGCACAATCCCCAAATTGATGTATTACATAAGAAAGAAATTGGGCAGCACCCGTGGGACTTTTATGTGAATTTATTGAAGAAATATAGATACAAGTATGGTCAACGTTTCGGTCCCTTGTTGGACCTTTCTCAAGACAATCTATCACAACTGAATGCCAAGTTAAAATACTCTATCGCGCTCAAGCCTCCTACATGCCGCCGATGACGTCACCGGCCCGCCGACATCAATTAATTGGACGGCGGGCCGGACCGGCCCCATTCAGGTATAAGCAGCGTATGAGCAAATAGCTTAGGTGAATCGCGTACCGGAGTACAATGTTATGACCATGACGGTCATCTTGTTAAATCTGATGCCCAAAAGTAAATAAAATAAAAATCTACTATAGACCAACCTGTGTGTCAAGTGTTGCTAAGGTGATGCACAAGCGCACGGAGCGTTCCCATACCCGGTCCACACGCCACGCCCACCTTTGAGGGTGTCGGGAATGCGGAGATCGGATAGGGTCTGCCCGTTGTCACTCGTTTCATCACCTGACGAATAGTGTTATTGTGATGTGTCTATGGGACACTGAGCCGTCCATTCAGAGAAATACTGGTGTACAGAGCATACGTGTGCCCTGAATAAAAATAAAATTAAGTCACATATTCAGTCAGCATTAGCCATGAGTACAATATCCTATACTCCAGGTGATATTGAACTTAAAGATCTGAATTGAACGTGTTAGAAAGTGTCTCAACAACAAGTGGATCGATTCTGAAGAATGTCACAATATTAATGCTGCAAATGATATAGCGATGTTGCCCTTAGGGAGTGGGATCACAGGATGATGAAAAATGATAGAATATTAAGCCGTTCAAACAGTCTAGTGTAATGTGTCCACATTAATAAGGAAGCATACCTAGACCAAATCTAGTCAGCCAAGGCAACCATAAGATTAAGGACAATAATCAATGGGTGATGTAATCACCAAATTCGAGGTTATCATACGGAAGGCAATGAGTGAGATTGTATCACGCCGAGGGCAGAGGTACATAAGGTGTGTGTAGGGGAGGTCAGAGGCGGTGGTCCCTAGGTGTCACTGCGGAGAGGTAGGAAATGGTTAATAGGACATGATATTTTTAAGGCAATCCATTCAGGGATATAAAAGCCCATCACTCCTATGTTTTATACTTGTGAGACCAGTGTAGGATATTATTAAGGACTACCTTGATTGTAATGCTGCCCATCCTGACACTGTATTGTGAACATATCACAAGAAACAAGATAAACTGGCCCTCTCATTCAGACCTCTTGGGCACACTGTGTCCAAAAAATGAATCCACCTCTCCTCTTTTTGAAGTAACATTCTGCCTCTATTGCCACCCCTACGTGGTTCACCTTGGAAGTCAATGATCATGTACCTAAGTTCAGCTAATGTATGTTGGCGTTCGGCGAAGTGGCGTGCCACCGGTTTGTCACTTCTATTGCCTTTCAATGCTTCCCTAATACTAGAGCGATGGTTAGCCATTCTGTCTCTCATGCTAGTGATGGTCTTCCCAACATACAGAAGGCTACAAGGGCATCTGATGATGTAAATGACATATTGACTAGTGCACGTTAGTCTGTGTTTCAACAGTATACGTTTTCCTGTGTGTGGATGGAAAAAACTATCTCCTGTGAGAAGATATTTACAGGTAGTGCACCCTGTGCATTTAAAACAGCCGTTTTTGTCGATGGTAACCATGTACTGTACTTGCTAGTGTAGCAGTGTTGAGGGTCTGTGCTAACCAAAATGTCCCTAAGGTTACATCCTCTTCTATAACACATTCTAGGAGAGTTGGCAAATGTTGAAGGTAATGATTTGTCCGAGGAGAGGGTATCCCAATGTCTGGTTAACGATTCTTTAATTAGGGGACTAGAAGTGGTATACGTGGAAGTGAACGTTAATCTTTCCGTTTTCTTGGATGATGTCTGCTTAGTTAGCAGGGATACTTGTGAGTGTTGTAAGGCCTTCATCATGGCATTTTCCAGTATATTCAGTTTATAACCCCGTTGTAAGAATCTGTGAACCAGCTCGTTCAATTGGGCTAATGCTAAGTCAGGATCTGAATTGTTCCTAATTATGCGCAAAAATTGCGCGTAAGGCACCCCATGTTTAACATGAGTGGGGTGAAAACTATTGAAATGAAGCAACTTGTTGCGATCTGTCGATTTTCTGTACTTGGTGGTACCTAACTGACCATCTCTGACAAATACAGTGAGGTCAAGAAAATTAATCTGTGTGGCATTTGCACTACTAGTGAATTTGATAGGAGAGTCCAGTGCATTAAGTGAGTTGACAGAATTGGTGAAAGAACCCAAATCACCCTTCCAAATCAGAAACAGATCATCAATGAAACGTCTGTAGAATAAGATCTGAGTGGAAATTAAAGGTGAGATGTGGTTGGACTCATATTGGGCCATAAATAGATTTGCGAAGGTGGGCGCTACATTAGATCCCATTGATGTACCAGAGATCTGTAAATAATAGTCTCGCTCAAATCTGAAATAGTTTAAAGTAAGACAATATTCCAGAAGCTCCAAAAGGAAACCAATGGGAGGTCTAGATGGAGATTTTGGTGTTTTCATTAGTGCTGAGGCCACCGCTCTTATACCTGCAGGGATTGGTATGACCGTATACAATGAGCTGACGTCCATGGTGGCTAACAGAAAATCACCCTCCAATTTTCCAATTGTTGCAAGTTCCCGTATAAAATGTCCTGTGTCCTGTATATACGATGGTCGCTTCTGTACAATTGGTTGTAACCAGAAATCAAGATATTGAGGTACTGGTTGTAATAATGAGCCTCTAGCCGAGACTATTGGACGTCCCGGAGGATGTTCCAAGCTCTTATGAATTTTTGGAAGAGTATACAGGATAGGACAAACCGGGTGCTCAACTGTTAAAAATTTGAGTGTACTTTCATCCAGCCAACCATGACAATGAGCATTGTTCAAAGATATGTCAATTATTTTCTTATGTTTGATGATAGGGTCTGTTGTCAGTCTAGAGTATACATTACCATCATTCAATTGCTTTAGAATTTCCTGCTGGTAATCACTATAATCCATGACCACCACAGCACCACCTTTATCAGCTGGCCGAATTACAATAGCTGGATTTTGTGCCAGGTCCCTAAGAGCACTGTGCTCAGATTTGGTCAAATTGTTGTGAGGCACTTTAGGCGGTTTAACCTTAGAGTCATTTTCCACCAAACGCATAAAGCTCTTAATGGATGGATTAGTGTTTGGAGGATCAAAAGTGCTTTTTGGATGGAACTTATGTGTTCTGCTATCCTCCTGAGATTGAAAATGGTCTTTTAATTTAAGTAATCTCTGAAATTTGAACATATCTATTGATGTCTCAAAGTTGTTTTGTTTGGTGGTTGGGATAGAAGTTAATCCCTTAGATAGAACACTCATCTCACAAGGTGTTAAAGGGTGAGAACTAAGGTTAAACACTATGGCTTCTTGGGTGGTTTCGAGCCTATTTTTCTGCCTATAGCGCCCCCTTCTGGTGTGGGGTCTCTTGCGTGAGAGGCCCTAAAAAAGTTTCCTTTGGGACAACTGGTTCAGGGGCTGTGTCAGATTCAGAGGAATTGCCTGAGGATTGGTCAACTGTGCGGATATTAGGCTTAGTTATTCGCCTTCTATTGCGTGGCAAAGGTCTGTTTCTTTCTTGTGTGCCAGTCAGCCACTTGTAGACTCTGTTGTCCTTATAGTCCTGTTGGACCTTAAGGACTTTGGCTGATTTAAATTTATGGAGTTCAGACTTATATTTGTCAATAGCCTCAGTCAATTTCTCTGACCATTTATTATCAGTGTCTGCAGTGAGTGTGGCTAAATAAGAATTTTCAAAGGTGGTGATGTCAGATCTCACAATTTTAAGTTCCCTAGAGACTTCCTCTATGACCAACAACATCAAATCATATGAACATTTATTTAATATGCAGCACCATTTGCGGCAAAATTCAGGGTTAGTACGCCCTATTGTTGGTGTGTTGGTGATTCGGAAGCCCCTAGGGATGTGTTTGGCCCTGAAATAGTCCGAAAGGTAAATACCATGAAGGTATAAATCACATTCACGTTGTTTTAGTTTGGTTAAACTGTTAAACACATCAAGGGGTGCCTTACCTTGTAAGAATTCTGTGGCTGATTCCGTGAATAAAATGTCCTCTGCCTGTTGCTCAGTGAAGGTCAAAGAATCCACAGGTTGTTCCAAAACAATGAATGAGGAAGGGTCTTCCATAGCTTGCATGAAAGGAAAGTAATGCTGAAGTGTCCAGAGTTTCTGGCTCTAAATGATAGAAATGCAAAGAACAATTAGATGATCGCTGAGGGTGCACTTCCTATACAGTAGTGTAACAAATCCAGATCTGGAAGGCACTCGCTCTTAAAATGAAATATTGCCCAGGTGCACAATCCCCAAATTGATGTATTACATAAGAAAGAAATTGGGCAGCACCCGTGGGACATTTATGTGAATTTATTGAAGAAATATAGATACAGGTATGGTCAACGTTTCAGTCCCTTGTTGGACCTTTCTCAAGACAATCTATCACAACTGAATGCCAAGTTAAAATACTCTATCGAGCTCAAGCCTCCTACATGCCACCGATGACGTCACCGGCCCGCCGACATCAATTAATTGGACGGCGGGCCGGACCGGCCCCATTCAGGTATAAGCAGCGTATGAGCAAATAGCATAGGTGAATTGCGTACCGGAGTACAATGTTATGACCATGACGGTCATCTTGTTAAATCTGATGCCCAAAAGTAAATAAAATAAAAATCTACTATAGACCAAATCTGAGCACAGTGCTCTTAGGGACCTGGCACAAAATCCAGCTATTGTAATTCGGCCAGCTGATAAAGGTGGTGCTGTGGTGGTCATGGATTATAGTGATTACCAGCAGGAAATTCTAAAGCAATTGAATGATGGTAATGTATACTCTAGACTGACAACAGACCCTATCATCAAACATAAGAAAATAATTGACATATCTTTGAACAATGCTCATTGTCATGGTTGGCTGGATGAAAGTACACTCAAATTTTTAACAGTTGAGCACCCGGTTTGTCCTATCCTGTATACTCTTCCAAAAATTCATAAGAGCTTGGAACATCCTCCGGGACATCCAATAGTCTTGGCTAGAGGCTCATTATTACAACCAGTAGCTCAATATCTTGATTTCTGGTTACAACCAATTGTACAGAAGCGACCATCGTATATACAGGACACAGGACATTTTATACGGGAACTTGCAACAACTGGAAAATTGGAGGGTGATTTTCTGTTAGCCACCATGGACGTCAGCTCATTGTATACGGTCATACCAATCCCTGCAGGTATAAGAGCGGTGGCCTCAGCACTAATGAAAACACCAAAATCTCTATCTAGACCTCACATTGGTTTCCTTTTGGAGCTTCTGGAATATTGTCTTACTTTAAACTATTTCAGATTCGAGCAAGACTATTATTTACAGATCTCCGGTACATCAATGGGATCTAATGTAGCACCCACCTTCGCAAATCTATTTATGGCCCAATATGAGTCCAACCACATCTCACCTTTAATTTCCACTCAGATCTTATTCTACAGATGTTTCATTGATGATCTGTTTCTGATTTGGAAGGGTGATTTGGGTTCTTTCACCAATTTAATGCACTGGACTCTCCTGTCAAATTCACTAGTAGTGCAAATGCCACACAGATTAATTTTCTTGACCTCACTGTATTTGTCAGAGATGGTCAGTTAGGTACCACCAAGTACAGAAAATCGACAGATCGCAACAAGTTGCTTCATTTCAATAGTTTTCACCCCACTCATGTTAAACATGGGGTGCCTTACGCGCAATTTTTGCGCATAATTAGGAACAATTCAGATCCTGACTTAGCATTAGCCCAATTGAACGAGCTGGTTCACAGATTCTTACAACGGGGTTATAAACTGAATATACTGGAAAATGCCATGATGAAGGCCTTACAACACTCACAAGTATCCCTGCTAACTAAGCAGACATCATCCAAGAAAACGGAAAGATTAACGTTCACTTCCACGTATACCACTTCTAGTCCCCTAATTAAAGAATCGTTAACCAGACATTGGGATACCCTCTCCTCGGACAAATCATTACCTTCAACATTTGCCAACTCTCCTAGAATGTGTTATAGAAGAGGATGTAACCTTAGGGACATTTTGGTTAGCACAGACCCTCAACACTGCTACACTAGCAAGTACAGTACATGGTTACCATCGACAAAAACGGCTGTTTTAAATGCACAGGGTGCACTACCTGTAAATATCTTCTCACAGGAGATAGTTTTTTCCATCCACACACAGGAAAACGTATACTGTTGAAACACAGACTAACGTGCACTAGTCAATATGTCATTTACATCATCAGATGCCCTTGTAGCCTTCTGTATGTTGGGAAGACCATCACTAGCATGAGAGACAGAATGGCTAACCATCGCTCTAGTATTAGGGAAGCATTGAAAGGCAATAGAAGTGACAAACCGGTGGCACGCCACTTCGCCGAACGCCAACATACATTAGCTGAACTTAGGTACATGATCATTGACTTCCAAGGTGAACCACGTAGGGGTGGCAATAGAGGCAGAATGTTACTTCAAAAAGAGGAGAGGTGGATTCATTTTTTGGACACAGTGTGCCCAAGAGGTCTGAATGAGAGGGCCAGTTTATCTTGTTTCTTGTGATATGTTCACAATACAGTGTCAGGATGGGCAGCATTACAATCAAGGTAGTCCTTAATAATATCCTACACTGGTCTCACAAGTATAAAACATAGGAGTGATGGGCTTTTATATCCCTGAATGGATTGCCTTAAAAATATCATGTCCTATTAACCATTTCCTACCTCTCCGCAGTGACACCTAGGGACCACCGCCTCTGACCTCCCCTACACACACCTTATGTACCTCTGCCCTCGGCGTGATACAATCTCACTCATTGCCTTCCGTATGATAACCTCGAATTTGGTGATTACATCACCCATTGATTATTGTCCTTAATCTTATGGTTGCCTTGGCTGACTAGATTTGGTCTAGGTATGCTTCCTTATTAATGTGGACACATTACACTAGACCGTTTGAACTGCTTAATATTCTATCATTTTTCATCATCCTGTGATCCCACTCCCTAAGGGCAACATCGCTATATCATTTGCAACATTAATATTGTGACATTCTTCAGAATCGATCCACTTGTTGTTGAGACACTTTCTAACACGTTCAATTCAGATCTTTAAGTTCAATATCACCTGGAGTATAGGATATTGTACTCATGGCTAATGCTGACTGAATATGTGACTTAATTTTATTTTTATTCAGGGCACACGTATGCTCTGTACACCAGTATTTCTCTGAATGGACGGCTCAGTGTCCCATAGACACATCACAATAACACTATTCGTCAGGTGATGAAACGAGTGACAACGGGCAGACCCTATCCGATCTCCGCATTCCCGACACCCTCAACGGTGGGCGTGGCGTGTGGACCGGGTATGGGAACGCTCCGTGCGCTTGTGCATCACCTTAGCAACACTTGACACACAGGTTGGTCTATAGTAGATTTTTATTTTATTTACTTTTGGGCATCAGATTTAACAAGATGACCGTCATGGTCATAACATTGTACTCCGGTACGCGATTCACCTAAGCTATTTGCTCATACGCTGCTTATACCTGAATGGGGCCGGTCCGGCCCGCCGTCCAATTAATTGATGTCGGCGGGCCGGTGACGTCATCGGCGGCATGTAGGAGGCTTGAGCGCGATAGAGTATTTTAACTTGGCATTCAGTTGTGATAGATTGTCTTGAGAAAGGTCCAACAAGGGACCGAAACGTTGACCATACTTGTATCTATATTTCTTCAATAAATTCACATAAAAGTCCCACGGGTGCTGCCCAATTTCTTTCTTATGTAATACATCAATTTGGGGATTGTGCACCTGGGCAATATTTCATTTTAAGAGCGAGTGCCTTCCAGATCTGGATTTGTTATATATATATATATATATATATATATATATATATATATATATATATATATATAATATAAATATGTATCAGACCAAAAAGCAAACTGATTCTCACCATTGACTTCATAACTTGGTAAAATCATAAAAAAAATGTACTATATAAAATATAGATGGAGCCTCTAAATTTTTGGTTTGCATGTTATATACATACACACATATATATATATAAAATATATATATATCTCTGTCTCAGACTCACTATATTGTTAAAATACTGAATGTCATGCTAACTTGGCACCCATACCTGTTAGCTGAGACAGCAGACCAAGGGAGCCAATAGGTCACTCCCACTCCACCCACAGCTTCACAGTTTGCTTACTGGGAATGAATAAACTGAAGCATCTCTATATACGAAAACATTCTTGGCTCTATCGAAATATGCACACAAGGTCTTTGGCTGTACCCTTACTTGTTCAAGAGAGATTAGCTATACCTCTGATGAGGGCCAAGAAGGCCAAAATATAAATATGGGTTGGCTGGTTCTCTTGTTTATTGAGGAATGGCCTGGCATTTTGTGGCTAGACTGCTGTCATGGCAGGATCAGTATGATGTACTTAAGGATATTTACATAGTTACATAGTAACTTAGGTTGAAAAAAGACTTGTGTCCATCTAGTTCAACCCTTTTCCTATTCCTTTTTACCATCGTTGATCCAAAAGAAGAGATTTCTCCCTGGATCAACAAGCCCTAACTAAATATTAATCCCAATACTAACGTACATAGCCCTCTATGTTATGCTTTTTTAAATAAGTATCCAGGCCCCTTTTAAAGGCATCTAATGTATTTGATAGCAACACCTCCTCAGGAAGTGAATTCCATACCTTTATTGTCCTTACTGTAAAGAAACCCTTCCGCTGTTGTAGATTAAATCTCCTTTCCTCAAGTCTAAGTGGATGGCCCCTTGTCCTGTGTACTGTTCTGTTAATGAACAGGTCTTTGGCGAGCCCTTTATATGGGCCTTGAACATACTTATATAGTGTTATCATATCCCCTCTAAGATGCCGTTTCTCTAGTGAGTACAAGTTTAATTTTTCTAGCCTCTCTTCATAACTAAAACTTTCCATTCCCCTTACTAGTTTTGTAGCCCTCCTCTGCACTCTCTCTAGTTCCATAATGTCCTTTTTCAGAAAGGGCGCCCAGAATTGCACAGCATATTCTAGGTGGGGTCTTACCATGGACCTGTAAAGAGGCATAATTATATCTTCCTCCCTTGAGTCAATACCCCTTTTAATACATGCCAATATCTTATTGGCCTTTGCAGGTGCCAGCTGGCACTGCATGCTACAGCTAAGTCTATTGTCTACCATTACTCCCAAATCCTTTTCATTAGTAGATTTCCCCAGAGAAACACCATTTAAACTATATGTTGCATTTTTATTATTATACCCAAAATGCATAACTTTACACTTGTCTATATTGAATCTCATTTGCCATTTGCCTGCCCAGTTACTCAATTTGTCCAAATCCTCTTGTAATGAAGACACATCCAGTTCAGACTTTATTACCTTACTTAATTTTGTGTCATCGGCAAACAATGATACATGGCTCCCTATGCCCTCTGGGAGGTCATTAATAAACAAATTAAAAAGAAGAGGACCCAGGACAGATCCCTGGGGTACTCCACTTATCACTTTTATCCAACTGGAGAACTTACCATCTACTACCACTCTTTGCATTCTATCTTTCAGCCAATTTCCGATCCACACACAAACATTTTCCCCTAGGCCTATTTCATTCAATTTGTACAGTAACCTCTTGTGCAGAACTGTATCAAATGCCTTGGCAAAATCTAAATAGATCACATCAACTGCCGCTCCCTCATCTATATTATTACTCACTTTTTCATAAAATGCGATCAAGTTCATTTGACAAGACCTGTCTTTCACAAAGCCATGTTGGTTATTGCTAATGATATTCCTGTTCCAGCAGAATTCTTGAATAAATTCCCTTAGCAACCTTTCAAACAGCTTCCCTACCACAGATATCAAGCTTACAGGTCTGTAATTTCCTGACTGTGACTTTGATCCCTTTTTAAATATGGGCACCACATCTGCTTTACGCCAATCCATGGGCACCATACCTGAAATAAAAGAATCCCTGAAAATCAAATATAACAGTCTGGCCAGGGTCTGGCTTAGCTCTTTAAGTACCCGTGGGTGTATACCATCTGGCCCCGGAGCTTTGTCTACCTTAACACTATTCAATTGTTTTAACACCTTTTCTTGTGTTAGCCAGTCCCATGCTTGCTGTGACTGTTCTGTAAAAGTAGCTTGCACATTCTTGTCCATTGGGTCTTCCTTGGTAAAAACAGAAGAAAAGAAATTATTTAAAATATCTGCCTTCTCTCTGTCCCCTTTGACCATCTCACCCGTTTCAGATAACAAGGACCCAACATTATCAGACTTTAATTTTTTGCCATTAATGTATTTAAAGAATTTTTTTGGGTTGCTTTTGCTCTCCTTAGCAATATTTTTTTCATTCTCCAGTCTAGTTAATTTAATAGCCTTTTTACAGTTTTTGTTGACATTTTTGTATTCTGCAAATGCCTCTGCTGATCCCTCAGCTTTGTAATGTTTAAATGCCGCTTTCTTGTTATTTATTTCATGAATTACTTTACTGGTTAGCCACATTGGCTTTAATTTGCTTCTTTTGTATTTGTTTCCAACAGGGATAAATTTATATGTGTATTTTTGCAATGTTATTTTGAATGCATTCCACTTACCTTCTGTGGTTTTTCCTGAAAATATTTTATCCCAGTCAACGAGACCAAGGGATGCATTAAATCTGCTAAAGTTGGCCTTTTTAAAATTCAGTGTTTTGGTGGAACCCATACCAAATTGCTTTTTTGAATTAATCTCAAAAGATACCATGTTATGGTCACTATTCCCCAAGTGCTCCCTAACTTGGATGTTAGAGATAAGTTCTTCATTGTCAGTTATTACCAAATCCAAACATGCATTCCCTCTGGTTGAGGTCTGCACTAGTTGTGACAAAAAATTGTCATTCAACAAGTTCAGAAACTTGCTGCTTTTAGCAGAATAAGCTGTTCCATTTTTCCAGTCTATTTCTGGATAATTAAAATCCCCCATAATTATAGTTCTCCCTAATTGAGAAGCCTTTTCTATTTGCATTAATAGCTTTGATTCTTGAAGGTCACCAATGTTTGGTGGTTTATAACAAATACCCACTAATATTTTCTGTGTAAGGCATTAGTGAACTAAAAGAGATTGCACCTGTGTATTGACACCATTCCTATCGAGCATGTTCAATTCTACAGTAAGATAGTTCCGAGTTGAGCATCTCTCTCAGCATCTTGTGTAAAAATTCTAATACACTGTTCAATCCACTGGCATCAATGCACACTTACCAGCTGTCTGCACTTTTAGCAAAAGACAGATCATCTTTCTAAGAGCTTGAGTAGCAGATGCCCTCGAATGGAAAGAAATTACTGAACAATCCTTTTGTGGCAAAAGTGTATTTGCCCCCCCCCCCACATAAAAAAATAAAATAAAAATAGAAAAGAGACAAAGGACTTCTCCCCTCTGTTTTCTGCATTTGTATCCAGTAGACGTATGCAGGCATTTCAAGAATATATTAGATGTCAATTTCGATAGTCATAATTCAGTCCTGCATTCTATACCAGAGGGAACATCAAAAAAGATTATGGAAAGTTATAAAGGCTATGAAGTCTCAATTCTAGCATAGATGTAATGTAATGAAAAAAACAACAAAGATAGGGGCGCCAATGGTGAAGTATGTAATCACAGATATGTGTACAAAAGTAACAAAATTGCACTCACATTTAGATGCTGTCAGAGTCAACTGACTATAAAGGCATTCGGAGAATCAAACCGTCTCCGTTCGGGTCTCTTCTTCTTCTTGAACAGGTTTTGTAATTCTTAGATATATAGAGTAGGGGGACACTCATACAATGTTTAAAATGTAATATTGTATAAAACAATTAAAAACTAATGACAGGCTATAAACACTAACGCGTTTCACAGCTAAAAAAATGCTTTTTCAAAGCAAAAACAAGCCTTAACAAAGTCAAAATACATATACAGAGTACCGCCTAAACAAACACTTGATTAAGTACCTTTGGGTTCATCTCTACAGTCAACCATTGCTTGTTAACTTTGAATTACCAATCATCTTCCCTAACTGTGGGTCACCTGATCAGCACAATACTGAGGATCACGGGAGTTGTGTCCACTAAAAGGTGTGATTAATCAATGGTGTACCCACAGAAGGAAATTCAAAATCACATGATAATAAGATATTGAAGAAAACAAGCCTCTGAATGGAACCACGGAACTTGTTCTGCTTTTGTATCCAGTAGAAGTATGTAGGCATTTCAAGAATATATTAGATGTCAATTTGGATAGTCATAATTCAGTCCTGCATTCTATACCAGAGGGAACATCAAAAAGATTATGGAAAGTTATAAAGGCTTTGAAGTCTCAATTCTAGCATATCTGCTGGGGGAAGGGGGGTTAGATTCAGGTTTTTCAATCATGGATGCAGTCCATTTCATGCAAATGGGTCATTCACATTCTGGAAATGGGGTATCTTCTGGATTTCAAGAACAACCCTGCCCAATCATCTTTAAAACTTTGTCAATTACTTGAAACAAGGAGAAGGGAACAGCACTAAAAATGTATGTGAACAACCACCTACTTCATTTATATATGAAACACAAGATAGACATTGGCTCCAGTCATCAGGTCCACCTTTCTAGGGACATTCCTGATATCAGTAGACCTAAGAGAGACCTAGCTGTGCATCACAATCTTGTCTATATAAAAGGAATACTTCCAGTTCAGAGCCTTCTCTTTTGGCTTATTCTCCAAGGGTATTCACCGAGATGTTTTTGCAGTAGCTCTGGTGTTGATGATCCTACCATAAACATTTTTTTTTTGCATATTTTCAATGGCTAGAAAGTTTTCGCCCCATTAATCACGTGATTTTCACCTTTCTCTATAAAGACATGCCATTTTCCAGGAAGTGAAACACAATAGTAGCTGCTACAGAGAGAAGTGCTAGGCTGTTGTGCTTTAAATTAAAGGGATAGTAATACTTCGTTTTAACTTTATTTTATTTTATAGGCATTAAAAAAACACGAAGAATGATATAAGTCTTATCTCTCAAACCTTTATGGTTTAAGAGATATTCACAAGCAAAGTTTCCCCCTCCCGCCCCTTTTACCTAGTGTAAGCCATCTCTTCTCAGATGTGGAATCCAGTCTACAGACCAGACAGATAACAGAAGGGGACACTCTTATTCCTATGAAAACAATGAAATCCCTGCCCCCCTTGACAAGCTTTTCAGGTTTTTCCCTTATCTTAATTGAAGATTGTCCCTCTCTGCAGTCTACCTGGGCACCTCCCTTCTGCCCTGGTTGAGAAGTGTTACATCAGTAAAAGGGGCGGGAGGGGGATACTTTGCTTGTGAATATCTCTTAAACCATAAAGGATTGAGAGATAAGACTTATATCATTATTCATGTTTTTTTAATGCCTACAAAATAAAATAAAGTTAAAACAAAGTATTACTATCCCTTTAATAGCAAAATTGTGCCAGGAGAGACTTGTAGTGACTGCTATCATTATGAGCAACTTTAATAAAATAAAAGGAGGACCTGGAAGGACCATTATGCACCAACATGAAAGGGTTTGGATGTCCTGGTTCCTCAGACCCAATGCTGGCCAGTCCCCCTACATCACCTCTAGGGGTCTTGGGGAAATTTGCCAAGGGCAGATGAAGAGAGGGTAGTAGAGTGAACAGGACAGGTCAGCTACCTGTGCCTGCTGCCAGTGCTGTGCCTGCTGCCAGTGTGTCTTGTAATTCTCAGGAGGGGGAGGGGAGAAGAATATGATGCAAAGTGTGAGAGCAGGGGACCCTCAGTCACACTTGCCACCCCCAAGCAGTCCCATCAATAATACTACTACTAAGAAGGTCCAGCAGCTTGTACAGAGTGTTAGGAGTGAAGGAGGGGGTTATCATTTTACTAGTGACTAGGAAGACTCAGTGACTGAAATTAATGTGGTTTCTGTTAGTACTAGTAAAAGTGACGGTGAAGCAGCTGGTGGGACTAATGTTAGAGGAGTGGTACGGGAAGTAATGCACAGCGTCCAGACTAGTGGTCAAGGGAGCCCACAACATTCCCCTGACCCTGGAAGTCCCATTCCCCCCATGACATTGTACAGGTGAAACATGATCCTGAAGAAAGCAGAACTGATGCCTAGCAGCAATAATACCACCACGACCAGTTTGCATATTTGAAAACTGCATTAAAAACTGCCTATGTGTCATATTAGTTAAAAAAGTCCATCAGGTGTATAGTTTAAAGGGGAACTACCACCTGACACAATCTTTAGCTTCACTAAGTCCCCATCTGGCGACTAGCTGCTTAGTAGCGCTAGTCGCCAGAATAATTACCTTATTTAATAGATTTCTGTTCTCTTCCATAGGTGACAGGTAGGACGGAGCAAGGGCATCTTGCGCTGTCAATACCAGCCGGCTCTAGGAGGCGTTGCTAGGAGCCATTTGGGACTGACAGCACAGGAGTCACAATGGCAAGATGTACGCTCTCCGTCCTGCCTGTCACCCATGGAAGAGAGCAGAAATCTATTAAATAAGGTAATTATTCTGCCGACTAGCGCTACTAAACAGCTAGACGCCAGATGGGGACTTAGTGAAGCTAAAGATTGTTTTGGGTGGTAGTTCCCCTTTAAACTATACACCTGCTGGACTTTTTTAACTAATATGACACATAGGCAGTTTTTAATGCAGTTTTCAAATATGCAAACTTGAATTAATGTGAAAGATCTACTTTAAAGCAAAGATCGTGTTTCCTATGTGAGATAACCAACAAAAAATACACGTTGCAGAATTGTTGATTCTAATACTGCCCTTCAAAATAATTGAAATGTATGTATTTTTGTTTACTAGAAATGCACTGGATGATACATTGAATGCATGGTGAAGAGAGTAGGGTGTGACAGGTGCACGAGATCCCTGACGGTGATGATCTAGGATGACATCTTGTGGCTAGCTGCCACTGTTTTTTTCTTTTTCAGGGTTTGTCTGGTCAAGTGGAGGTTGCTGTTGCTGCAGGTCACTCTGTGGTTCCAGTGACACTGACTGGGACATCTTGGGATAACCAGTCCGCACCTTTTTAAGCAACACCATTTGCAGTTACAGCACAGTCTATTGTTCTTAGCCATCATGGGAGGTTGGGATAAGTTGGTATGATTGATATGTGGGGTTTATTAGGGCTGCGGCAGGAAAAGGCATTGGGGTTCAGTCAATGGAGAAATATGCTGCAGGATCCTGTGGGGTTAATCTTGACCAAATAGGTGCAGCCTTGAGTGGTGTTGCAGCAGGGGTGGCTGGTGCCATGCGTTTTTTGGAAGCAGTTGGACAGGTTGGCTGCAGGTGGGGGGTTTACAGGGTGTTGAGTGGGAGTTCTGGTCAGGTATCATCTGGTGGTTTCTATGGGGATCTTCAATATTAGGAGTACCTTGGTTGGGCAACCCCTGTGATGCTGGAGTTCAAGCTGCATGGTTGGAGTTTCTGTTCCCTTTGTTCTCAGACCAGTGAGTGTGCTCAGTGCTGGACCGCAAGGTACCAGCTCCATGCTGGAGCTCACTGAAGCACAATTGTTAGTGGTGGGACAGCAGGTGGGGGGTGGGCCTGCTGCTTACACTAGTTTGGGGGGGTTGCCCACTGTGACTTTCAGGCCAGCCTACATGTATTGGACAGGTCTTTTAAGCATTCCCTTAAAACTGGATGTGAAGGAGAAGATATGGAGGAATGAGTTTGATGAGATCTATTCCCTTTGTCCTCTGGATGAGGTGCCAGAGGATAAGGAGGAGAAGGATTCAGACAAGAAGGAAGAGGAGGAGGTATTGGAAGATACTGAAAGTTTTAGGTAATTGGTTTAGGACTTTTGCTATCCCGGTCAGTGTTACAGGTGAATGTTTTCCCTCAGAAGTGTTCGGCATTGTCCTGCAATTAGGACACAATATGAAACGCCTGCAGGATATACAGTGGCTTGGTTTGGTGGAGGTATGATGAACAATTCTGACAGTATGGTGGTCCAGCCTTCCATTTTCTTGGGATCAGATGGATATTGGCTTGTGGCTAGCCATTATGACCCATCCACCCAACACTATAGCGGATTTGTCATTTCAGGCAGGCGCCGGGGAGTTAGGGCTTCCCACTGTGTATTCTTCTGCTACAAAGAAACCAGTATATTAATGGCAATTTAACAAGAGGCATTGTAAGTGGGGAGCATCCTGTAAATTCAAATATTACTGCTCAGGGTGGGTCCCATTCCTTGTTTCAGTGTTTATAAAAAGCCAGAGTGGCAGACAGAAGTGGGGATTGGTCACCAAGGAGGAGGACACTAGTGCATGTAGAAAAAATGCGCCTCCTACCTAAGGGTTTTCAGGTATATGCGAGAGGCATGCCTGCTGGAAGAGGGGTATTTGCAGGGTTTCTGTATTCCATTTTGTGAGTGGATTGGAGGCACTGAAGCTAAGAACCTGTGGTCAGCAGATCAATTCAACGAGGTGCTACCAAATTGGTAAGGAAGTGGTGTTTAGTAAATTGCTGCTTCCCAATTTGAGGGTGTCTCTGATCAGGGTGGTGCCCAAAAAGGAGCAGGGGGAGTTCTGCCACGTCCACCACGTCTTTCCCACAGGGCAGCGTGGTTAATGACAACATTGACCTGGTCCTATGTCCTGGATCATACGTGTCATTTGACAAGTCATTTGACAAGGCAGTCAGCCTGGCTTCTAAGGAAGGCAGAAGTGCGTGGGTGGCAAAGGTTGAAATCGAGTTGTCATTTCATCTGCTGCTTGTTCACCCTGACCATTTAAATTTCAAGGTTTGAGGGATTACACTAAGGAATTTGTGGTGAGGATGGTGCTTAAAGAGATAGTAACGTCTCAGTATAAATGAGCATTCGATTATTCCTTTTACTTTGAAATAATGCTCTTTACTGTCGGCAATGTTGTGATCCATGTAGTGTTTAATTGTATTTTAAAGTTTTGCCCCTCCCGCCCCTTTTACACAAGTCACTATTCTGTCTTCAGATCAGAAAGTTGGGGCCGCAACGAGGGATAATCTTGTACTGGCATAAGGAAACACCTGTACTGCTTTGCCAAGGTGGTCAGGGTTTTCCTTTACTGATAGCCACAATATTGTTCCTCATTGTGATCTGTCTGGCCAAATGACTGGATTTCAGATCTGAGGGAATAATAGTGACGTATGTAAAAGGTGCGAGAAGGGAAAACTTTAAAATATAATTATACAAAAACTACACGGATCACAACATTGCGAATGGTACAGAGCATTATTACAAATTATAAGGAATAATCAAACACTCATTTATAACAATTATTTACAGATCTCTGGTACATCAATGGGATCTAATGTAGCGCCCACCTTCGCAAATCTATTTATGGCCCAATATGAGTCCAACCACATCTCACCTTTAATTTCCACTCAGATCTTATTCTACAGACGTTTCATTGATGATCTGTTTCTGATTTGGAAGGGTGATTTGGGTTCTTTCACCAATTCTGTCAACTCACTTAATGCACTGGACTCTCCTATCAAATTCACTAGTAGTGCAAATGCCACACAGATTAATTTTCTTGACCTCACTGTATTTGTCAGAGATGGTCAGTTAGGTACCACCAACTACAGAAAATCGACAGATCGCAACACGTTGCTTCATTTCAATAGTTTTCACCCCACTCATGTTAAACATGGGGTGCCTTACGCGAAATTTTTGCGCATAATTAGGAACAATTCAGATCCTGACTTAGCATTAGCCCAATTGAACGAGCTGGTTCACAGATTCTTACAACGGGGTTATAAACTGAATATACTGGAAAATGCCATGATGAAGGCCTTACAACACTCACAAGTATCCCTGCTAACTAAGCAGACATCATCCAAGAAAAAGGAAAGATTAACGTTCACTTCCACATATACCACTTCTAGTCCCCTAATTAAAGAATCGTTAACCAGACATTGGGATATCCTCTCCTCGGACAAATCATTACCTTCAACATTTGCCAACTCTCCTAGAATGTGTTATAGAAGAGGACGTAACCTTAGGGACATTTTGGTTAGCACAGACCCTCAACACTGCTAGCAAGTACAGTACATGGTTACCATCGACAAAAAACGGCTGTTTTAAATGCACAGGGTGCACTACCTGTAAATATCTTCTCACAGGAGATAGTTTTTTCCATCCACACACAGGAAAACGTATACTGTTGAAACACAGACTAACGTGCACTAGTCAATATGTCATTTACATCATCAGATGCCCTTGTAGCCTTCTGTATGTTGGGAAGACCATCACTAGCATGAGAGACAGAATGACTAACCATCGCTCTAGTATTAGGGAAGCATTGAAAGGCAATAGAAGTGACAAACCGGTGGCACGCCACTTCGCCGAACGCCAACATACATTAGCTGAACTTAGGTACATGATCATTGACTTCCAAGGTGAACCACGTAGGGGTGGCAATAGAGGCAGAATGTTACTTCAAAAAGAGGAGAGGTGGATTCATTTTTTGGACGCAGTGTGCCCAAGAGGTCTGAATGAGAGGGCCAGTTTATCTTGTTTCTTGTGATATGTTCACAATACAGTGTCAGGATGGGCAGCATTACCATCAAGGTAGTCCTTAATAATATCCTACACTGGTCTCACAAGTATAAAACATAGGAGTGATGGGCTTTTATATCCCTGAATGGATTGCCTTAAAAATATCATGCCCTATTAACCATTTCCTACCTCTCCGCAGTGACACCTAGGGACCACCACCTCTGACCTCCCCTACACACACCTTATGTACCTCTGCCCTCGGCGTGATACAATCTCACTCATTGCCTTCCGTATGATAACCTCGAGTTTGGTGATTACATCACCCATTGATTATTGTCCTTAATCTTATGGTTGCCTTGGCTGACTAGATTTGGTCTAGGTATGCTTCCTTATTAATGTGGACACATTACACTAGACCGTTTGAACTGCTTAATATTCTATCATTTTTCATCATCCTGTGATCCCACTCCCTAAGGGCAACATCGCTATATCATTTGCAACATTAATATTGTGACATTCTTCAGAATCGATCCACTTGTTGTTGAGACTCTTTCTAACACGTTCAATTCAGAGAGAGGGGATATGATAGAAACATTCAAATACATGAAGGGATTCAACAAAGTACAGGATGGAAGTATATTTCAAAAGAGTAAAAACATTAGGACAAGAGGCCATAGTCTAAAACTAGAGGGACACAGGTTTAGATGTAATGTAAGAAAGTTTTACTTCACTGAGAGGGTAGTAGACAAGTGGAATAGCCTACCAGCAGAAGTGGTAGATGTCAATACAGTGACAGAATTTAAGCATGCATGGGATAGGCATGAGGCGGTCCTTAACATAAGAAAAGACCAAGGACCAAAAAAGGTTTGAGGTTGTGTGTTTTTTTTTTTACAGTAGGAAATTGGGCAGACTAGATGGGCCGAATGGTTCTTATCCGCCGTCAGATTCTATGTTTCTATGTTTCTAATTCAGATCTTTAAGTTCAATATCACCTGGAGTATAGGATATTGCACTCATGGCTAATGCTGACTGAATATGTGACTTAATTTTATTTTTATTCAGGGCACATGTATGCTCTGTACACCAGTATTTCTCTGAATGGACGGCTCAGTGTCCCATAGACACATCACAATAACACTATTCGTTAGGTGATGAAACGAGTGACAACGGGCAGACCCTATCCGATCTCCGCATTCCCGACACCCTCAACGGTGGGCGTGGCGTGTGGACCGGGTATGGGAACGCTCCGTGCGCTCGTGCATCACCTTAGCAACACTTGACACACAGGTTGGTCTATAGTAGATTTTTATTTTATTTACTTTTGGGCATCAAATTTAACAAGATGACCGTCATGGTCATAACATTGTACTCCGGTACGCGATTCACCTAAGCTATTTGCTCATACGCTGCTTATACCTGAATGGGGCCGGTCCGGCCCGCCGTCCAATTAATTGATGTCGGCGGGCTGGTGACGTCATCGGCGGCATGTAGGAGGCTTGAGCGCGATAGAGTATTTTAACTTGGCATTCAGTTGTGATAGATTGTCTTGAGAAAGGTCCAACAAGGGACCGAAACGTTGACCATACCTGTATCTATGTTTCTTCAATAAATTCACATAAAAGTCCCACGGGTGCTGCCCAATTTCTTTCATATATATATATATATATATATATATATATATATATATATATATATATATAATATCATATGAAATTGACCTCAAATGTATAACCAGATCATCTGTGTGACTAATGACATTTTATTTATATATATATATATATATATATATCTATATATATATATATATATATATGATTTGGCTAAACATGTTACATATTTGGCTATACATGTTATTATTTCTCCACATTGCGTTTAATGCACCATTAGAGAGGCTTGTTACTTTATATTCCTACACTTCGTTAGTTCTATTAAATTTGTCTGCTCCTAGTTTTGTGCTATGAATTCGTATGCATTAATACTGTAAGATTTTGTCTAATCCAGTGGTGGGCAGTGTGATACTCTAGCTGTTGTTGGACTAAACTTTCAGTTTTAGCATGGCAAGAAATTTACTATTGGGTAAAGGAAAGAGGAAAAAAAAAATATGTTTTTTTTTTGTTTTTTTTTTAAACAATTTTATGTAACACTCCTATTCCACTGGTACCTAAGGATTTAATCAGTTGGATGCCACAGCCTTGTGCAGTCAGGGGAGAGGGTATCGAGTACGTTCTTGATGGAGTGAATAGTATCTTATATCCACAATTCCAAAGTCTTCTCTTACAGCTTGGCTCTTGTTGGAGATGGTATGTGTACAGCATAAAAATATGAATGCATGCTGGAGTTGTATTAAAACAAATGCAGAATTTAATAAATGAAAAATGTTAAAAGGATAGGAACACAATGTTAATTTATACTGCAGGGTTTATCAAATTGTAATTTTGTTTTGTGTATTACTTCCATGGCCTGAAATTATATGGCGGCACTGCTACCCTACTACAGCAGTATATGGCCAGCTATGGTCAGTTGAGCATAAATATCAATTGGTTGTTATAGCAAATGCACAGCTAAAATTCAGGCCAAAGAGAAACTGCACAAAAAAATGCAAGTCTGAGTTGCAAAAATTGTTTTGAATAAACATCTTAGCAGTGGGAGTAGCTTTGTTTTTCTTAGCAGGATAAACCATTAATATATATATGGCCACGCTAAGCATTACTATCCTTGTAATGGGAATAAAATAACAGCAATCGTTTCCTCAATGAACCTTAAGAGATCTCTCCTCAGGAAGAACCCCATCTTGATTGTTGGCTGGTTGATGACCATTCTGATGACCAAACCAAGAAAAATTACAGTAGATGGACAAGAACTAGAAGAAGTGGACAAGTATGTTTACACTGGACAGGAAATGTCAACAGATGGAAACACCCTGATGGATATTGATTGGCGAATAAAATTGGGACGGCAAACATTTGTATAACTTAGTAGTATTGTCTAAGACAAATTTGCCACTTGACCAGTGCGTGCTCCCAGTTCTTACTTATGACTGTGAAACATGGACACTAAATGCCAAAGTCATTCAAAAACATAAGGTTATGCAGAGAAGTACAGAATGTCAAAAAAAATAAAAATAAAAAAAATGTGTGCTTGGATTAGTCAGCAAACAAAGGCTTATGAACATCAATGAAAGAGCAAAGCGTCTAAAGTGAAAATGGGCAACCCAAATAGCAATCAGACCAGACAGTTGATGAACCAATCTAATTTTTTAATAGACTCTACTTGATACTGAACACCCAAGAAGAAGACCAAAGACAAGATGGCCTAGTGCAATTACCAAATTTGTTGGTGCACAGCGGCAACAGAAAGCACAAGACTGTAATTGTTGCAGAGGCAGCCTTCATACTGCAGTGGGTTGATTAACACACACACACACTCTCTCTCTCTCATGCACTCTCCTGATGTAAATAATAGGACAATAGCCTGGGTGTCATGTCCCATAGGGTATACATACAGTTTTTTAGTTCAAGAACCGCACTCACAGGACTTCCAAAAGATGAGAAAATTTAGCAATTTTATTTATCAACGTTTTGGCCACACTTTGGGCCTTTGTCAAAATAGTTACAGCATGGTACAAAGAGTGCCTTTAAATACCCATAGTTTAACACAGTATGGCACCATGACGACGTCATAGATTGCAGTGAAACATGAAAAAATAATTATTTATAACAAAGACAGTAATTTTCATAAATCCAATGAATATAAAAAGATACAAAATAAGAAATAAAAAATGTGAAAGAAGAATCAGTGAATAAATAAATCTGAAAAATAAATACAACAACAAATGAATGACCCAGGATAAAGGTCAAGGATGGATGGACCTATCCTAAAAAAAAAGAAAGCAAAATAAACAAAGGAAATAAAGTAAAGAAATCAAAAATCTAGAAAATAAAGGAATATGATCAAGTATGTGGGGATACTAGATGAAACATAATAACACCCTGAATAAATAAAATACACTAAATGATAGAGTGTGATCTGAGCTAGGTCATGACCTCACAAGTTTATGTATATCTCTGATTTTACACAATTACGATCAACATATAGATCCATAAAAAATACATAATCTCATGGTCTAAACATCTCATCTATAACTCATATTATGACTGACAAAATGTGTTATACATCTATAATTGCGAATCCAAATGACTGGCATAAACACGTATCGAGACACCCCCAATGTCTTCATGTCCATATGTCACCGAAAAAGCAAGTAACAGTTGCCTCATGGAGTGTCCTAGATCGGAACTCATCATACTTGCGATGCTGTTCCGCAAGTCCCGGCACTCCATGAAATTGCAATGCGTCAGTCAGTGTCCATATGGCTAGTGAGCACAAATGCGGGTAGATCTCTCCTCACCTGTGGTGCAAGGCTGTATGGATAAATATGTATCTATACCAAAAGAGGACAAGGGACACCACAAGACACGGGCAACATACTGATAATGAAGATAAAGAAGGGCCGTGAATTAATGGAACTATGCAGATGTCATATATAGTATTGTCTTGTAAGTTAGCACTCCATACCTGATTCTGCCAACTTAATCAACATTTAGTAATACTGCACACTCTACACATACAAGTATATGTTAGAGTGATTGCAACACCACACACACATTGGTTTGGCTGAATACAAGAAATAGTGCTCTGAGTAAAACATGATTAATCAGATACAAAGTAACTTGATAGTATTCAATAGCTGTCACAAAGAGGAAACTGCCACCTCTGAAAGCCTGCAACTTCTGAAACATGTACGTTTACTTGTGTCTGGTGGACTGTGCTGCTGTACCTTTACTTTTCTAAACTGGTTAATGAACTAGCTATCCAAATTCAGTCAGGAACTGATATGTTTAGTTGATGTACTTATGATGCTGCTGTCTGACCACTTGGAGACAAATAAACAGGCAAAGTCTTGAATTATACTCCTCCTGTGTGTGAAGTGTCTTTGTAACATGGAGTGTGTGTTCAAGCTGATCGAAAGACAAAGTACAAAACATTAAAGAGTACTTTTGTCACACTATTTATCTATATATCTATATCTATATAGTTTTGTGCAAAATATTTAGGCAGGTGTCAAAAAAGTAAGAATGTTTTCAAAAATAGACACATTAATAGTTTATTCTTATATATTAACAAAAGTGAGTGAAGAGAAGAGACATCTAAAACAAATCAATATTTGGTGTGACCACCCTTTGCCTTCAAAACAGCATCAATTCTTCTAGGTACACTTGCACACGGTTTTTTAAGGAACTCAGGAGATAGGTTGGTGCAAACATCTTGGCGAAAAAAAACACAATTCTGTGGATTTAGGCAGCCTCAGTTGCTTTTCATCCTTCATGTAATCCCAGACAGATGATGATATTGAGATCAGGGTTCTGTGGGGGACAAATCATCACTTACAGGACTCCTTGTCCTTCTTTATGCCGACGATAGTTATTAATGACCTTGGCTGTATATTTGGGGTCGTTGCCATGCTGCAGAAAAAATTTGGGGCAAATCAGATGCCTCCCTGATGGTATTGCATGATGGATAAGTATTTGCCTGTACTTCTCAGCATTAAGGAGACCATTAATTCTGACCAAATACCCAACTCCATTAGCAGAAATGCAGCCCCAGACTTGCAAAGAACCTCCACCATTCTTCACTGTTGCCTGCAGACACTCATTCTTGTACCGCTGTCCAGGCCTTAGGTGAACAAACTGCCTTCTACTGCAGCCAAATATTAAAAATGTTGACTCATCAGTCCAGAGCACCTGCTACTATTTTTCTGCACCCCAGTTCCTGTGTTTTCATGCATAGTTGAGTCACTTGGCTTTGTTTCCACTTCAGGAGGTATGGCTTTTTGGTGGCAAGTCTTCCATGAAGACCACTTCTGTCCAGACTTCTCCAGACAGTACATGGGAGTAAGGATCCCACTATTTTCTGCCAATTCTGAGCTGATTGCACTGCTGGACATCTTCTGATTGGGAAGAAAGCATGATGCGTCTTTCATCTACTGCATTGTTTTCTTGGCCGACCACTACGTCTACGGTCCTCAGTGTTGCCTGTTTCTTTGAGCTTCTTCAAAAGAGCTTGGACAGCACATCTGGAAATCCCTGTCTGCCTTGAAATTTCTGCCTGGGAGATACCTCTCACAGTTTGTTTCGACTCTCAGACAAAGAGTTAAGATAAAAACACAACTTTATTGAAAGTTTAAAGAGAACCCTCACGGGTTTGACACTACACATATATCTCAACACGTAATTAGTACAATGCCACGGTAATTGATGCACGGTCTCAATTCGCCATTCTTTTTTTTTTCACAAAAAAGAAACCAGCCCCTGCCGTGGAGGTGGATTTGCTTATAATCCCTCTCTTGAGGGCATCTGAAATATATTCCTCCATAGCTTGGTTCTCATCACAAGACAATGGATATGTGCGTCCCCTAGGGGGCACCACCCCCAGAGGCAACTCAATAGCGCAGTCATAAGCTCTGTGCTGGGGTAGGGTGCCAGCCTCTCCTTTGCTAAACACATCGCTAAATTGTTGGTACTCGTTTGGCAATGAAGGAGAGGTGCACAGAATCTTAACCGGGGGGGATACACAATGCTCCATGCAATACTAAGACCAAGCGGAGATTTCACACTTTCGCCAATCAAACTGAGGATTATGAAGCTGCAACCAGGGGAATCCCAGAATGACTGCGTAGTGTGGAAAATTGATAATCTGGAACTGCTGTTCCTCTTTATGAAGTGCCCCAATGGTCATAGGTAATGGCATTGTTTCAAAGGTAACCTGAGCAGGTTCTAGAGGTCTGCCGTCAATGGCTTCAATAGTGAGAGGGGATTCTCTCTCAACCAGCGGAATCTTATGCCGTTCAGCAAAGGCACTATCCATAAAATATCCAGCTGCGCCAGAGTCAACCAGGGCCAGAACCTCCACCGAGCAATCTGCCCACGAGAGTACCACCTGAACACCAACTAGGGCCTGTCCCCCAAGGTACCCTAGGTGTGTTAGTTTCCCGGACGTACGGGACAAGATCTTAGCAGGTGCCCAGTTTTGCCACAATATAAGCTCAACCTCTGCCTTCTGCGGTGTGCTCTCTCCTCCTTGGTTAGCCTAGTGAAGCCTAATTGCATAGGTTCACCTAATTCCCGTAAATGGTCATTTGATTTAGGTGCCAAGAGAGGGTTGGGTGGGCAAAATGAACTGCTAGATCCATTGTTTTTTGACCGTAACCTACGGTCCTTAGCCATCAATCTCTCGCGGATCCGAGTGTCAATTAGGATAACATAATCAATATATTCGTCCAGATCAGTAGGCAACTCTTTAGCTGCGGTTTCATCTTTGATCTGCTCGCTCAGACCTTGTGCAAAGGCTGCCAACAACGCCTCATTATTCCAACCTACCTCTGCTGCCAATGTGCAGAATTCAATGGCATAATCGCCCACAGTACGCTTGCCCTGTTGTATCTCCATTAGGCGTTTAGCAGCAGAGGCGGTTCTACCAGGGATCTCAAACACTCTCCGAAATGATTGCACAAATTCCCTGAAATTCTTTGTGCAAGGTTTCACACTCTCCCATAAGGGATTGGCCCATGCCAGGGCTCTGCCAGTCAATAGGGATATCATAAACCCAACTTTACTGCGATCATTAGGAAAGGCATGCGAGGTTAATTCCATAAATATCTCAAGTTGGTTGATAAACCCTCTGCACAGGCTGGGTTCGCCATCATATCTGAGTGGCAATGGAGCAGAAGAGGTTAACCCTTTGACTGCAGCGACTGAGGGCATAGTATCGCTCTCCGGTGTCAAACCTGGGGAGACCACTGGACTCGAGGCGGACTTGTCCATGAGTACTGTACGTTCAAGAATGGTTTGGATTGCCAATGCTAGCTGCTCATGTACATCCATCCTCCAATGGATGTTCTGTGCATTACCCTCACTCTTACTATCTGAGGTCATGGCCTTTTCGTACTGTCATGGTTTGTTTTGACTCTCAGACACAGAGCTAAGATAAAAACACAACTTTATTGAAAGTTTAAAGAGAACCCTCAAGGGTTTGACATTACACATATATCTCAACACGTAATTAGTACAATGCAATGGTGAACAATGGTACGGTGAATAATAGAGAGGCTTTACCGGCCTTGCCAATACCGGGTAAGGCAGTCTTAGGACTGGCACAATATGGAAATAGGCTCTAATGGCCTTACCAATATACCAGGCAAGGCAGCCTTAGGACTGGCACAATATGGAAATAGGCTCTACCGGCCTTACCAATATACCGGGCAAGGCAGCCTTGGGACTGCCACAATGAGAGAGAAGGCTCTACCGGCCCTGCCAATATACCAGGCAAGGCAGCCTGGAGACTGGTACAACGAGAGAGAAGGCTCTACCGGCCCTGCCAATATACCGGGCAAGGTAGCCTGGAGACTGGTACAACGGGAGAGAAGGCTCTACCGGCCATACCAATATACCGGGCAAGGCAGCCTGGAGACTGGTACAACGAGAGAGAAGGCTCTACTGGCTTTGCCAATATACCGGGCAAGGCAGCCTTGAGCCCAGAGGCGGAAAGTACTGGTGTAATAGCGTAAGAGGCCTCAGCGACTGAGAAGTGGTGGAGCAAACCAGTCGCACGTTCTGGACTACACAGAGGCCTACCGGTGCTATATAGGTATCAGCGAGCAGCCGGTGAATTTAGGAGCAAACCAGTACCCGCGTACTGGACTACACATAGACAATAACGGTGCTGTATGGGAAGCAGCAAGCAACCGGTGATATATGGAGCAAACCAGTACCCGCGTACTGGAGTACACATTTACACTACCGGTGCTGTATGGGGAGCAGCAAGCAACCGGTGATATATGGAGAGATCCAGTACCCGCGTACTGGAGTACACATTTACACTCAGGGATGAGAATGTCGCCAAGGTGACATGAAGACGGAGAACTCTGCACACGATCCAGAAGCAGGAACAACAGCCAAGCTGGGACAGGAAGCTGGAACAGTAACGGCAGACAACCGGATCAGGAACAGAAGTAGGAACGTCAGCCCAAACCGGATCAGGAACGGAGGCAGGAATCACTGCAGCAGAGGAGGCTGTCAGGCAGGTAAGCAGACGGAATCTGGAAGGTAGTGTATGCAGCAAAGGCCCAGGGAACTCAGAAAAAGGATGCAGGTGGCTATAGACATAGAGACACCACAAAAGGGCAACCAAAGGGTGCCAGAACCCAGTCTATATAGGCAATACTGGGCGGATTCAAGACAGGCAGCCAATGGAGAGCCTTCACAGATAACTGACAGGAAAAGGCAGCAATCACGGGCACCGCGATAATACCTTGCCGATGCAGTACAACTACTGCATTTTGGCTATATTTTTGTTAAATAAATCATGACACTGCATAATATGTCATGTGTTGTTCATCTGAGGTTGTATTTACCTAATTTTTAGACCTGTTAAGGAACAGATGATTGTTATTATGTCCTGATATGCAAAACCATATAATTCAAAGAGGGTGTACTTTCTTTTTCACACGACTGTTTATATCTACATATATATATATATATATATATATATATATATATATATATATATACTAGCAATGTGGGACGGCCTCCACTGTGGCATTCATTCATATAGTTGAAATACATGTGGTGATTGCACATACTATGGTGGAAGGTGGATCGTGCTGGATCCTGGGGTGTGAGTGAGTGTGTGTGAGTGGCATTCATTCATATAGTTGAAATCCATTTGGTGACTGAACATACTATTGTGGAAGGTGGATCGTGCTGGCTCCCAGGGTGTGAGTGAGTGTGTGTGTGTGTGTGTGTGTGTGAGTGGCATTCATTCATGTAGTTGAAATGCATGTGGTAATTGAACATACTATGGTGGAAGGTGGATCATGCTGACTCCCGGGGTGTGAGTGTGAGTGTGAGTGAGTGGCATTCATTCATGTAGTTGAAATGCATGTGGTAATTCCACATACCATGATGGAAGGTGGATCGTGGTGGATCGTGCTGGCTCCCGGGGTGTGAGTCAGTGTGACTGAGTGGCATTCATTCGTGTAGTTGAAATGCATGTGGTAATTGCACATACTATGGTGGAAGGTGGATCGTGCTGGCTCCCGGGGTTTGAGTGAGAGTGAGTGTAAGTGTGAGTGAGTGCGTGTGAGATTGAGTGATTGCGTGAGTGTGTGACTGAGTGTGTGATTGAGTGTGAGTGTGTGTGATTGTGTGTGTGTGTGTGTGTGTGTGTGAAAGTGTGTGTGAGATTGTGAGTAAGAGTGTGTGTGAGTGTGTGTGATTGAGTGTGAGTGTGTGTGATTGAGTGTGTGAGTGATTGAGTGTGAGTATGTGTGTGAGTGTGTGTGATTGAGTGCGTGTGAGTGTGTGTGATTAAGTGTGTATGAGTGTGAGAGTGAGTGGGTGTGAGTGTGAGTGAAAGAGTGTGAGTGTTGGCGTAAGTGAGTGTGAGTGTGTGTGATTGAGTGTGTGTGATTGAGTGTGAGTGTGAGAGAGTGTGAGTGAGAGAGAGAGTGTGTGTGTGTGTGTGTTTGTGTCTGATGTGTTTGTGTCTGTGGTGTAGGAACGAGTGGCAGCCATTTTGTTTTCTCAGTCACTTGGATAGTGGTGGGCGGGCTGGATAGTGGGGGCAGACCAACTCCCTGCATGATTTAAATCACTCCCGCGTTGAATCATCCAATGGGAGCAGTAACTCCTCCTTACTTAACCTGAGGTAACATAACAATATAACACACTTTGGCTCTTCAGTTGAGGCAACATAGCAATATGCTGAAGGAACAAATAGAAATTGGTGTTTGAGGCTTGCCCTCTGTAACATACAGCAAAGCATCTCTCTCCCTTTAAGGAGAAAGGGCGGGAATCAGGAAGTGGAGGAGTGACAGTTGAAAACAGACAGTTAGTGAGGTTGACTGAAGAGATGAAAAGAGTTAAATAAAAGTGTTGTTATTAAGTTTATCCCTGAGTTTGTATTTTATGGAAACATTACACCCTCGTACTGAAACAGAGTGTATGGAGGGTTACAATTATCTGTGGGAGGTGAAACAGTGTGTTTGTGGGGTCATGATCCTGAGTGAGAGTGTGTGTGGACCGGGAGAAGTTATTGATATCCCCTACTTTAGGAGCGAGTGGCAGCTATATTTTTTTTTTGTCAGTTGGATAGTGATGGGCGGGCTGGAGGGGGCTGGCCAACTCCCTGTATGATAATCATGCCCCCATTAAATCACCCAATGGGAGCACTAACGTCCCCATTGAATCACCCAATGGGAGTTGTGTCTCCTAATGAGACATAAGTTATGTAATGAGACATTCTGTTCAATGTGTGTGTGTTTTCTAAGGAGACATAAATTATGTTCAGTGTGTGAGGAACCATAAATTATGCAATGAGGCTTTATTTATTTATATATATATATATATTTATTTATACAGCACACTTCGGACTTGTACATAAATTAAATCAATTTATTGTCAACGTTTTGGCCACACAATATGGCCTTTCTCAAGACATGTGGCCGAAACGTTGACAATAAATTGATTTCATTTATTTATGTATGATTCAGAATGGCAAAGTGTGTAGCTACAGGTTGGTCCTTAATCTTAGACATTTGGCTTCCAAAGCCGCACGTATGGCTGATCGGAGATTGTCCATTCTTTCTTTGAAAGTGCTTGTGGTTTTACCCACATACATAAGTCCACATTGGCATAGAATAACATACACCACAAACTGACTGGAACAAGTTAAGTTATGTCTGATTGGAATTTTAAACCCTTTGTGTGGGTGTCTAAAGGAAGTACCCATTAATAAAAAAAAATTTCAAGTGGTACAAGATGTGCATTTATAACATCCTTTCAATTTGGATTTTGTGTCCTTTGTATAACATTTGTACAGATCTGTTTTCACCAAAATGTCTTTTAAATTTCTTCCATGTTTGTAACAAAACATTGGAGGACTGGGATTGACATTTGTTAAAGTAGTATCAGTTGTGATGATGGGCCAGTGTTTGTAAACGCTGTCCTTAACCTGTTTAGATGATATATTGTAAGTAGTTTGTATATTCAGCCTGTCGTCATGAGGTCTAATTCGTTGTTTGAAACTGTCTTCCCTTGAGAGCTGTAATGTAGAGAGTTTACATTTGTCAATGAGGTCTTGATCATACCCTCGTTGTATTAATTTATTCCCCATTTTGTCCAATTTTGATGATAACCTATTGTCTTCACTTATAATCCTGCGCAACCTCAGCATCTGTGATTTAGGTAGACTGCGTTTCAGATTCTCAGGATGATAGCTGCTAGCATGTAGGAGGTTGTTTTTATCGGTAGATTTAGTGTACAACATGGTCTGCAATTTACCTCCCTGATTTTGAACCAAAACATCCAAAAAAGGAATCTGAATTTTGCTACAGGATAAGGTTAATTGTACGTATGGATGAATAGTGTTCAACCCAGTGACCATTGTAGAAAGTTCATCTGAAGTACCTCCCCAAAGTATAAACAGGTCATCGATATAGCGGATATACACAGAGTATATTTTTTGTAAAGGTCATGTGAGGTAAAATATTCTTGTTCATATTTTGTCATATATATATATATTTTAGTATATGCTGGGGCCATACATGCCCCCATTTTTTAAACAATATTACACCTTATAGGATGAGTTTGTAGTGATAACATCACAAACTGCTTCTATGCCTCCTGTATGAGGTACAGTGATTTGACAATCCGTCGTACCTAATATACAATTTTCAGTGTTAATAGTTAATTCCTTAATCAAAGTCAGAAAGTGATTCATATGTTTAAGGTAATATGGTAGAGTTTGGATGCAAGGCTGCAGACAGTAATCAATGTATTAACCAATAGGCTGTGTTAGTGAACCTATGGCAGAAATTATTGGGTGGCCTGATGGGTTCTGTAGTGATTTATGTATTTTTGGGAGGGTGTATAAAATGGGTCTGATCGAGTGCTGTACTGTGAGGAATTGGGCAGTTTTCTCATCTAACCAACCAGACACAAACCCTGTCTGTACAAGACTGTCAATAACTTTTTAAATGTTATAGTTGGATCAAACATTAAGGGCTGGTAAGTATGAGAATCGCTCAATTGAGTGATAAACTATTCAGATTACAGAAATGAAATTAACAGGACAATTGCACCACCCTTATCAGCAGATTGAATAACTATAGAATTATCCTCAGTGAGAGTTTTGATAGCCTCCTTTTCCATTTTAGTTGAATTTGAAAAAGTTTTACCTGTTGTTTTTTGTCATGTCGTTATCTTAGGTGTTGAAGTGTCCTGTTGAATTAGTCTATCAAAGATTTTGATGGAAGCGTTAGTGCTCTGAGGATTGAAGTTGGATTTGATTTTGAAAGGAAGGGATGTTATTTTTTTATCACTTTTTGAAGGAAAATATTCCCTCAGTCGTAGAGTATGGTTAAATCGATGCAAATCTACCTTCCAATTAAAATTAGAAAAGGTGTTGGTGGGAACAAAGGAGAGACCTTTTTGAAGGAGTCTCTGTTCTCCCATGGTTAACGTATGTGAGGATAAATTGTATATTAGATTTTCGGTAATGGGGGTTTGGCTGTAATATTTTCTTTTGCCTTTGCCCCCTTCCTCATCCTCTGCCTCTTGTGTTGCCTCTTAGACTCTCCTGTACCCATGTGGTGACTCCTAAAAAAGAAGAGAACTCTGCAGAACTACTCTCAATGCCAGAACCTTGAGAGAAGGATAGAGTATCCTCTTTATCACTACAAGGCGAGGTTTACGCAAAGGTCTTCTTCTTACAGGTCTCTGTGGGTTAACAGTGTCCCCTGTGAGCCACTTATACACCCTGTGTTCCTTATAATCCTCCAGAACTTTGTTGAATTTATCCCTTTTATATTTGGCCAATTTGTTTTTATAAGTGTCAACTTGATCCTCTAGTTTTTTTTAGCCCAATCAGTATCTTTATCCAACAACAAAGATTCATTATGTTTTAGGTCAAACTCAGAAATATTTACCTCTCCCAATTCGTGATTCACCTCCTCCACAACCAGCACCATCAAATCCAGTGACCACGGATTTAAAATTCCAATCCATTTTTTACAAAATACAACGTTTTTGCGACCAATTGTTGGGACATTATTAATCCTGAATTCCCTGTGGTATTCTGAAATGGTTATCCTATGCAGTAGCAAATCCACTTCCTTTTTCTTAAGCTTCAGAATCTGTAAGTGTAGCTCAGATGGCGTAGATTTGTCATAGGTTGTAGTAAAGTTATCTTTAAATAATATCGATTCAGTCTTAGTCTGGTCAATCTTGTATATCTGTGCCTCAGTGTCTTGTCCTCCAGCTGCCTCAAAAAAAAAACTTCCATGTATAAGGTGTCTTATCAGATGATGAGAGAAGAGGTCTTGACAACAGGTTGACTATACAAACTACTTACAATAAATCATCTAAACAGGTTAAGGAAAGCATTTACAAACACTGGCCCATCATCACAACTGACACAACTGATAATTGACTGTGTTCTACCGCCCAGAAGAGGTGGGGATAGAGGGAAATCACTACTTCAGAAAGAAGCAAGATGGATCCATTACTTGGATACAGTGGGGCCTTAATGAACAATTACCCTTACACTGCTTTATAGGGTAATGCCTTTTTCCATTCATCTTTAGACAATGATATGCTACTAGGGCTTGATGGCCATATGGGTGTTAATTTAACATCTTACTTTTCTATTGAGAGTGGTTATACAATAATTGTGTTTTCATCCTTGCGATTTATTTGTACCATTATATCTACTTATTAAGATTTAGTAACTAGAACGTGCATTTTTGAATATCACCTTTTTCATAGTACAGTAAGCAGATTCGGTTTACTTGTGTGCTCTATTGACAGTAGCAAGTTTGCTAGAGAGCCCCGGCGTGCCCTCCATTCATTCCTGCTATAATGGGGCTATGTTTCATTAATATGTGAAGTTAGGCAACGTTTGCTACATTGGTCTCATCAGCACTCGTCATAAGGGCACACTTTACCACTTGCACATACCACATATTACTACACCTCATCCCGTTGTCCCTTACTCAAGTTTGAGATTACAGTCTAATTAATGACCTTGTACTCAATACAAACACTGGCCCATCATCACAACTGATACTACTTTAACAAATGTCAATCCCAGTCCTCCTATGTTTTGTTACAAACGTGGGAGAAATTTAAAGTGTTAGTAATGTCTGAAAAATTTTATTTTGCATTTAGAAAAGCTTAAAAAGCTGATCTACATGCAAAAAAACATCTCTCTCAAACCTCTATGGTTTAAGCGATACGGGGGTTTAAAGTTTGATTTCTCCTACTGACAGCTGTAAAGCTGTCAGCAGGAGATCCGTGTCGGTCGACACGCTGGCGCTTGAGAAGTGCCAAGTTCTCTTTACTTACATGGAATCCCTTCATTGGAATTGTCTAAAATGTGTGCCTGAACACTAGGCACACGTCTTAGACCATTACAATGAAGGGATTCCGTGTAAGTAACGAGATCCCGGCACTTCTCAAGCGCCAGCGTGTCGACCGACACGGATCTCCTGCTGACAGCTTTACAGCTGTCAGTAGGAGAAATCAAACTTTAAATGCCCGTATCTCTTAAACCATAGCGGTTTGAGAGATACGTTTTTTTGCATTTAGATCAGCTTTTTAAGCTCTTCTAAATGCAAAAAAAGTTTTTTTCAGACATTACTAACACTTTAAAAGACATTTTGGTGAAAACAGATCTGTAAAATGTTATAGAAAGGACACAAAATCCAAATTGAAAGGATGTGATAAATGCACATCTTGTACCACTTGAAATTTTTTTTTTATTAATGGGTACTTCCTTTAGACACCCACACAAAGGGTTCAAGATTCCAATCAGACATAACTTGTTCCAGTCAGTTTGTGGTGTATATTATTCTATGCCCATGTGGACTTATGTATGTGGGTAAAACCACAAGCACTTTCAAAGAAAGAATGGCCAATCTCCGATCAGCCGTACGTGCGACTTTGGAAGCCGAATCTAATGTGAACAGAAGACAATTGTCTAAGATTAAGGACCAACCTGTAACTACACACATTGCCATTCTGAATCATACATTGCCCAGCTTGAGATAAGGGCACACTTTACCACCTGCACGTACCACATATTACTACACCTCATCCCGTTGTACCTTACTCAGTTTGAGATTACAGTCTATTTAATGACCTTGTACTCAAACAGTTGAGAGGCGGATCATGAGTTACTACTCCCTCAATTGGAGGGAGCCAGGGACATACACCATAATAAGATCCATCCTGCAAGTTATTAAAGTACAAGACTGGACGATCGCGGACTTGAGAATCTATAAATAGGGCTCCCCCTCATGAAACAATCAATCCAACAAGGACAATCACTTTTCAGTTAGCATTAATCAATGACATTGAGAGGAATGGAAAAGCGGAACTAAACAAAATGTAAATAAAAAACACTCCCAAATAAAGTTTAAATAATGAACTCAACATAAGCAGGATCAGGTAACTTTCAAATAGAGCTGGACACGCAGAGTGTAAGAGAATCCACCAGCAGATAATGGAACGTCAAGGGGAGAAGAAGATGCGAAGTGCACAGCACAGAAATGCAGGAACAGACTGAAAATAACAGTATAACCCAGTTGATAAGACTAAAACGAGCTAAGGGCTGTTTGTAGCAGGGCACAGCAACCCCAAAAATGCTCAGGATATGCCACTAAAATAGGGGAACTTACCCACTGGGTCACAGAGGTTATCCAAGACCCCATGTAGGTAGTCCGCCAAACTGGATATATTTGTGAAGACTTACATGTACTACGGGGGCCCAGAAGCTATCCAAGCTCATTCGTGGGTGGTCTGGCACTCAAGGAAGAAAACAAGAGTAAAAAATGGTAGAAATATTCACAGGTTTGCTGAATTAGTGTGAGGGCCTATGTAGGGATTTTGCCAAAAAAAGGTACAGGTATCAGGACCAACTTAGACCACAGGGGGCCCAGAGGCTATCCAAGCTCCCATGTGGCACAGCAGAAAGGACAAAAATGTATTATCCTGCACATACATATTCATAGGGCTAATAGGGTAGAAAATTGCTTGAAGGGAGAGAAGTAGCTGCCTGTGACATAAAGCAAGATATATGCTTATCCTCCTCTACCATCCACCACCCCAACCAGGTAGAGAGTTACGACATGCATGTGTGCAGCAGCCATCTACATGAAACGTGAGTGAGCAGTGTGACTTTTTCAATCAACATAGTTTTGATAGAAGAGGCTGGACCCCTCCCTAGCCAATGTCTGGCTACATGTTTAGCTAAGTGTCCCTTGGATAATGCCAGTCTGATACTGGAGCTGTGGTTTGCCAACTTTTCTCGGAATGTTGTAGAAGTCTTTCCCACATTATACAGTCCACAAGGGCACATAAAATATACCACAAAGTCAGTTGTACATGTTCGTCTTTGTTGGATTTTAATGTTTATATGAATGTGCTGGTGTCTAAAAGTATTCCCTGCAATCATTGTATTGCATGTCGTACAATTAGTACAGCTTGCACAACCTGGCTCAGGTTTTGGCAGCCATCTTCCCCTCAGAGCCTGAGTTTCTAGTGGCTTTTTGGTTGATTTAGATATATGACTGATGACTAAAATGTCCCTCAGTCTTTTACCTCTCCTATATGCCACAAAAGGGGGTTGCATTTGCGTGGAATTTGTGGTTACCAAGGGCCAAACTTGTTTCACTGCCCTGTTAATCCTATTTGTATGGGGGAATAATTGCAGACAAATGTTCATCTTTGTTTTCTAATGTCTTGATCACTTATGTTCTGTTACAAAAGAGTCTCTTGTGTAAGAGTCTTACATTTGTTTAATTGGATATCCAGCAGTGTTTTGTTGTAACCTCTATCCACAAATTTATTGTACATGTCTGTTCATGATATCAATAAAAGTTAGTTTGTGATGGGTGCACATATCTAAGCAGTAAGACAATCACATGCACTGAATGGATTTCTGGGTTCATATCTAGTAAGGATATGTATCAGACCATATTCCTTTCTGTGTACCTTGCACGGGATGGCACTGGTTAATTTCACCATTATGTAATATTGTAGGCATTGTCAAAAGATGTGGATCCATGTTAGTCCTATCCCTCCTACCCTCATGGTTAGACAGATATTGCTATATGTGACAGCTGGAGATATCCATCATTTGACCACACTGAGGCTCTTCAGCAGAGCCAAAATTGCCCCATTTGGAGATGAATACGTCTTTGGAATGGTCTACAAAGTGTGCCTGGTTAGCACATCACTACACACTCACAGGTCAGCATGGTGTCCCAGGAGATCTGATCCACGTTTCATGACCTCTATGTTGTGTAACAATACCACTGTAGATCCATCCCTCTGCTGCTCTTCTCAGCTGTAGGAACTACAGGTCCCATGTTGACTCTAATGGCCCTTTAACCCCCGATGTGACAGTGTGTTATCCAAATCATTGCACTGGATAACACTTTCTCTACAAGGCTACCATGGTTGCTCTGGCTATGATCATGGCAAATCACGTTAGTTGCTGTCAATCAAGCCCTGTCAGATGCTGAACATGGGTTATGTATTGTGCCTTGTTTCTCCTGGGGGTGTGCGTGATATCCTTGAGGTATGGATGTCAGCTTGGAGAAGGGAATGGAAGATGGTTTTGGAATCCCCATGCACAATATGCCACGTCCATGGTATGCATGATGTTTTTGGCCATACTGCTGCCAGTGCAGTGCTGTGTCAATGATCCTGTGGGGTGGAACAGAACATCATGTGCGGTGTTGGTTAATGTGTTGGCACCAATTCACAGGACTGATGGAGGACTTGCATGGATTGTTTGAATGCCTGTGTTATACTCACAGCTAAAGTGGTCCTGGATGAGCCTGTCTCGGATCTGCACCCCTCTCAGGGTCTCCTCAACATGGCTGATGTCCATGGGCACCTCAGGTATGGGCCAGGGCCTCCTCACTCACAACAGGTGAAGGCTGTTGATCAGGTGTGCCTGGGGCTTGTTCCCTAGCTCTCACCCTTGCACGCCTTCTCCACAGTCTTCTCATCAATAAATATCCCAACATACTTATTGTTCTCTTTTTTTCTCTCTCTCTGCCTGAGTGGAAAACAAGCCACAAGTGAGTGTCGTGAGCTGTCCCTTTAAGTACGTGGTAGGGCATTGTGTAGGTGTGGTGATGAGGTGAGTGATGACCAATGGGAAGGTGTTTATTGTCCAGGTAAGTGTTTGCAGATGTGTCTGTGTTTTAAAATGTGTTGTGTTCTGATTGCTGTGTCTGTCAGTTGCGGGTGTGAAGTTGCACAGGTGAGCTTGTTTTTTATATTGGCAGGTGTCCGTGTTGTGTGATAACCCCCTTTGTTCTGTGCCATTTTGTGTTGGTGTTTTTTTGGAGGTCCATGTCCCTGTGGTGTTGCTTGTTGTGTGTGAGAGTGATTTGTGGTGTCTGTCCATGTTTTTGTGTTCTTTTGGCATTGCACAGGTTAATTTTTCCATTTACATGCTTGTCTTAAAGATTGTCTTTAACTGTGGTTTCTTTTTGACCGTTATGTGTCTAACAGCTAACAAAACTGGGTTTTAAGTTTTAGCCATTAAGTGTATCCTTTTTTTTTTTTTTTTTTTTTTTTTCAGCTGTTAGCAGTACCACACTCCTTTATATGGCTCTGGGGAATCTTGTTCCATGCATGTCAATGCAATTCAGTCTATCGGCCGTAAGGGTTTGTGAACTGCCATTAGCTGTTCTTAAGACAGACCTTTAAATGCCTTACAGCACGTTAACGCACCCGTTAGTGCTTGTTTTGTTTTGTGTTGTGTTTTTTTTTTTTTGCTAACGGCTGCCTTTAAATCTACCCCCAAGTGTCTGTAGGGTTCTCCATTTGATGTCCTTTAGTTTTAGAGTCCGCTGGAATCTCTGGATAGCAATGTACATAGAAAAAGGATTATAGCTAACAGAGGGAACAAAGGAAAGACCTTTTGCTAAAGGGATAGTAATATTTCATTTGAAACAACTCAGGTTGTTCAGCATAAGGAAAAGTACTGCAACCTGATGCTTTTATTTTCCAAAACAGTATAGTTACGATATAAATTTTATACTGAAGTTGATGCCTCACACCCCTTTTCCCGTTCTGATGCTGCCTCTGCTCAGATCTGAAGTCCTGTCCCTTGACCAGACAGATCACAACGAAAGACAATCTTCCCTCAGTCAGCATAAAGAAAAACCTGCTTGTTGAAGGAGGGCAGGTTTTTCCTTATACTAACTTAACCCTTTGAGTGCCAGAGGGGTACAGAGCGCATTCCAAAGCAATGCCTTCCATACCTCTCTGGCACTCAAAGGGTTAAGATTGTCCCTCATTGTGATCCTCTGTTGGATCTCAGCCTGAAACGCTGACATCAGGAAAAGGGGAGTGAGGCATCAACTTCAGTATAAAATTACATCATAACTACACAGTTTTGGCGAATAAGAGCACTAGGCGGCAGTAATATTCCTAATGTTGAACAAACTGAGCTGCATTGCAAATGAAATATTACTATTCCTTTAAGTACAGAGATTTCCTTCTGGCTCTATATATTTCTCTCTATATCTATTTCTCTCTCATGTGCGAAACACACATACAGTACACACACAAATACAATACATGCATACAATATATACAGACAATGCATACACACAGATATATGCATTATGTTAAGTGCAAAACGCAGTATGTAAAATGCTATATGCAAAATGCAATACGTAAAGTGCTTTATGTGATACGCTATATGCAATACATACACAAAATGCTCTACGCTATACCCAAAACACTACAACATGCACACACACATACTCACAGTCACTGCTGGAGAGTTGTGTAATGCAGCTCTTTGCATACTTTTTTGGATGTAAGCAATGAAAATTCAACAAAAGTCATTAAAAACATTGCTTCCTTTTTGGATTCACCTGGATGTCAGGGGAAAATAGTCCTACATGTAAATACACTTAAAGGGATAGTAATACTTCGTTTTATCTTCATTTTATTTTGTAGGCATTAAAAAAACATGAAGAACGATATAAGTCTTATCTCTCAAACCTTTATGGTTTGAGAGATATTCACAAGCAAAGTTTCCCCTCCCTCCCATTTTACCTAGTGTAAGCCATCTCTTCTCAGATGTGGAATCCAGTCCATAGACCAGACAGATAACAGTAGGGGACAATCTTCTTCCTATGAGAACAATGAAGGCACTGCCCCCCTTGACAGGTTTTTCAGGTTTTTCCCTTATCTTAATTGAAGATTGTCCCTCTCTGCAATCTACCTGGGCACCTCCCTTCTGCTCTGGCTGAGCAGTGTTACATCAGTAAAAGGGGCGGGAGGGCGATACTTTGTCATTGAATTACTCTTGAACTACAACTCTGACAGAATTAAAATAACTCTCCAAAGTTCAAATACTATGATGATTAATTGAAGCTGCTTTTATTATGAAACATTACTATCCCTTTAATCTTATAACCCTATTAGAGCCAGACGTATCCAATGCATTGGGTTACAATACAGTAGATAACACATAATGGCTATTCCTGTTTAGGATGTATTCTGTAGTGTCCGTCTTCAGAACAAACTGCCTTTATAAAGTATGTTTATTTAGTCCTACATACATCTGCATCAGATCCTGACCTTTACAAATAAATAAGCCGTGACTTACTATAAATAATAAACTGTGGGGTTTAGTAATATATTTTTTACCAAAAGCATAAAAAGCTTGCCTGCCCTGTCAAGGCACCCCAGGTTAAGGCAAGACCCTATCTATGTGTTTAGTATAATGAAATTAAAAAGCAGTGATGCCACCTTACCCCTTCTGTGAACAAAATCCTTGTGAGGGAAATTTATACCTTTCCTGTTCAGCTATCACCGATTTAGGGAGCTACCAAGAGATGAGGAGCCAAAACCACCCAAATTACATGCAAAAACATAAGTGCTATTTTGAACTTGCCAGGAACCAGTACGTTTTAATAGTGTCCCAATAGTTACATGTATGTAGTCTGTGTAGTCTGTGCATAAAATCCTGACCTTTACAAACAAACTGTGACTTACTATAAATAATAAACAGTAGGGTTTAGTAATATATTTTTGGACAAAAGCATTAAAAGCTTGCATGCCTCGTCAAATCATCCCAGATTTAGGCAAGTCCCTATCTGCCTCAAACCTGTGAGCATGTGTTTAGTATAATGCAATTAAAAAGCAGTTATACCACCTTACCCCTACTGTGAACAAAACTCTCATGAGGGAATTAAAGGAATAGTAATGTTTCATAATAAAAGCAGCTCCAATTAATCTTCATAGTATTTGGGCCATGGAGAGTGTTATTTAAATACTGTCAGAGTTGTAGTTCAAGAGTAATTGAATGATAAAATATCCCCCTCCCATCTCTTTTACTGATGTAACACTGCTCACCTCAGAGTAGCAAGACGGTCTGAATGGATTGCAGAGAGGAACAATCTTATGTGAGCAAAAGGAAAAACCTGAAAAACATGTAAAGGGGGGGGGGGGAGAGGGTTTTCTTTATACTCACAGTAAGAAGATTGTACCTTGCAGTGAGCTGTTTGGTCCCAGGAACAGATTCCATATCTGTGGGGAGGCGGCTTACACTAGGTTAAAGGGGTTGACTCAAACTACAACTCTGGCAGTGTTGAAATAACACTCTCCATGGCCCAAATAATATGAAGATTAGTTGGAGCTGCATTTATACCTTCCCTGTTCAGCTATTGAGAGAGAGAGATTGTAGAATCAATGCTCAGGACATTTCCAAGTTTCAAATACAATTTAGATTAGGTTTTGAAAAAAACACAAACAAAAAATCCTTATCTAAATGCCTCATGAAAAATAAAGGCACAGTGAAAGTGCATAAAACATCTAAAAGAATTAAGTGAAAAAATTCATTTGACCTAAATGGGTCTTTTAGCCCCTTGATGCTGGGTTTCAGTTTATCTCCATGATGGCCTCACACTGACAGCTTATGGGCCTCATGTTTGACATGCTTGTGATCGACAAACCACAGAGGCCCCTTGAGAGCATCCTTACAGGCTGCCTCCCTTGCTTGCCACTACAAGGAGAAATCCTTCTTCCTGATCCAGGGATCTACCTGATGTATCCTTTTATTCTACCAAGTACCTCATATTGTAGGAGCAGGAATTACTCAGGAGGTTCCCTTTGACTTTATGGAAAAAGAATTAACAAATTGATGGTGCCTAGATATCTAAACTCAAAAGCACAGCCAGCTAGAAAACCTGATCAAGCACAGCACAATCTTTTCTATAATCAAGCAATGGAAATGACTGGGAGTTATGAGAATTTCGAGCAATGCTTCCATCTAGTGGTACTATGGAATAATTACTTTTAGATGCCTGTGTAGATTATGAAAAAGTCTATTTTTTTTATTTACAGATTTATATGTTTCTCTAAGCCCATCTGAAGGATACAGGGGCCAATGGGGTATTGAGTCCTGCTCCAGGATGCAGGACACTCAAAACTCCTCCCATATTCTGCCCTACATAGCCCTCCCAGTAGCCAGCTTTCTTGCAGCAAAGCCAAAAGAGGTAAAGACAAACAAGAAAATCAGCAGGACATCCAAACCCAGGACAAGGGAGCAAGTTCTCTCAGGATGGACAACCTGCATTCTTCAGTTCGATTAAGGGAAAAAGATTTATTGGTAAAGAACAAATGAGGGATACAAAGATCAATAAAGATGTCCCAAAGTTGCCCCAGAAATATATAAGGGAGGGGAAAATGAGAGCTGCACCTTGGAGAATTTTGCAATCAAAACTGGGATCTTGTGATGCAAAAAGGCTCCCCTTGTAAAATTTTGTAAAGGTACAAACTGTTGACTGTGTAGCGGCCTTGCAGAGCTGATCAGCAGAAGCTTGGTGTTGTTTCATGGCCCATCAATGTGTAGAAGGGGCAATACATTGAAACGGAGAAGGGTGAGATTTAACAAGGTAGTCTTTGTCTAATAGTCCATTTAAGCCATGTTGCAATAGTAGTTTTGGAGTCAGGTCTGCCTTTCCTGGCTCCTTCAGGCATAATAGAATCTCTGTTTAAAACATTATGTTGCTTGCAGAGTATTTGTGTACTCAATGATAACTCATTTTCTCTTAGTTCATACGGGGCACCAGAACCAAGGGGTAAAGATCAATTAGCCAGCAGGGCTGGGCATTTGCCTTAAAAGGCCCTCTGGAGGTATAGACTCACTCCCTACTCCACTTTACTCTGACCAGACATGCTCCGTTTAAACAAATAGCAAAGATGTAAAACATCAGCAAGGCAGGAAAGGGGATCACCTGAATTAGAGAACCCAAAGGACTACCTGCCCGGAACTCAAAGAACTTTTCTTCTCTGGAAACTCCTTTTTTGTACATGACTTAGAGAAAATGATTTATCGCTGAGTACATAAAAATCCTTTTCTCTTTTGTTCAATGTGGGACACAGGAACCTGTAACGGTTTTTCAAGACACTCAGACCAGCAGGTTAGAATAAAACACAGTTTTATTAAAAAAATAAAGAAGAAAGATTGCCCTCTATAGGCAAAACAGAATAATAATGAGAAATTGGCTCACATATGCCTTCTCAGGCCCAGTATACAGATGCAAGAACAATATATATACTGTCACAGGACAGACACAGAATAGCAAGGGTACTCAATGGTTAAGTGCAAATAATCAATCAGTCTCTGTTGTGGTGTTTGGCACGCCCAAGGTGGTAATGAGGCAGCAATTGGTGTTAGATGATACAACACCTTAAGTCCATAAGGCTTAGATAGCTGCTTAGGCAGAACAGGAACTGAGGCCAGAATACTGCAGAGTAGTTTCAGCCAATAGCCCCCACGGGCATAATAACGGAGACAACTTACACTGCAAGAGCTTGAGCCAATAGCCCCCACGGGCGTAATAATGGAGACAACTACACTGCAAGAGCTTGAGCCAGGAGCCCCCACGGGCATAATAACGGAGACCAACTATAATGCAATAGCTTGAGCCAATAGCCCCCACGGGCGTATTACCGGAGACAACCTGCACTGCAAGAGTTTGAGCCAATAGCCCCCACGGGCATAGTAACGGAGACTTATGGTACAGCAAGAGCTTGAGCCGATAGCCCCCACGGGCGTAGTAACGGACACAACCTGCGCTGCAAGAGCTTGAGCCAATAGCCCCACCGGGCATGTAATGGAGAGTTAACACAGAGAGCTAGAGCCAATAGCGCCCCCCCGCGGGCGCGGTAACGGAGACCGACTACACTGCAAGTTGACAAGATGAGCCGCCGTCTAAACAAGGCTCTCAACGCGGCCGGCTCAGCAGATGTAGTGGATGATCAGCAATGGCTCTGCAAGTGTTAAAGAAGGCTCAGATAATGGGGACAGCAGCTCTGCAACTGTTAATGAAAGCTCAAGGATCGGACACACAGCTCTGCAAGTACAACCGGAGGCTCAACAAACGTGGGCACCACTCTGCAAGTGCTAAGGGAGACTCAGCAATGGAAGCACAGCTCTGCAAGTGTTAATGGAGACTCAGCAATAGAGACACAGCTCTGCAAGTGTTAATGGAGGCAATCACGATCAGCCCTGCCACAAGCACAGCGGAAGTCAGAATGTCACCTCGGCAACACCAAGCAGCAGGAATCAGGAACGATGGCAGGGTCAGTACCAAGCCGGTTCAGGTCACGGAGCAGGAAGTCAGCCAGGCCGGGTCAGATCACGGAGGAGGGTTCTCAGACTAGCCAGATCAGGTCACAAGCAGGAACATCAGCCAAGCCAGGTCAGATCACGGAGCAGGAACTCAGGAGCGTAGTCAAAACAGGCCAGATCGGTACACAGAAATCAGGAACACTGGAACACAGCAACAGCAACACTGGCTCATGAACACCACGAAAGGGCACCTGACAGGTGCAAATGGCCAGACATAAAAAGGTCACAAGGGGCGGGCCAAACAGGCTCACCCAATAGGAGTGCACCACAAGCGAGAGTGACAGGAAAATATCACGGGCACCGTGATAGAACCATAGTGATATACCAAAGTTATCCCACCATGATTCCAGGGAGTGGAACTGCTCAAAATACAGATAAGTTACAACAAAGTCAAACTGGAATAGATATAAAGCCCAGGTGTCAGATACCTACACACCAAAACAAGTAACAGAAAAAAAAAACAGGTTACTGGTAATATACATAAGGATACCTACATGGGCATAAAGGCCTGTAGGACGATCCATCCAATACTGGCTTCAGTCAAAGCCAGAACATTGACACAGAAGTGTTTGACAAATGTGTTAAGGGACAACCACACTGATGACTTGCACAGCTGCTCTGCAGAGATCTGGTTCTTGCAGGCCCAGGAACAATCCACCACTCCGTTGGAATAAGCGGCGACTATAAAGGCCACAGACTTCTTCCTTAGATGCAGCTTTGCTAGCATTGGGGCCGAATCCAATTTCTGGAAAGGCTGCATGTGATGATCATAGTACTTATGTCTCTCTGACCAGACAAAGGATCTTGACACTGCTACCTGGACATATTCCTGAGAATCTTTAGCTGCAGCTCCAGAGCATGGAATTGGACAAAGGAGACCACCTCCAAGGCAGACAAAGGAAACCCTAAAACAATTATGTACTCCCTTACCATTGCAGACGGGCAGAGTAAGGACTGAGACACCTGCTGAGACAGTTGAATCTTGTTCTCTGGTAGGGACATTGAGTACACAATCATCTTGTTTTCCAGAAAGGGCACACAAAATCTGAAGGCACATAGCCTATACTGAAGGAGCATTTAAACAAAGATGGTCAAGTAAGAGAAATCCCTAGAGAATTAATTAGAGCAGTCAAGGGTTTGTAAAAACTCCTGATACAGATGCCAGCCCAAAAGGAAGGACAGTGAACTGAAACTGAAGGTATTAAAAAACAAAACTGCAGGAAGTGCTGATCTGCATGGATGCGCATAAGCAGATAACTGTCCTTTAAGTCTACTGAAGCCAATAACTCCCCTGGACACACAACAGTGAAGACTGAGTGCAAAGACTCTTGAACCAGGGTGTAAGAACAAAATGGTTTAGATGCTTCAAATAGGGCAGCATCCGCTGTCTTTTGTGGGAACTACGAAAAAGTTGGCATAAAATCCAATTAACTTTTCCTGAGGAGGAACAGGTACCAAGACCACCGATTCGGGGCCAAATAACTACTTGCCCTTGAATGGGAGAGAAATAAACTTCTGGAAGAATGGACAGCCGACATTTTTTTAGTCAAAGCGTACAGCTCGTAGCAACAGAAAGAGCCAAGGCCTTCCCAGTAAGCCTAGCAGAGTCAAAAGCCACTTTCGTAAGAGATGAATTAGGTCTTTAAGGACCTTCAAAACTGCCAAACCACCTCCTATGGTGTGTCTACATGAACAGCCTCTATGAGATGTTCCCCTCAAACAGTAATGGCCCTAGTCGCCCAAGAAATTTCAAAAGTGAGAAACAGAGTGGTGCCAGAAACTGAAAAATTAATGTTCAAGAGAATCCAGGCGCTTATTTGAGTGGACTTTAAGTGCATCCATAAGAAGCAATGCTGTATGCTTAGAAAAGACAAGATATTGGAGGGTCTATTGCTGAAGTTAGCCCACAGTGATAAGCCATCAAAAGAAGAAATAAATCTGGGAATAACTAATTTATCAGGTGTTTTCCATTCCTCCAGAAACACCTGGTCTAAGGAATGTTGCTTCTTATGTATATTTGGGATGAAGAACTGAATCTGAGACCACCAACACCTTCAGGATCTCCAGAAATTCCCTGAAGGCAGAGCTGGGTCCCCGGCAAGGCACACTAGGTGCATGCCTAGGGCCCAGCCAAGTTGAGGGAGCCCTCCCATGCCTGCTCACGTGTCATCCCCCGCCTCCATGCAAAGCTAATTAGGAACTCCGTAATAAATAACCCAGAAAGCCCGGCCACACACAAAACAAAGTGCAGAGCACTTAGAGAGCATGTCTGTGTCAGGAAGGGTAGACTAGATGACGCTGCTGCGCTCCGTGAGTAGAGCTGGGTAACAAGCTTAGCTGACTATGTTAGAAGCGTTCCTGCATATCCCTTCTTTTGGACATTGATCTGCAAGACGTTCCATGGTCTGCATGCATTCATTCACATCACATCTTCGAGGTAAACATTTAGAATGTGAAAGCAAGTAATAGACTATTAGTATATTGTTAAGTTCTTCTGGAGAGAAGCATGAATAAACTTTAGGAGAGAGACAATTGTATTTTTTTTTTTTGCTTCTTAATACAATATAAAAATTAAATACAGTATAGCCCTAATAAAGCAAAACAAAAATGTATGAGATCTCCTACTGGAAAGCAAGGCTACAGTTACAGCAGTCTCTTCCAATTCTACTTTGTTTTAGGAGATAATCTTTTATGTAGACTTTTCTATAAACTCCATTTAAAAGGACAAGTAGGCTTCTACTGCTCAGTAAACAGGGTATTTTCAATGCTGGATGTCACTTTATTCAAAAGCTATAACCGTTCAAACTGTCACAAATTGAAAAAAGCAGTAGTAAAAGAATGACTTCCCAATGTACAGATCAAAATATGACAAAGATAACTTCAAATTAAAAAATGAAAAGACACAAAGGATGCAATTACAAGGAAATCACCCAGTTTGTTTCATACTCCTTATGGGGTGTTCCACATGGTTTAAGTCATTGTTATATAGTGTTACTGGGAATACACATCTGGTTACTGCAGTGTGACACCCTCACATTACAACACACTACTCTCTCCCCACTCCTCCTGCACCCAGGAGGTCTGTCTCTTCCACATGGGCAAGCACTTAAATATTAAACACTTTGTGTCTCAATGTTCTGCAGAACCCTCTGGCCCATGAAGGGTTATGTTTTAAATAAATCCAAATAATCTTATTTAAAAGGCACCCTTCAGGATACTTGTAAAAGCATAAATGTATTAATTAATAATGGGAGATAAATAGAAAAAGGCTATTGGGGAAAAAATAATACATATAAAATATGTGAATAACAGTGATGGGGTACTGCAATTATTATTAGAACCCACTCTTGGAATCTATGAATATATAGTGGTTGTATAGATTAGGAATTGGGCATTCATCTCCTCCAAGTCATTTCCAGTTTAGGCAACTTTATTTTCAGTGGTCTCATTAAGGCGATGTTCCTATGCTCATCTATGTATAGTGGTTTGGTGACTAAAAACCTATTCACATATAGCCACTTTATCTACAATGGTCTATTAAAATGGATATTTATAACCTAGTGGGATGAAATGGAATTCTGAGACATCCATCTACGTTATAAATATCTGAATACCCAATTACTAATCTTTCAGACCACAATATATTTATGGATTAAATTTTTATATCCATATCGGCATGGATTCTATCACCATTTCAGATGTAAACTGTGTGGTTGGTACCGCTAGTGTAGCCCTGTATCAAGTGTAATCCCTGTGGCATCACTTGTGTAGCCTCATTTCCATGTAAGCTCTGTGTCATCACTTGTGTAGCCCCATCTCAATCGTAAACTCCATGGTATCACTTGTGTATCCTTATTTCATGTGTAAGCTGGTATCACTTGTTTAGCTCCATTTCAAGTGTAAGCTCTGTAATCACTTGTGTAGCATCATTAGTTATGAGCTCTGTGGTAAATATCTAATTTTTAACTCCTTTGATGCCAGGGAGGTCCCTGGTGCATTGCTTTGCAATGCTTTTGGTGATCTCTGCCATTCAGTGGGTTAAAACATTCATTTTTGTCTTTTATTAAATTAGTACCACAAGAACAATAGTGAAACTGAAAGGTTTGCATCAGCGGTGGGGGAAGGGGGGGCCCCAATTTCAGATCCTGCGTAGGGCCTTGTGAAGCCTTAATCCGGTTCTGACTGAAGGTGAGCTAGGGTTTTCCTTGAACGAGGCCCCGTGGTAAAGGATGCATCAAAACATTCCTCATCAGTTTCCCCTTACACAATTGAGGAATCCCTTCCAGGGAACCCCCCACACACAAAATGCCTATAACATAATTTAGCAGAGATGGGACTAACCTGTTACCAAGACTCGAGGATCCCCTGTAAAGAGAAAGGTATATTAAACAGAAGATAAGCCTTTATCCCATTGCAGGCTCCTGTTCAGGAGGAGAGAGATCCGGGGCTGTGTATGGGCCACAGAACAAGAGGCACAAAGTGCCACTAGAGTCCTTAGGAAGACTATTCTAATAGGAGCAAAGAGTTAAAGGGGAGCCCTGGTGGTTTGGTCTCCTTTGTACTCAGATGGAGCCAGGAGACCCCCCAAAATAAAGCACACAGGACAGAATTGTAATATAAAAAATATGTTATCTGCCTTAAGGGGTTAAAGTAGAAAGCAAGAGGGAGAATCCAGCATAGTGTGTCACATGATGCAGGAAGAAGAAATAAGGGTAAGCATAGAATCCCCCCTTCCTACTCCCTGAGGCCTGGGGAAAAAAATACAAAACAAGCCATATGGGCAATGTAGTGTCCCCAAACATATAATGGTGTGGCGGCTTTTCAGCCAGCCCTAAAGGGATCCCTTACCTGTAGTAAGAAAGTGAAAAATAAGCCCCATCCAACATGGACATCAAGAGTGTTGTTTCTTAAAGGCACAACTCGTTTGTAATGAAAACTGACTAAAATAAAGTTTTAGCAAGTCAGGAAGGAGAAAAATGGAGCCAGCAGTAAAGAAGATTAGAGTACCAAACAAATGATTTTATCACAGACCCTTAGAATGTGGCTGCTAGATAGGTCATAATTACAGGATCTGTGCAGTCTGAAAACTGGAATGCTCTTCAGTCCTAAGGCTCCTGTACATAATTTGTGCTCAGATACAGCCAAGAAGAGAGAAGGGAAAAATGGCTTAGAGAAAGCAGGTCCTGTAACAACCTGCATTCTGTATCCATCAAGGAGACAAGAGACAGAAGCCCACTTAATAGGAGGTTACACAATGCTATGAAAGTTAAGAAAATAAAAGAGAAAGCTAAGTGAATGCCCTGATGCAGCTCCTTTGAGGTCAGGGAGTCTCCGCTTCCAAAGAGCCTTTTATAAGTGCCCTGCCTTCCAGAAAGGCGGACACTTTACCCCATGGTTACTGAGTTCCACAATGGATGAAAGAAAATGTTTTTAAACAAATCTGGGGCCTTGATATACCTGCATCCTCTTTCTTATAAGTCTCACCACTGTTTTCCAAATGTTGAATGTCTGAAGAAGTACAAATCTATCTAGGTAGATTTGCAGTATAGAGATGGAGAACAAAAGGAGTTCTACCTCACATACACATAGTGATGGATACACCGTGATAAGGAGGACTTTTTTTTTTATCCTAATTAGGACTATGTTCATTTAGAATATGCTATATATGGTTATCATTGAATACACTTGACTCAACCTTAATATCTGGTGAATAAAGGACAACCTCACAGCAGCCACACTTTTTTTATTCGTTTCAATAGATAATCCATTTCAAGTTAAATGGATTAATGGATTAACCACAAAGTGCACCCCCTCACACACAAAGACCCCAAAAGTGCACTTAACCAAGCATTGTGCCACACACACATATCCTATATAATAATTTGCTACAAAGTTTGTAACTACGCAGTCATGCGCAGTAGAGACTGCTGCGCGTGCTGCAGTCATGCACAGTAGAGACTGCCCGTGACAATGCTGATACAGAACGGGGCACTCCAAAGGAGCATCCAGCTCTATATCTGCTGTGGGCAGTCTCTACTGAGCATGACTGCACCGCGACTGGCTGGCAGTGGCACTGTGGCCTGTGTAACAAGCTCTTCAACTAGTACATACATAATCATATGTCCAAGCTGTCCACATAAACAGTCTGCAGTGAACTGGGCGTGCAAAAGTAATTTTGCATCAAGACCTTCACTCACCAGATGTGGCACTGTACAGCAGACTGGAGCAAATAGGATTTAATGTTCTTACCTGTTAAATATTTTTCTCTCTAGTCCATATGGAACACAGGTAACATAGGGGTCGAGTCCTTCCTCCAGAAGGGCAGGGCCTTTGGGGTGGAGACTACCTCCTCTTCCTCCAGGTCACCCACCCCCACATTTCCCATAATTCATGTGACAGTAGCCACAGCATGAAGAAGAGAAAACCCCAAGTATGGTTTTCCCCAGACAGGAGCTCTGTGTTCCATATGGGCTAAAGAGAAAAGGATTTAACAGGTAAGAACACTAAAATCCTATTTTGTCTTCTGTCCAATATGAACAAAGGTATCAGAGGGATATACCAAAGCACCCTAAAGATTCCTGAGAGGGAAAAGGAGAAAAAAAACCTCTCACTTCCCCATGATACCAGTGTATCCTAGAACCAAACTGGATCTGTATAACTGTAGGTGTCCGACACCGAACTAGCACAGCACACCAAACAAGAGCAAACGGGGCTCAAACTACTGAAAAATAACCTGGACAGTAGATGAAAAGGGAAAAATATGGCCCTCAGATGGAGAAAGCTGCCTGAAGGACATTCCGGCCAAAGCTGGCCTCAGCAGAGATCAGCACATTGACACGGTAGTGTTTGGTTAATCTGTGCAAGGACCACCAAATCTCAGCGTTACACAGTTGTTCAGCTGAGGCCTGATTCTTGTAGGTGCAAGAAACGCCCACAGATCTGGTGGAATGCACTATGATCTTGATGGAAACAGACCTCGTCATAAGAACAAATGTCTGGTGAATAGTAGCCTTGATCAAAGAGTGGATGCTGCCAAACCTGCTCTAGGACCCTCAGGGCAAAAAAAAAAAAGAAAAAAAAAGAAAAAGAAAAGAAAAGGCTGGGTGCGTTGCACATAAAATTTGAGGCTAAGCACAACATCCAGCAGAAATAGATCCCTTTTCTGCGTGGATGAAGGGTCAGGACAAAAGGACGGCACAACAATCTCCTGATTAATGTGAAAATCAGAAACAACCTTAGGAAGGAACTCATGAGAAGTATGAATCACTCTGTTATACTGATGAACGAAGGTTTGCAAGATATCGCTTGCAGCTTAGCCACCCTCAGGAAAGACAAAACTGCAAAGAGAAAAGCCATATTCAGCATCGGCTGACTCAAGGAGATGGAAGCCAGAGGCTCAAAAGGGGCTTCTAAAGGACACTTCAGATCATATTGAGATCCCATGGAGGTGTGGGGTCCCAAAAGGAGGGGGAAGCAATGAGCTAGTCCATGTAGAAAGGTCTCCGCATGCGGGATAAAGGCACTCCGACTCTGAAAAAAAAAATAGCCGGGATCTGAACCTTGAGGGAACTCAGCCGGAGAAACTTGTGGACTCCATCCTGAAGGAAGGACAACACCATGGGAAGATCAAAAACATGAAAACATTTTTTTTGTCAGCACACCACTGGTGAATGATGAACCAGATCTTATAGTATGCCTTAGAGGAGACCAACTTCTATGCCAGGACTATGGTGGAGATATAGGAGAATACTTTCCACTTCAGAATGGTGGTCTCAGGAGCCATGCTGTCAAGGCTAGTCTCTTCACATCGTCATAACATAAGGGCCCCTGAAGCAGCAGACCCAGTCTCAGCTGCAAGCAGATTACATCTTGAATGGACAGACTGATTAGGTCTGCGAAACACACCCTCATGGGCCATAATGGGTTGATTAGAATGATCAGTGCCTTCTCCATCATGATCTTCCCAATCACCCTGGGGATGAGAGGAATTGGGGGAAACAAAGAACAGGTGAAAATTCCATGGAATGGATATGGTACAGAATGTTGGCACCTTCCTGTTCTCCCTGGTCTTAATCAGGTCTGTTGCTGGGACACTCCAGTTTTGATCAGGTAGAATGCCTCTAAATGAAGCTCCCAGTTTCCTGGATCTATGTCATGACGATTAAAAGTCAACCAGTACATTTTCCAATCCTGGAATGTGCAGGGCTGAAAGGAAAGTGCAGTTCTGCCCATGTGAAGAGATCCTTCCCTTCTCTCCATGCGGGTTCCCCTTGACAGTTGATGTATACCACTGCAGTGGAGTTGCCTGATCTAACCCTCAACTGGGTCCACGTGAGAACCTGGGACCAATGGAAAAGAGCAAGATGAACCACTCTGAGCTGCAGAATGTTGGACAGTAGACTCTCCTCTCCACCTATCCAGTGCTCCCAAGTAATACAGGGTCATAGCCCAGCCTCTCAGGTGGCATCTGTCATCACCTGGTTCCACTCCAGAATCAAAGAGTCTCTCTCCTGTGCCAGGTGTGGACAATGAAGCCACCACTGAAGATTCTATCTGGCCTCAGGAAATGGAGAGTCTCACCCATCAGATGACCCTGTGTTTCTGGACCATATGCTGAGGATGTCCCTCTGAAGTTCCCTCGTGTGAACTGCCTACATACTTTTTGGGGAACACAAAAATGTTGGAATAGAAACCTGAAAAGCGCTCTTGGGTTGGGATCGGCGCCAGAATCTGTTTTTCCAGCAGAGTGGCAACTAACTTTTTCTGGGTTCCTTAGAACCTTTGAGAATAAGTGATATGGAGGAAGGGATCTGAAATCTATGCGATACCCTTCTGATACTACCCTCAAAATACACTGGTCTGTTACAGAAGATGCCCAGGTATCTCGAAGAAGGCAGAGCTCCAGGCAATAATTAAACCAGAATTCTGCAAGTCTTGTAGTGGTTGATATGTCATTTGCAGCTGATCGCTTGTACTACCAAGCCTTTCTGGATTTCGTGGCTTGGGAGACCTGAGGGGTTTGTGCCCTCTGAGTCCCTGGATTGGTGGTGGGGGAAGAAGAGACTAAATCCATGCATCTTCCTTGAGAAAGACCACTTGGTGGAAATCTAAGGCAAGTGCACTTTCTAGCAGTAGAACTGCTAATGATCTGCTTCAGGTCAGGCCGAAATAAGTCCTTGCCCTGGCAAGGAACGAGAGAGAGAGAACGAGAGAGAGAGAACGAGAGAGAGACACATCTGGCTCACAGAACCATTGTAGAGAATGAGTGTACAGTATAAATCATACACAGGTGTGTGAGACAGCTCAGCCTGGGAAATGCAGTGTACCGAGGCACTCAAACTGTTACTCGCCAATCTTCTGCCTTCAGGCTCACATCTCAGAGAAAGGGCAGAATCTCTAGGAGACTCAGCCACTAGGAACAGGCTTGTCAAAGGGGTCCACAAAGCACCTGTGAACTGAGCAATCCAACTCCAGGGAAGCCAGGGATGGCAGTCTGCCTAACGGGGGACTATAGAGCCCAATATCTAAAGATTAAACAAAAAAAAACTAAAGAAAATGAGGATGGCCACAGCACCTCCTTACGCTTCTCAGGCCACATGAATTCTGATAGGCAGGGGTTTACCTGCCCCCCTTGACAAGCTTTTCAGGTTTTTCCCTTATCTTAATTGAAGATTGTCCCTCTCTGCAGTCTACCTGGGCACCTCCCTTCTGCTCTGAGATGAGCAGTGTGACATCAGTAAAAGGGGCGGGAGGGGGGTACTTTTTCATTGAATTACTCCTGAACTACAACTCTGACAGAATTGAAATAACACTCTCCAAAGTCGAAATACTATGATGATTAGAGCTGCTTTTATTATGAAACATTACTATCCCTTTAAATCCTTTTCTCTTCAGTCAATATGGAACACATGTACCATGGGGATGAGTCACTCCTTCTGCAGGGCAGTGCATATAATAAAACAGTGTTTGGGGTAGAGACCCCCCCCCTCCTCCTTCCTCCAGCTCAACCCCTAGCCATCCTAGACTTTGTGACAAGAGCCATTGAAACTAAGTGGGTAAGAAAAGAAAATCTTCCTAAAAAAAAAAATGTATATATATATATATATATATATATATATACATATATATATATATATATATACATATATATATATATATATATATATATATATGAGTTAAAAACATTAAAATCCTATTTACTTTTAGCAATATGGAACACAGGTACCATGGGGATATACCAAAGCATCCCAAAATGCAAGGAAGGGCAAGGAGAAAATACCATCCACACGTCTCCATGATACCAGAATTCCCTAGGACTAAACTGTATCTGAATAACCATAGGTGTCAACACTGAACTAACACAGCACAACAAACAAGAGTCAAAGGGGCTCAAAGACTACTGGTCAACTGGCAGAGAAAAGGGGGGGGGAGGATCCCTAAACAAGTAAGACTGCCTGAAGGACCTTCAAACCAAAGCTGGCCTTAGGGGAGTCCAAGACATTGACTTGGTAGTTGTGACGATACGGCCTTGGCGTCTCTGGCATGGATGGTATAGCAGTTCAGGCACGTTATAATCTGTGGGTTCCTTTCGCTAACCTGCACAGCGAACCGTTATACTAAGTACTAAGACCCGGTACTTTGAGTCATGTATCCACCAGCAATACAGGATATACTGCACAGATAGCTCCGGTTTGTATAGGATATTCTACCTATCTAGTCCCCTGGCACTTCTCTATGAGTAACTGCTCTATAGTGGACGACAGACAGCAATATACCTGGATACTTCAGGGAGAGACAAACCTGCTCCTTCTTGGTAAATTACAAACTGCTTTATTTTCAACCAACACATTTTACTACAGTTTAGAGGAAAAGGGGCAGTCACCACATTTACGTCAAACAAAGGCTACTACAGGGGGAGGGGAAATGGGCACTTTTCACCTAGCAGCCCCCAATGCATAGCTGTAATCTGCAGCTCTGAGCGGGGGGGAAGGCATTCATGACAATCCATACTCTCAACATACTATTCAGTATTGGTGTCCACGTGATCCGAGCCAGGCAGAGGAGACGCTCTATCACTGTGCCAGTGATTCCTGCGACATTTTGACATTTACTTCCTGGTGCCTTTTCATTGTCTGAGCTGTATAGCTCCTCCTAGTGACAGCCTTTATATACCTTGGGCTGTCACTTAGGGTTTGCCCTTTCGTGGTGTATCCGTTGCCTAGCGCTAGTTCCGTTTACTCCTATTTGATACCAGTGTATGACCTGGACTGTTTGACAACTCTGCCTGTTCATCGTTTCTGCTCTGTGTACCGACCCGGATTGGCTGACGTTCCTGCTCCGTGTACCAACTCTGCTTGTCTGGTGGACCCGCTCCGTGTACTGACCCGGCGTGATTGGCGATCCTGCTCCATGTACCGAATCAGCTTGGTTGACGTTCCTGCTCCGTGTACCAACCCGGCTAGGTTGAAGATCCTGCTCCAGTTCTGTTCCTGCTTGTTAGCCTCTCCACTTACGCTGTTGCTTAAGTTCAGTTGTCTTGCCAGAGCACCGGTGATCCGGTTTCGCATAGTAGTCCAGTTCTCTGTTTGCACATTGTGCCCTGTGTGACCCGACGGTGATTCCAATTAGTCTGCTTGGTCTGTTTTGTCATTACTGAGGTTGGGTACGTTTGGGCGCCTCAGGTTTCCTCCTCGCTACAGACAGGGGCATACATTAACCCCTTCAGGGGCGGTGCTGGGCCTTTGTGTATAAGTCTGAAGTCTCAGTTGGGCGCATATTATCCTGCTGCACTCAACACTGATTCACGCTGTTTGTAGTCTCCGGTGGGCGTTCACTCTGCAGCAGTCCTCCTTTGTTGCCTTGCCAGACCTGCACTGGCTTAACCCGTTGCATACGGGTCAGTCGCTGTTGTGACTCCCTGCATAGAGAGTTACATTGGGCCTTCCTACTTTGAGGTCAATCCAGTCAGTCATTGGCCTAACTTGCTTCTCGTGGTCATTCTTGTACTGTATCAACTGTGATTTACCTGACCTGTGTCAGTACTGTAATTTTGTTCTGCATACTGGACCCGTGTGGGTTAATCATACAATTGTAACCTGTCTTGTGTCAGCTTATCATATTACTGTATGCTGGACCCGTAAGGGTTACTATTATTCATTCAGTCAAAATTGTGTTTTTACCTAAACCTTCCATTTCTGAGTGTACTGAACCGTAACACGCTCCCCCTCATGCACCGTGTGATCTGTGACCGTCCTGTTAGTCACAGTAGTGTTTGGTGAAAGCATGCAAGGAGCACCAAGTCACATGCTTTCACAGCTGTTCAGGCTAGGCTTGGTAATTGTAGATCCAAGTAGCACCCACAGATCTGGTGGAATGCCCTGTGATCTTGAACGAAACCGGTTTCTTCTTAATTAAATTTGCTTGACGTATGGTAGCCTTAATGCAAGAGGCAATGGTCTCCTGGGATGTGGCCTGACCGACCTTAGGACCCTCAGGGATGACAAAAGATCAGCCTTCCAAAAATGGCTTAGCGCGATGGACATAAAACAAATCAACGCACGTCTCCTGACGGATGAAGTATCAGAACAAAGAGGTGGCAAACAATTTGCTGGTTGATGCTAAACTCAGACCACCTTAGGAAAGAACTCCTGAGAACTATGAAGGATGGCCTTATCTTGGTGAAACACCAAGAAAGTAGGCTTGCAACTCAACCGCCCTGCTAACAGACAACTGCCAGGAGAAAAGCCACCTTCAGTCTCAGCGGACTCAAGGTGATGGATTAAAGAGGTTTGAAAGGAGGCTTCTGAAGGACTCAATACCAAATTGAGGCCCCACAGAGGTGTGGTATCCTGAAAGGAAGGAAAGGTATGAGCCACCCTCGAAGGAATGTGTTCACGTGCAGGATGACAGTGACAAGTCTCTGAAAAAAACAGGCTGAAATCAGAAGCTGAGACCTAGAGTAAGGACATCATGGAAAAGTCAAAGACCTGTGGGGACATATTTTTGTTTGCACACCACCAGTGGAAAATGGTATGTCTTAGAGGAAACCGGCTTCCAAACCTAGACCATGGTGGAGATGACATAAAAAAACCCGTCTCAACAGGCACTCTGTCAAGTCCAGTCTCTCTCTTACTACAAGGGGTCCTGAAAGAAAAAATCTGGTCTGGGCAGCAGGTAAATTATATTTTGAATGAACAGACTGACTAGGTCTTCAAATCATGCCCTCTTGGGGAAGAATGGAGTGAATAGTATAACCATCACCTTCTCCATGCTGATCTTCCGCATCACCCTGGGGAAGAGGAAACAGGGAAAACAAGTGAAAATTTCATGGAATGGAAATAGCATACACTGAGAAGGCCAGCAGATACCCAGTTTGAGTATAGAAAGTAAGAAGTTTCCCCTTGTTGCCATGAGATCTATTACTGGGACCCACCAGTTCTGAACCATCAGGTAAAATGCCTCTGGATGGAGCTCTGCATTTCCTGGGTCTATGTCTTGAGAACTGAAAAAGTCTGCCAGTATGTTTTCCACTACTGGTATGTGTATGGCTGAGATGGCTGCCCAATTTATAAGATCCCTCATTTCTTTCCATGCTACCTCACTGTGGGATCCCCTCTTGGCAAATGATGTACACCACTGCCATGGCATTGTACCAAGAGTACATGGGTCCAATGGAAGAGAGCCAGACAAATCACTCCTAGTTTCAAATTGTTGATGACAGAAGACTCTCCTCTCCCATCCACCTGCACACACAGCTGTTTCAGGATCACACTCCATTCTGTCAGTCTGGCATTTGTAGTCTCCAAGGTCCACTCTGGAACCACAAGAGTCCTCCCTCTCACAAGGTGTGGCCAATAAAGCAACCACTGAAGACTCTCCTTGGCCTACAGAGACAGGGTCATCTTATGGGAGAGATGCTCTAGATACCTGGATGACGTCCGGAGGACATCCCTCTGATGTTCCCTTGGGTGAAAATGTGAGTAGGGGACCACTTCCAAAGCAGAAACCAACTCTGTACACTCATGTAATCACTGATCACGGCAGACTGCCACTTCAGGGACCAAGACACTTCCTACAACAAAATCTGAATCATTTCCTCCATGAGTATGGTGTCAGACCTCATGCCCAGGAACACCAGAACCTGGTATGGAAGACTACTTCTTGATATTCAGAATCCAGCCATGTTGCACCAGAATCCGGGTGCACTCTTGGATATGGCGAGCCAAGAGTTTTTTTTTTTGGAGAAGCTTTGAGCAGGAGATCGTCCAAATATGGAGTCAGAGAAATGCCTTAGGGCTGGCAAATTGTGTCCTGGGGAAGGGAGGGGGCATGGGTTAAATACAATCAAGTGGCCCATTTCTGTTATTGCTTCTGCCCACTGTCCTAGCCCACCACCTTTTGTTACGTCAAAATTGACAATGTTGTGAAGTGATACCACGTAGCTTACAACTGAAATGGAGCTACAACTTTTGATAATACAAAGCTTCTAGTATAGCTCCATCTGGATTGTAGCTCTGCGGTATCATTTTTATATCTCCATTTCAATTGTAAACTCTGTGGTATCACTAGTGTAGCTTCATTTATAGCAGCAAGTGGGAGAGAGGCATTGGCCCACCAGCCCAGAGATATGACCAGCCCAGGGGGCAAATGCCCTCCCCCTCTGCTAGACCTCCCCTGGCCATTGGCATGGATGAAAGTGGCCAAGGCTGCCATAGATTCAAATCCCACAGAGGAGTGGGATCAAAAAAAGACTGGATAGGCTCAACAACCACTTGGACAACATTTGCGCATTAGACAGTAAGTCAATACGTATCTGGAAAAGGACAAAAAGGGCAGAGGTTTGAACTTTAATAGAACAAGCCTGTGCTGAAGACCATCCTGAAGAAAGGGCAATAGGAAGCTGAAAAGGTTGTGGCTGCAATCCCCAATCCTTACCCCATTTGTAGAACAGGAACCATACCCTGTGATTTGCAATGGAGGAGACTGGCATCTGAGCCAGCAGCATGCTAGCAATGACAGTCAGAGAACCCTTACTTTCTCATGCTGGCTACAAGCCAGGTTGTCAAGGTCAACTTCACTACATGTGGATAGTTTTAAGAGGACTCAGAGACAGCAGGACTCAGACAGGAGGACTGGAAGCAGAGGGAGTCTAAACTGCTCCATCACAGATTGACATGGGCGCTCTCCATTCTGATATTCCTCATAAGCCTGTGAATAGAGAAACTGCAGAGGACACATATACGCCAGAGGAAAGGGCCATAGAATGACCATCACATCTACTGCAAGGGCTAATGGATCCCAGGACCTGGCAGAGAACGGAGCATCCTAGTGGTTTAACCAGAAGGCCATGAAGTCCACCACTGAGAGACCCCAACGACAAACTGTGGATTTGAAGAAGCTCTGACCTCTCATTTGCTGGGATCCAGACACTGACTGAGAAAATCTGCCACCATGTTGTCTACCTCTGGAATGTGCACAGAGTGAGAATCAATCAAAGCTCAGCTCTTGTAGCCACACTCCTGGTCCCTCCCTGGCAAGTTGGTGTAAGCAACCTCTGTCACATTGTGAGACTGGATCCGGACTGGGAATCCCTGGAGGGACAGAGAAAAATATCTCAGATTTAGGTAGCTCTCACAGAGAGCAATGATGGACAGAGAGCCCTGTTGAGGCACAACTGCAACATAACCTGATGGGTTGACATCTGTGGTGAATATGAACCAAGTTGTTATTAACCAGGGGCTGTTGGAGCCACTAACAAAGATCTGCTTTTGTCTTTTCAGACAGACACGAAGGAAAGGTAATACGGTTGTCTGGACCAAGTCCTGAGAATTTGCAGCTGCAGCTCATGAGTGTGCAATTGAAAATACGGGACTGCCTCCAGGTCATAGAAAATATTGTGCATCTACATGGCGCATTAAGCATGTACCCCACATCAAAGCGCAAGATTCTCAAGTTGCATCCTTAAACGTTGCTGCAACCCACTTGCAGCATCCAATTTAGTGCTGCATTAACCCTTTGTGTGCCTCCGACCTCATGAAGCAGTTCACGTGCAGCTCTATCCTCAGCTACAAGGGATCTAGAGCAATCAACCCAAAGTTTAACCCACTGAACATCCTAACTGCGAGTTAGTGAGCGGACCAGGGTCCGGCTGACGGTATAATGACAGAACAGGAATCGTGAAAGTCTGCCAAAGCTGTAATGTTTTTTTAAAGACCAGTACACAAATCAAGCTATTAATGTTAGCATGTTTATTTTAATACCCCCCAACACGATTAAAACAACATCCACAGATGATTGCATATGTGTGTTTCACCTTCTGCCAAGCTTTGCGCTGTATTCTAATTGCAGGTTTCTTATAATATGAAATGCTGTCCTGACTCAAACAAGTTGACGCATGACTGATGCACAAACCTTCTGGCATCCAAACTTACTAGGAAACGTAGGTAAAAACTGACGAATGGGGTTGTGTTCAATACACATTAATACATTTTCCAAATGGGTTTCAGGAAGTTTAAAACAATTTATTCCAAGGCCTGATCAGGTGACCAGGGGACACAACTTGAGATTAGAGGGAAGGAAGTTTAGATTTCAGCAGAGGAAGGGTGTTTTTTTTTTTTTTTTTTTTTTAGTAAGGTCTGTTAAGTTGTGGAATTCCTTGCCCAAGGAGGTGGTTATGGTAGATACAAAGATTAGATACATTTCTTTCAAAAGGGAACAGAGAGTTACACTGTTTATTATTAGGCAGATCAGGAAGGTATGACACAGACCAACTTATTTGGCAGAAGGAAAGCTATAAAATTCTCAGTAACTGGGGTATGAGGCAAAGATTGAACTTGATGGACGTGTCTTTATTCAACCTAATTTACTATGTTACTGTGTATTTACTATGTTACTAATTTATGCTATCGTCATAAATAATAGGACATATGTTAGTTAACCATATTACTTTTTAATGTAAAACCATCAACTTGTCAGTATTTGATTCATCTTTACAACTTCTTTAAATGCTGGAGCTGAATTAGCTAAAGGCCTGACATTGGTTTCCATGTAACGTGTATTCCCAGCGAAGGTGAAACACACAGATATGTTAGTACAGTACACTAAATCAAAGGATTACACAGCAGCAAAGGGGCACCTGAACCACACAATATATTGGAGATCTGGCAATGGGAGCGCACAATACACTAACCTTTGTATTGAGGTGAGACAGTGAGGAGACGTGTGATGTGATGACCTTGCTCCAGGACTGCTTCATGAGGTCAGAGGCACACAAAGGGTTAATGCTGGCACTAAATTGGATGCAGTGGGTGGGCTGAAGAGATGTTTAAGGAGGCGACATGAGAATCTCACATGTCACCTTTTCATCATGGTCACATGCTTAATGCGCAATGTAGTTGCACAATATTTTCTATGCTATATTTTAAAAGTGAACCATTCTGAAGGTGGTCATCCAGAAAGGGACTCCAATAAATCCCCAGAGAACAGATGGCAGTAAGGTACAGCATCCAGTGTTGACATCAGTCTGCCCAGAACTCTCATGAACTCGCTGAATGTGGCCAAGGGCCACCCCAGGGCCTGAGGTACTTCCTGCATCACAAGAAGAATCTTGTCCTCTGGTAGGAAGACCTTCCCTTGATAGGTGTCGAGCCTCATTCTCAGGAATAGCAGAACCTGGGAGGGCACCTCTGAGGGAGCCTTGATTAAGAGATCATCCAGGTAAGGTGTCAGGGATATACCCTGGGCATGGATGAAAGCCGCCATGACCCTGGTGAAAATGCAAGGTTCCGGAAGACAGGCCAAATGGCAGAGCCGTGAACTGGTAGTGATCTGAGTCTAAAGCAAAAGGCAGGTAGCATTGGGTGTCTGGCTGAATCAGGATGTGCAGATACACATCCTGAAGGTCCAGGGAGGCCAGATACTCCCATGATACATTGCTGCGATGACAGAATGCAAAGATTCCACTTAAAGCATGTAGTCACCGCATAGTTGATGAGCCACCAATGAGTCCCCTGCCTCCTGGAACAGCCATGCCTTGTCCAGCTCTTTCAGCACCCTAGACAAAAATAATCGATGTGGAGGAAGGAACTTGAGAGCTATGCAGTACCCTTCCAAGATTACCCGCAAAACCCACTGGTCCATGACTGTGGATTCCCAGGCATCTCGAAAAAGGCAGACTACCCCAATACAGGGAGAGATGGACCAGGATTCCGCGAATCATGCATAAGAGTGCTTGTCTGACTTTACCATTGCAGACTGCTCACTTGGGCTGCCAGGCCTGTCAGGGCTTTGTGGCAGGGCATGCTTGAGGCACTTGCAAGCGCTGCGCCCACATTTGGTGGTGGGGACAATAGACACACCTTATTCAGCATGGATGGATTGCTTGGTGTGAGTGTGCCCCGAAAGGCAAGGAAACCAGTGCCTTCTTGGAAGATTGGTCTGCAGACCAAATATTAAGCCACAGAGACTCTCAGCAACAAAAAAGGCAGAGGCCGTAGCAGATAAACTGACTGTTTTCAAAACGTGCCTCAAACATATGTTGCCTTCTTTAATATTGGCCATAAGAACCAACAAATTCTCCTTAGTGACATCACCCCAAATGGCAACAGCCCCGTTAAACCAGGCAGAAGCAAAGATAGGCCTTAGTGCTGTCTCAGTGGCCACAAAGGCAGAGTCTAACTTTTTGTCGGACAGCTCCTTTAGGTCTGCTGCATTTGCAAGAGGAGGAGCAATAGTCTTAGCCAAACATGAAATAGGAGGGTCCACAGTTGATGGCGAGGCCCTCTGCATCAAGGCTGTCTCAGAAAAATGGTACTGCTTAGAAAACCTTGAGAAAGCAGTTTTGCAGGGGGTCTTCCACTCATCCAGAAGGATCTGGTCAAGAGTGGCATTAGGAGGGAAGAAAGGAGAAGACTTCTTGCACCTCTGGGAGACATTTGTAGATATAGTCCCCTCATCAGAGGTGTCAAAGTCTTGAAGGGTCTCCAAAACTGCCCTAATGATTCCCTCAGCTGAGGGGATGGGGATCAGCCCCATATGAATCTCCATAGGAGTAGGAAGAATCTATATTATCATATACCCAATAATCCTCATTCCCTTCTGATAATTCCTCCTCAGAGGAAGCCTCAGGAATGTTTAGAAATGGGGGCCACACATTTTCACAGCTTCAAGCAGAACACATGAATACTGGTAGTTAGTAGGTGGGGTAGGGTTGAACTGGAGGAGATGTGTCCTGCCCTCCAGGAGGAAGGAATCAACTCCATAGAACCTGTGTTCAATACTGGACGTAAGAGAAAAATGATAGAGGGAAATATGACAATTGAGGAAAAATCACCTGTTGTGTCTTCCATTCCTCCATCAGCAATTGTCCAAAGGAATGAAGAGGAAATGGGATTTTCTCATGTCTCCCTTGGTATCTGACATATCAGAATGCCCCCCAAAGAATAAAATAAAAGTAGTAGAGAGAAATAGGATAAAGGTACTCAAAATCAATTAAAGGGACAATCATGTCACAATTTTTTTTTAATCTTTAAAACAAAAATATTTTTATGTGCAGCATATCCTCTCTCTCAAACCATAAAGGTTTGCTGCTAAAGTTCTCTCTCTCCTGATGTCAGCTGTAAAGCTGACAGCAGGAGATCCGTGTTGGCTGACACGAGGAGGCTTTTCAGCAGAGCCGCAGTAGCGGGATTTAAAAAGAAATACTTCTTTGGAACATTCCAATGAAGTATTTCTTTTAAAATCACACTATTGCAGGTCTGCTGAAGAGTCAACTGTCGGTCCCCAGACTGGGAACTCCTGCTCTCAGCTTACAGTTGACATCAGGAGAAGGGGAGGGAGGGTGAACTTTTGAACCGAATAGTTCTCAAGTACCAGCAGCAGAAAAGATTGACTTCAACAAGGCCTCAATCTTCCTACCTGTCCAATCCTTGAGAACAGATGCATCTGCCACTGGCAGAGCAGTGGACTTGGAGAGTCTAGAAACCGGGGCATCCACCTTAGGAGGTTGAGCCCACTGTACCAAAGCCGCTTCAGAGAAGGGATACAATTTAGCAAATTTTCTAGACACAGCAAGCTTCTTGCCAGGAAGCTTCCACTCATCCAAGACCAAACTGTCAAGAATGGGATTGGAAGGAAAGCAGGTAGACTGCGTCTTAGGCTGGAGGTGACTCAGGGGCAGCAGCGCATGTAAGGCATAAATGACCTGAGTATTCGCTAGGTAACCTGGATAGACATAAGGAACAATGCGCAATGGGGGTCACAGATGTCCCAGGGTCCTTAGTCTTAGGCCTAGCCCCAAGTTCAGATGGATTAGACATTCTCACAGTGTCACAAATGTCTCAATATATCTGGTATGCACTAAACAGTGTTTAAGATTAAAATTTCACCCCCAGAAATCGCTAAAATGCACTTATCTGGCAGGAGAAGGGTTAATCAGCTGAGGAGAGAAGGAAAGCTCCAGCCCTGCGTTGGATACTCTTGAAGGGATTAAAGAAAATGGCGATCGCAACGTGAGCCAATCAGTAACAGGCACGCGAAGCAAGCGCTCATGGGAAGTGTAATTTCCCTGTACAAGTAGCCCAAACAGTGCCCGAAGCCTCCCGAGTCCCCCAAAACACTCAGAGCATGAATAGTATCATAGAACAAGGGTAGACAAACAAAATTAGCCATCTCTATAGTTGCTATGACGTTGCAGAGATATGTCCCAAACAGTAAAGTCTTAGAGGTGAATGGAGCATGGCGTCTATGCGGTAAAAACAAATTTTACAAAATTTACACTGAGGTAAAAAAAATTAGCAAATACACCAGAAAACATAGTAAAAGTGAAAAACACTGCCCCCAACCAGGAAAGTGTTGAAAAGTACCCAAAACATGTCAAAAATAGCATTCAAAGGGTTCGATTACCACAGAAACACTGCTCCAAAACCCCCAACAGACATACAAACCCAATGAGTACAAGAGTATGTAAAAGGAACTCCAGTGGAGAACTCTGTGCGGAAAGTAAGCGTGGGACAAGTGGACCTCAGCATTCAAGGGGGTTACTCATGTTTTTAACAGGTCTGTCTTCAGATTACTATGTATTTAAGAAGAAGCCACCGTGGGCCACTCCTGGGAAAACTTGTCCAGCAAGATTTTCCCCTCAGGGCTAAAAAGGTCTACCATAGCACCCGGAAACTGGGCTATTCACTGGGAATTGTCAGTAAATGGTAATCTGCCTAATGGTGGTATTCCATATCTAACAAAACAATAAAATGCTATAACTAAAGCAGAACAGCTTCTCTGTCTTTCCTCTTCAAAAGAAACAATCTAACTGGAGAGTATTGGCTACTGCAGGCTGAGAGGGAAGGTAGGCTCTACCAAGCACTTCTTATTCAATAAAGTTTCCTGTCTTAAAGGGGCAGGTCGCCTACCCAAAGTTACCAGCAACCTGTATTGGACGACAGAGAAAGGATTCTCTTTCTTGAGACTTCCATTAAGAGTATAAGAGCCTCACAGAACCCAAGAGGGAAACTGGCTATGAATATAAGTGATCCTCCAAAGAACTAGTCCTGAACGTTCTGTGCACTGGTTAATCCTGAAAAGATAACAGTAATAGGAGTCTACCTAATGGTGGTATTATATAGCCCCATATCCTATAAAGCAGAAACAAAAAAAGTAACTAGAGCTTTGGCATTCTTCCACTCCTTGGAGGAAGAAGAAGGAAAACAAAACAAAACAAAAAAAAAAAAAGGAGGATTTTAGTCTCATCTGTTAAATCCTTTTCTCTTAGTCCATATAGCTTGCAGGTAACTCTTGGAAGGCGACATGTTCCTCGGCCCAGGTTAAAATGGCCTTGACCTCCAACCAAGCTGTGAAACATCTCATGCCACCTTGGTTGTTGATGTAAGCCATGGCTGTGGCATTGTCTGATAGGGCACGAACTGGACAGCCCTCAAGATGAGAAGACCAATACCCCAAATATTGCCCAGAGTTCCAGAATGTTGATGGGTAGGAGAGATTCATCTGCTGACTAAAAATCACTAGATATTCAGGTGACCCAGGATCACTCCCCAGCCAGATATGCTGGCATCACTCGTCACAGTGGTCCAGAGTGTATCATGAACGGTCTTCCTTTCCGCAGGTTGGAGAGATTCAGCCACCAAGGAAGACACAGCTTTACATGCAAGGGAAGAGAAACCAACAGCTGCAGAGTGTCAAATAGTAGCCCCAGAAGGACCAATCTCTGCGATGGGATTGGGTCCGACTTGTCCATTTTAAGAACCCAGCCGTGAAGGGGAAGTGTGTGAATGCAGTCCTGTACCTTGCTATTGAGGACCCCTTCCAGGGAACTTCTCCAAATTGTTCATGTACGGAGTAACCCGAATCCCCCTTGTGTGAATGACAGAAATCAGTGCACCCAAGAATCGAATAAACACCTGCGGAGCTGTGGTCAGACCAAAGGGGAGAGCTGAAAACTGGAATTGCCCCTTGTCGCAAATGAACCTGAGGTACCGTTGGTTTTCCGGAAGAATAGCGATGTGATGATAGGCATCATAGAGATCCAAGGAGGCCAGGAATTCCCCTGGACACTTCGCTGTAAGGACTGAAAGCAAGGACTCCTGATAGACCCGAGTCTAGACCAGGAATCGAGGTCCTTGAGGACCAGAATAGGACGGCAGCAGCCCCCCTTCATGGAGACCACAAATATGTTGGAACATGAGTCAATCTATTTCTGGTTTGGGAACCAGTTCCAGATCCTCCTTGTCCAAGAGATACCAAATGGACTCAAGGAAAAGACAAGGCTGTTCTGGTCCCAGAGGGGAATGAGAAGGGAAGAAATGGAAGGAGGGAGGAAGTTGAAAAGAATCCATTACACATCGGAAACCACCAGCAAAACCCACAGGTCCGCAACATCTGTACAATGCTGAAAAGCAAAAGCTCCGCAGACGAACACCCAAGGTGCGTGCGGACCAAGGTTCGGCTAGTCCTGCCGAAGGAGGTTAAGGCTCGGTGGAAGAGCTGCTTGGTCTCCACTGCTGTTGAGGCATAGGGGTGGAACATGGTGTCTGAGATAGCATCGGGTTAAACCCTTGTATTCCATCTGGATAAGCACGAAAAGGAAGGTGCCTTCGTGTCTGAGGATTGTGCTTAGGGGCCAAAGGAAAGCAAGCACTGTGGCCCCCAGTAACCTCGCTAATTATGTTCTTCAGTTCAGGGCCAAAAAGGGATGTACCTTGGAAGGGAAACCAGAGAATGACTAAAGATCAGGTAAACAGACCATAATTTAATCCACAGTGTGCCTAGCAGCCACAAAAAAAGGCAGAGGATTTGGCCTCAAGTCTAACAGCATCAGACAGGGCATCAATAACATAGCGCTAAGCCATGGAGATATCAGCCAAAAAGTGTCAAAATGTCAGCTTTAGTGGCACCCATACGGATGGCTTCAGACAGCTGATCAGTCCAAACAGCAAGGACGCACCTATGACAGTGAATGCAACCTGTAAAATATCAAGCTCCCTATCAGCTGAGTCTGTGAGAGCAGACGTATCCACTGCAGGAGATGCAGAGGAAGTAGAAACACTGGCAATATAGGGTGTAGCCCACTGAGCCAAGGCAGCATCAGAAAATGATTAGAGCTTAATCTCTTAGAGATCAACGCTTAACAGGGATCTTCCACTCAGCAAGAATGATCAGGTCAAAAGGATGAGGTGGAAAAAAAGTGCAAAACTTCTTGCGCCTTTGAAAGATGCCAGAAGTAGACTGAGAACCCACAAGGGTATTAGGAATGTGCAGAGTGTTTAAAACCGGCTTAATGAAACCCCCAGTAGAGGGTTCAGGATCGTCAAAGGGGTCGTCGTAATATTGGTGAGAAGCCCCTAGTGAACGCACACTATCCTCTGAATCTTCCAGAAATTCCTCATCAGAGGAAACAGACAAGACAGAAATGCCAGGAGCCACATACCTGTACAAAGTGGGGGTCATCCAAGACTAAAGAACCCCTTGAAGAAAAAGGAAATTGCGCCATAGTAATACTTTGTTTTATCTTTATTTTATATGCATTAAAAAAACATGGACGATATGTCTCATCTCTCAAGCCTTTATGGTTTGAGAGATATTCACAAGCAAAGTTTCCCCCTCCCGCCCCTTTTACCTAGTGTAAGCCATCTCTTCTCAGATGTGGAATCTGGTTGTAAAACTGACAGATAACAGAAGTGGACAATCTTCTTCATATGAGAACAATGAAAACCCTGCCCCCCTTGACAAGTTTTTGAGGTTTTTCCCTTATCTTAATTGAAGATTGTCCATCTCTGCAGTCTACCTGGGCACCTCCCTTCTGATCTGGCTGAACAGTGTTACATTAGTAAAAGGGGAGGGAGGGAGATACTTTGTCATTTAATTACTCTGGAACTACAACTCTGACAGAATTGAAATAACACTCTCCAAAGTCCAAATACCATCATGATTAATTAGAGCTGCTTTTATTATGAAACATTACTATCCCTTTAAGTCCTTGACACAATGTGGTTCTTATTCGTGACTGGAAGGCCCTGGCGGGGACGCAGAGACTACAGTACATGAAGGGCATAAGTGTCCTGAATACTCCCTTTGGCATGAGGAACAATAATCAATGGGGGTCAAAGACACCCCAGAAATATCAGCCCTAGGTCCAGCCCCAAGTCCCACTGGGTCTGACATCCTGAGAGGAGGTAAAGTGTCTGACAGTACATGGAATAACCCAATATTGTGCCCTAGATTAAAAATAAATAAATCACCCCAGAAAAGGCTAAAATACACTTATCTGGCAAGCGAAGGGTTAACCTGAGGAGGAGGGTAGAAAGATCCAAGCCCTGCGTAGGATACTCATGAGGAAAGAAAGAAAATGGCGACTGAACTGTAAACCAATCAGAAAATAGCCCTCAAGAGAGATGGCTCAGCTGGTTAAGGCACCAGTTGTAGAATCTGCTAAGACCATGAGGTTGCAGGTTCTAGTCCCGGCAAGGTCAGCTCAGCCTTTCACCTTTCTAAAATGAGTCCAGGACATACTTGAAAACGAGAGACAATCTCAATGTATTCTTCCTGGTAAAATACATTCACAAAAAAAAAACAACAACCTTGCATTTATTGGAAAAGTAGTTTCCTCTCAGAGTACCCCAAAAACAGCACCCGCATCCCCCCACGACACTGAGGATTTGCACTGGAGTGTAGGGCAAGGGCAGACAAGAAGAATGAGCCATCTCTGAACTCTGTACGTGGAGTGGTTGCAGAGATATGTCCCAAGTGAAACTGTCCCAGAGATATCAATGGAACACTGCGGCCATGCGGTAAAGTGCACCTTAAAGGCGCTTCAAATAAGCAAAAATTTTCAAAAGTGTTCTAAAACACAGAGAACACCTGAACAGTAGAAACCACTGAACCCAAAGGGAAATAAGTGAAGAACATCCTGCAAAGTGCCTAACATGGCAGGGAAGGGGTTAATGTACCACAGAAAAACCAAAATACTCTAAGACGACAGATAAACCCAAAGGAGTGTGTATATGTATAGGAACTCCAGGAGACCCCTGTGCGGAGGGGAATCAGTGGGACAAGTGGACCATGGCACTCAAAGGGTTGCTCTTTTTTTTTTGGCGCAGGTATTCAGCCTTCAGATTACCATTGAGAAAAGGAGAAGCATCTGTGGGCTACGCCAAGGGAAGAGACATAGCACACAAGGTTTCCCCCAGGGATAGTAGGTCCACAACAGCGCATGTAAACTGAGCAATCCACCATTAGGAAGTCAGTAGTGGTAATCCACCTAATGGGGGATTTCTACACGCCATATCCAATGAGAAAATAATAAAGGAAACTAAAATTAAGCAGAACTGTTCTCTGTAGCCTCTCTCTTATAAGGAACAAATCTACCTGGGAGGGGACTAGCTAGTCACCAGCTAAGGAGAGGAAGGCTCCACCCAGCAGTCTTTCCAAGAATTGTTCCTGCCTACTTAAAGGGGCTGTTGCCTTCCCAGAGTTACCTGTAAGCTATATTGGATGACAGAGAAAGCACTTTTCAAACTTCACAGCGGTGGTGGAGGATGCTAGTCTCCGCCAAACAGGATTTTTTTTTTTTTTTTTTACAAGTGCCCTGCCCTCCTGTGGAGTAGACCTCAGACCATGGTTACTATGCTCCACATAGGACGATAGAAAAACCATATTTAAGTCAATGACAATTTACAGAATTGTAACGTGCATTTGGTTTGCTCCAAGATTGCTCCTCTTTGGCTTGATGAAAGACCCATGGCTAACAGACCTCCTGGTAAAAGGAGGTTATATAAAGAAAAAGCACACAGAGGCTGGGTTTCAGAGGTAACCCTTAATCATGCAGTGCATTACCACAGAAATTGGAATTTGTACTGTAAAGCAAATGCCATTCTTAATTAAGAGATTCTGTATATCTTGCTAGATTTAGACAAGTGCAGGTTACAATACCAATAATTGTAGTTTTTTCTGCGCAGACAGTTATGTAATAGCTTTCTTCATGCAAGGGCAGCAGTCTTATGTGGAGTACATTTAACCACATCATTCGTGATTTGTATGAACAGCTCAGGAATAACAGAACCTTAAAGGGATAGTAATACTTAAAATGTAAAAAAAACATGTTGTAGGGTTTATCCCCCCCCCTAAGTAAAAAAAGGGTACTCCCACTGCTGAAAGGTGTTTTATTCAAGATTTATTACAACTCAAAATTGAAATTTTTTACGTGCAATATCACAGTGGCCTGAAATTGTACAGTGGCGCTGTTGCTACACCATCCTATGGAGATTTATGGTCCGGGGTCCATAGGATGGTGTAGCAACAGCTCCACTATACAATTTCAGGCCACTGTGAAATTGCACCTAAAAAAATTTCAACTTTGATTTGTAATAACTTTTGAATAAAACACCTTTCAGTAGTGGGAGTACCCTTGTTTTATTCAGGGGGATAAAACATTTTAAGCATTACTGTCCCTTTAAAAGGGTCACTACTGTAAGGCTTAGCAGGACTAGCTTATGTAGGAGTCCTTCATACAACTATCAAATAGATATCTGTCTATTGCATAATATCTTCAGCTCTCTGTGTTTATCTCTTCATTTGAGAGCTGTATGTAATTAAGACTGAATGTGATAAGCCATAGAGAAAGGGGAAGGAAAAAGCACAAAAGAACTTACCCACTTTCTTCAGAGCCATGTAAGAATCTGGACAAAGTAAAAAGGTAATGCCCAACAATAAACTACACTGTTCTAAAGGCTGGAGAGGAGGAAATAAAGAAAATTAAAAAAAAGTTTATAACTATACTTAATTGCTTTTATGAAGGGGACACAGTACAGTGCAAAAGTTTTAGGCAGGTGTGAAAAAAATGTTGTAAAGAAGGCTTTCAAAAAGACATGTTAATAGTTTATATTAATCAGTTAAAGGGATAGTAATGTTTCATAAAATAAAATCTAATTAATCATCATAGTATTTGGGCTTTGGAGAGCGTTATTTCAATTCTGTCAGCATTGTAGTTCAAGAGTAATTGAATAATAATAATGTATCCCCCCTCCCTCCCCTTTTACGGATATAACACTGCTTAGCTCAGAGCAGCAGGGAGATGCCCAGATAGATTGCAGAGAAGACCAATTTTCAATTAAGATAAAGGAAAAAGCTGAAAAACATGTCAAGGGGGGCAGGGTTTTCATTGTTTTCACAATAAGAAGATTGTCCTTTGCCGTTATTGGTCTGGTCAAGCAACCAGATTCCACATCTGAGTTGAGCAGTATTACACTAGGTAAAAGGGGGGGATACTTTTGTCAGTTACTCTTGAACTACAACTCTGACAGTATTGATATAACACTCTATGGCTCAAATACTATGAAGATTAATTGGAACTGCCATTTTTGAGAAACATTACTATCCCTTTAACAAAATGGATAGTGATTAAACACTTTCCTGTTATCCGGAACCATTTTCAAAACAAATTCCTGTTAACCCTTTGAGTGCCAGAGGGGTATGCAACGCATTGCTTTGCAATGAGTTGCGTACCCCTCTGGCACTCAAAGGGTTAATTCCAGTCAGAATCTGTTTCCGGTCATCGTAGTTCGAAAAATATTATAATAAAGATTTTGTTGAAAAATGTTTGTTTTGAAAATGGTTCTGGATAACAGGGATGTACCGAAGGAAAAAACTAAATCAAATCAATATCTGGTGTGCCCACCTTTTGCCTTCAAAAGAGCATCAGTTCTTCCAGGTACACTTGCACAAAGTCAGTGATTTTGTAGGCATATAGTCAGGTGTATGTTTAACAATTATACTAAACAGGTGCTAATGATACTCAGTTTAATAATTTGGTTGAAACAGTCATTAACTGAAACAGCTGTGTAGGAGGAATACAACTGGGTTAGGAACAGCCAAACTCAGCTAACAAACAAGCAGAGTTTGCTGAAGACCATTAAAAGTCATACACCATGGCAAGACTGAGCACAGCAAGACACAAAGTACTGCATCAGTAAGGTGTCTCCCAGGGAGCAACATCAAAGCAGACATGGGTTTCCAGATATGCTGTCCAAGCTCTTTTGAAGAAGTACAAAGAGACCGGCAATGTTGAGGGACATACACACAGTGGTTGGCCAAGGAAATTTAGTACAGCAGATGAAAGACATCATGCTTACTTCCCTTCACAATCAGAAGATGTCCAGCAGTGCCATCACCTCAGAATTGGCAGAAGACAGTGGGACCCTGGTACACCCATCTACTGTCCTGAGAAGTCTGGACAGAAGTGGTCTTTTTTTTTTTTTTCTTTCTGCACTGCAGTTACTGTGTTTTAATGCATAGTTTCTTTGCTTGGCCTTGATTCCATGTCAGAGCTATGGGTTTTTGGCAGCAAGGCCAAGCGAATCAACTATGCATGAAAACACAGTAACTGCGGTGCAGAAGAATGGCAGCAGGTGCTCTGGACTGATGAATCAAAATATGAAATATTTGGCTGTAACAGAAGGCAGTTTTTCAAAGGGCTGGAGAGTTGTACAAGAATGAGTGGCTGCAGGCAACAGTGAATCATGGTGGAGGTTCCTTGCAAGTTTGGGACTACATTTCTGCAAATTGAGTTGAGGATGGTCTCCTCAGTGCTAAGAAATACAGGCAGATACTTATCCATCAAATAATACCATCAGGGAGGCATCCGACTGGCCCCAAATTTGTTCTGCAGCACGATGGCCCCAAACAAAGTCAAAGAAATCAAGAAACTGTCTTCAGCGTAAAGAACAAGTCCTGGAAGTGATGCTATGGCCCCCACAGAGGGCGCCCCCCCCCCAACCTACCTGCTGAGTTCCTTAACCCCTTAACGACCGGGGAATCCCGACACGGACGCGACTGAACGACCACGGAGCAAATTTTTTTTTATCTGTTGCGTTCCGGACTCCCCGAACGGCGTGCAGCCGCGGGGGGAGACCAGAACTCGATGACGGTCATAGTACGTCATCGGTCGTTAAGTCAAATCGACCCTTGACTTAATATGACCGTCAAGGGTCGTTAAGAGGCTAAACTGTGTGCAAGTGTACCTAGAAGAATTGATGTTGTTTTGAAGGCAAAGGGTGGTCACTGTTCACTCACTATGCGTTTTGTTAATTGATAAATATAAACTATTAAACAAGTAGATTTGAAAGCATTCTTACTTTACAGCATTTTTCCACACCACTATACATAGATAAGTTGTTCTGAAAAACAAAAACACACTAGTGGCCTAGGCCAAGGGTGGGCAACATAAGACTTCCAGCTATTGCAACAGCTCCCAAAATCCTTAATATGTTTAACTCCTTTAATGTTACAGGTGTCTCAAGGCATGGAGATGACCACCAGCCAACACGTTAAATCACCCCACATTTAGTTCATAAAAAGAAAGAAAAGTACTACAAAAATGCACAAGTAGATTTTTTTTTTGTTTAATTTATTTATGAACATTATCTCTGGGGGACAACAGCATTTCTGGGCTTCTCTCTGTACATGCAATTGTAGAAAATAACATTTTTATTAACTGTTTTATTCTGCAGGAGGTTGTATACAGCTGAATGATTGAACTGCAAGGGCAGAGCAGTGCAGAGGCAGCACCAGCGCTGCCAAACAATATGTACACAAACAAGTGGAAAATAAAAAAAATTACATTGTTACATTATCAACAACGCAGTCTGGCTTGTGGTATCGCCACACACTGTACAGAAGTGAATTGGTACAAACAGGGTGTGGAACCATCCTGCTAGCGCCATATTTACATATATGTACAATGTCTCATAAAAGCATTACAGGAGGGAAATGTACAATCCGCTGAGACATGAATCCACATACCACAGATGTAAGATAATAAATAGGCAACACTTGCTATTTGCAGTTTGAAACTTAAATGGGAAAGTCTCCATGTGTTTGTTTAAAGGGGCAGTAAAGAGTCATGATAATGGGCTAACTATAGGCATCATGCTTACTGCTATGAGAACAGTTCCTTTAACTTAAAGGAGCAGTAAACTTTTTTATGAAAAAAAAAAATATGTTTAGAGCTTTTCCTGTTGAGTAAAATAAGGGTACTCTAACTGCTGAGAGATTAATATTTTCAGCACTTACAGCTTACACCCCTGTTTTTTTTACATTAGCAATGCCCTCTGGTGGTCAAATTCAAATGATTCTGTTAGATTCTAATGGAGCATAAAGTCAGTGACTTACAGTTCTCCACAGAATGTGATAGAAACTGCTTAGTCATGCTGTCAGTTAGAACTTCCAGGAAGTAAACATACAGATATTCAGTTCCTGATTATTTGAACTGTTATAAATGTTGAATAAAACAATTGACAGCAGTTAGAGTGCCCTTGTTTTACTCAGCATAACAAGTGCTATAATAAATGTTTTCATAAAAAGTTTACTGCTCCTTTCAGACTCTCCCATTCTCTCTGTATCTGTCTACAGATTTCCATGTTCTGAAGGGCTGGGTGACATCACCGATTGTGGGATATTTCTATTCCTCTCCCATCAAAACTCATTGTTGCCAAATTTATAGACACTGGGCTTCAATGGAGAGGACAGTGATGTTGCCTCTCCCAGAAGTGTCAAGTGAGGAGCGGATGTCACTCAGCCCTGCAAATCCATAGGATCTCTGCACAGCGATCATAGGAGGAACAAGGGAATTTGTGATCTAGTTTACATGAGTGACTTTTGCAGCACACCCTATGAACTACTCCATAGAAGACAAGGATATATATTCTGTGAAACGTGGTACAACATTGTATTCTATTAATTAGTCCACATGGTTTGCTGATGCAATGTCACCCATATAAACTAACTGAAAGGTCATGGGAACATTGTTGATGTAGTTGTCTTAGAAAGCCCCTTCCCCTCATCCTTCATTAAAAGTGGGACAGTTTTATTTGTAACCCGTCAAGTGTCCAAAGCTTAAAAGACTAATTTAAAAAAAAAAAAAAAAAAAAAAAAAAATGTACACACGGCATTATGCAGAAAGCAAAATATGAACCACCCTGGAGCATACCAATCAAACTTTAGGAAAAAATTTTGATTTAATTGTGATGTTAACCCTCTGAATACATTGGCATCACCATTATATCAATTGGAACTTCTTTCCACCATATGGGTCAGCTGGTTTGCTCTAGGGTCTCTCCCTTTGATTTCTACGTAAAGTCTTACAAGCCAAATGTGCGGCCAAAGATAACCAAGCTCCCACATGTTTATACAATTTGCAGTGATAAGCTTTCCTAATCAACGGTTAGTAACCACGTATATGGGAAGAGAGTCTCGTTTTCACCAAGCACTATGGCTTAATAAGCAAAAGATCCCTTTAGTAGCAGATTCAGATAACAAGACAAGGTATGTTCAGTTGCTATTTTCTCTCAAATTACAAATGCAGAGACACAATTTTTTTTTTTTTTTTTTTTTTTTTTTTTTTTTTAAGTTTTTAACATTTTAACATAAAGATATGGTTACCAGTTTTAATCCTTTAAATGCCAAAGGGTTAGGGCCCCACAGGTTAACCTGCAAGGTGTCTCAACTCACTGGCACTCAAAGGGTTAAAACTGGTACTCATATTACATTAAAATCTTAACGTTTAACTTTTTGAGTGCAAAAGGGGTAGGGCCCCACAGCTTACTCTGCAAGGCATCGCTCAACTCACTGGCACGCGAAAAGTTAAAGGCATGCACAGAAGGAGAAAAGTTATTTCTCCAGAACCCCAAAGAAATACCTAAAGCATTAAACCTGAGAAGGTACTGCTGGGTTTAGAACAAAGGTGGGCAACCCCCCCCCCCCCCCAGCAGTTGGACTTCAATTCCCATCATCCTCAGCCAGCTGTTAAATGGATTTGCAGACCAGCTGCAGCTGGAGGACCTCACATTGCTCACTCATGACATAGAAGATCCCAGTGTTCAGAATCAGAGCCTGCAGGATGATTGCAGACCCAAAACGAAGGTAGAAGACTTGGCATATATTTGAATAATTATCAGGTAAACACATACTTGAAAGCATTAACTACATTTCAGTATTTCAGTTGGTTACATGACCCTCTCTGGCTGTGTCTTAAAGGGATAGTAATACTTCGTTTTAACTTTATTTTATTTTGTAGGCATTAAAAAACATGAAGAATGATATAAGTCTTATCTCTCAAACCTTTATGGTTTATGAGATATTCACAAGCAAAGTTTCCCCCTCCCACCCCTTTTACCTACTGTAAACAATCTCTTCTCAGATGTGGAATGCAGTCTATAGACCAGACAGATAACAGAAGGGGACACTCTTATTCCTATGAAAACAATGAAATCCCTGCCCCCCTTGACAAGCTTTTCAGGTTTTTCTCTTATCTTAATTGTAGATTGTCCCTCTCTGCAGTCTACCTGGGCACCTCCCTTCTGCTCAGGCTGAAGAGTGTGACATCAGTAAAAGGGGAGGGAGGGGGAAACTTTGCTTGTGAATATCTCATAAACCATAAATGTTTGAGAGATAAGACTTATATCATTCTTCATGTTTTTTTAATGCCTACAAAATAAAATAAAGTTAAAACAAAGTATTACTATCCCTTTAATATTGGTACCAGAGGTGAGGCAAGCTATTTGCAGTGCAATGTTCTGCAGAGCTCTATAGCAACTAAAAGTGTTACAGTATGGTATGGTACCCCTGCAGTTACACTTACTGCTAGAATATGGAGGCTCTAAAGATAAAAACAGATCTTGTGGACCTTTCATTTCACAAGATTCCTTTTTGCCCCCCCCCCCCCCGCCTTTGAATGTCAAAATGGTGGGCAACTCATTGCTTTGTAATGTTGCTCTAGCACTGAAAGGGTGGCTTCACTAAAAACATGCAACTCTTGGAAGCGATATTTTGACATTTAACCACCCTGACGTGGAGGAGAAGAGTAGTACTTACTGGGCAGTGCACAACTGGAATGTAACCTAAATACTCTTTACTCTTATTGCCAGCAAGGTATGCACTGGATGCTTTTCCGGCACTCAAAGGGTTAAGGTGTAATGAATGAACCCAAAAACAATGCTATCATGCAAAAAGGTAAAAAAATAAATAAAACAAAAATTAAAATACAAAATCCATAATTGAACTTAAGATGAACAGACCAGTAGTGATACAATGGAGAGGCCTGAAATGTACTTTTTGTATACAAATGCAATAAAACAGATGTGAGTCATATGCATATGGAAGATTATTTGCAGAGGCACAAGAACTCACAGGCTATACTATTAACCATTCTGAATGTCAGATAGGGGAAGAAAAAAAAAATAAAAATAAAAACATGATTCTGTTCTTTGACATCCAGCTGTGTCTTGAAACCCTTGGAGGCCAGAGACATCTACAATAGACTGCAAAGCAATGCCTTGGAGAGGTCTCAAGTATTGAGACTGTTAAACTGGACCTGCAAATATAAACACATTTGCCTGTTAATAAACTTACCTTTCTTTGCATATCCCCTTGAAGATGCAGTTTTTTCCGTTGAACATTGGATGACCACTCTGTTGAATATGCTTGAGTGCAGTAGGTGTATTCAATCAGTAGGGTGTGCTAGTGAATCTGGTATTTTGGACTCAAGCAGACAGGTCATCCAAAGTTCAGACTTTAAATATCAAAAAGTATAATGCTTAAAGGGATAGTAACTTAATATGCAAAAAAATATATATTGTAGGGTTGATGCTACTGAATAAAACAAGGGCACTCCCATTGCGTGTTTTATTGAAAATTATTGCAGCTCAAACTTGTTTTTAGGTGCAGTATCTCAATGGCCTGAAATATTACAGTGGAGCTGCTGCCACACCATTCTATGATGGTTTATGGTCAGCTAACCATAGTTGTCCATAGGATGGTGTAGCCACAGCACCACTAACACTTCAGGCCACTGAGATACTGCACATTAAAAGAAATTATGTTTGGGCTGCAATCACCTTTGAATAAAAGACCATTCAGCAGTGGAAGTACACTTATTACTCAAGAAGATAAACCCTATGGTATAAGAGTATTTACTCTTACCTGTTAAATCCTTTTCTCTTAATCCATATAGCTTACAGGTATCATGGGGAGGAGACTGCTACTCTCAGTACGCTGGAACAATTCTTGAAGTGCAGGGTGGAGCCTCCCCCTCCTCCATAGCAGGCTACATAGCTACTCACCTCTCAAGATAGATTTGAGACAAAAATAAACTACTGACCTAGATAGCGAGAAGGAAGAAGAAAACTCCTGTGAGCATAGACCCAATCGGACACCCACGTGCAGCCACAGGAGACCTAGCATTGTCCCTTTCACTTTGGGGGCTGTAAGCTATATGGACTAAGAGAAAAGGATTTAACAGGTAAGACTAAAATCCTCTTTTCTCTGTCATCCAATATAGCTTACAGGTACCATGGGGATTTACAATCATTGAGCTCCCATGGGTGGGAATAGAAGGAAAGGACCAAGCATCGGTCCCCCATGATACAAGAGTTCCCATGGACTATACAGGACATGGAACAGCCCAAACTAACTGTCAAAGGACACTGAATTAACAGTACACAGCACATGAATAAGAGCCAACAGGGCTCAACAGTTAAGGCACAGGAAATTAAAGTCCTAGACAGGCAAAACTGCCTCCAAGACCTCCCTGCCGAAGCCAAAACATCCACACAGTAGTGTTTGGCAAAGGTGTGCACAGAAGACAAAGTGGCCATCTTGCACATCTGTTATGCAGAGGCCTGATTCTTGTAGGTCCAGGAGGCCCCAGCAGACCGGGTGGAGTGTGCAGTAATGCAGAAGGGAACAGGATTCCCTCTGAGCCCATAAGCCTTACGGATGGTAGACTTAATCCAGGTGCAATAGACACCTTGGACTTAGCCAGTCCAGCCCTGGGACCCTCAGGGTTGATAAACATCTGTCTTGCAGATGGACTCAGTATGGTGCACACAGAACTTGAGGGAAAGCACTACATCCAACAAGTGGAGATCCCTCTCTTTGTCAGATTGATGGTCAGGACAAAAGGCACAAGAATCTCCTGATTGATGTGGAACTCAAGAGACCACCTTAGGAAAAAATTCCTGAGAGATGTGATGAACCGCCTTATCCTTGTGAAACACCAGGAAATTCTGTTTGCAGGACAAGGGCTGCAGTGACTCTGTGAACAGAGACAACTGCCAAAAGAAAAACAATTTTCCAAGTCAGGAGACAAAGAAGAATAGTAGCCAAGGACGGAGGCTCCTGCAAGACTCCCAGAACCAGATCCCACTGAGGAGTGGGATGCTTAAAGGCAGGGAAAGCATGAGCGACACCTCTAAAGACACCTGGACATCTGGGAGAATGGAAATGCACCTCTGAAAAAAGACAGATCTGAAGTCTGGACCTTCAAGGAACTAAGGCTAAGGCCCTTGTTCGCACCATCCTGCAAAAAGGACAAGATGGATAGAAGATCAAACGCCCTGTCCACACACAAAGAATGGAAGGTAGACCAAAGCCTGTGGTAGGCCTTGGAACATACAGGTTCCCTAGCCCTTTCTCCTTAAGACAGGGACTTCAACAGCCATGCCGACAAAGCCAGACTGTTCACATCTTCTCTCCAGAGGTAACCCTGAAGGAGATCTCGTCTGCGTGGCAGAGGAAACGGATCCTGAGCAGACAGTACCAGCAGCTCCGGAAACCAAGGTTGCCTGGTCCAATAAGGAGCAATCAGAATGACTGATGCACTGTCCATCTGAATATTCCTCGGCACCCTGGGGATGAGATGAAGGAGGAAAAATGTAGGCCAAATGAAGTAGCCATGGAACGGACAGAGCATCCACACAGCAAACGCCAGAGGTTCCCTCCAGGAAGAGCACAAGAACTCTGGTGTCCCTGGTGGCCATCTATCCAAGGAATACCCCACTTTTGAACCACCAGGTCGAAGACTTCTGGATGGAGTTCCCACTCCCCAGGGTCCACTGTTTGGAGACTGAGAAAATCAGCCAAGACCTTTTCTATGCCTGGAATGTGCATGGTGGAGATGGCAGGAACATGCACCTCTGCCCAGGCTAAAATAGCTTTTACATCTGACCAAGCAGCCATGCTTCTGATGCCTCCTTGCTTGGTGATGTAGGCGATGGCTGTTGCGTTGTCTGACTGGACACACCCTCAGATGAGAGGTTCAATGCCTTGGAGCATGGCAAATTACCCCGAGCTCCAAAATGTTGATGGGAAATAGGATTTCCTCAGTCGACCAACGACCCTGAACACCCAGGTGACTCAGGACAGCTCCCCAGCCTAACAGACTGGAGTCCATCATTACTGTGGTCCAGTATGGAATCACAAACAGTTTCCTCATGTTGGAGCAGTCCAACCACTAGAGGAAGTCTAGGCTCACCTCAGGGGGAGAAAGACAGGACGATCCAGAAGGTCCGGGTTCCCTTCGCAAACCTGAACCGTAAATCTCTTGTGTGAGCCATGGAGTATGGCACCATCTCCATGGTAGAAGTCATCTTGCCCACCAGAGAAGAGAAATTCTGCTCCGGAGAAGAAGTCCACTCCAGAGAGTGCAACACCTTGGATGTGATCTGCTGAACAGAGTCCTCTGTCAGATAGACCATGCCCTGCCAAGTGTTGAACTGGAGACTGAGGAAAACCAGGTCCTGAGAAGGGACCGGAGCAGAGTCTAGGACCTGTCTGTCTAGATCTTCTAGAGAGCCTTCAAGAGAAGGTAGTACATGTAAGAAGTCACTTGAACCCCCTTGGTGTGCAGGAAGGTAATCAGGGCCCCTAGAACCCGTGCAAACACCTGAGGATCTGTGGCGAGTCCAAAGGGCAGGGCGGTGAACTGGAAGTGCCCCAAGTCACAAGCAAACCTGAGGTACTTCTGACTGTCTGGGTAAATTGGAATGTGCAATTACGTATGCTGCAGATCCAAAGCCAGAAATTCCCCTGGGCACATCGCTGCAATGACAGAACGCAAAGACTCCATCTTGTAGTGAGTATGGAGCACAAATGAACTGAGATCCAGAATAGGACGGCTGCCGCCATCCTTCTTGGGAACAATGAAGAGGTTGGAATAAAAGGAGAAAGGAGGAACCAGAGCCAGAACTCCCTTGTCCAAGAGAGCCTGAACCGTCCCATTGAAAAGACTGCACTTTTCCTGTCCCTGAGGGGAGTTGGGACAGAAGAATCTGAAGGGAGGTAAGGATGCAAAAGGAATCCTGTAACCTCCTGACACTACCTGTAATACCCACTGATCTGCAACAGTCTGTCCAAGTACTTAAAAAGTGATGCAGGCAACCACCCACTGACGTATGCGGACCAGGGTTCGACAAGTCATGCCGAATTAGGTTTGGTGGTGGTGTGTTCGGACCTCCACTGCTCCCTGGACTTAGGAGTGGAGCCCGGTGTGTTGGCCGGAGGTGCAACCTGGATCTGCCTTGGCGAGGGGATGAAAAAGACACTGCTTCCTCATCTGAGGATTACATTTAGGAACCTGAAGTAGCAAGGTGTTCTTGCAGCCACTGTTGATGATGTTCTTCAATTCAGGGCCAAAAAGAGATGTGCCCTGAAAAGGAAGAGAAATAAATGATTTCTTAGATATTAAGTCGGCAGACCAAATCTTGAGCCACAACATGCGCCTGCCAGCAACAGAAAAAGCAGAGGCCTTAGTCTCAAGCCTAAGGGCATCAAACAGGGCATTAATAATGTTGTGCTGAGCCTCTGATATTAGCCAAAATAGATACAAGGTCCTCCTGAGGGGCACCCTTGAAGACAGCATTAGTTAACTGGCAGTCCAGACAGCAATGGCTCTATCAACCCATGCAGAAGCCAAGGTAGGACACATGGATGTACCTATGGCCATAAAGTCAGACTTCAGGATAGCTTCCCACTTCCTATCCGTTAAGTTCTTCAGCTCCAAAGCATTTGCAACTGGCAAGGCAGTGGATTTAGAAAGCCTAGAAATAGGGGGATCAACCTGAGGAGGTGTAGCCCACTGAGCCAAACCCACATCAGAGAAGTGGTAAAGCTTAGAAAATCTCTTTTGGAGGACTCCTGACAAGCGTCTTACTGTTTTTCTCATCCAGTATAATTTGATCCAGAGTGGGATGAGGCGGAAAAACAGTACAGGTCTTCTTGTGCCTGGAAAAGATGTCAGAAGTAGACAGATTCTACAGGGTTAACAGGAATGTTAAGGGTAGACAAAACCACCGTAATGAGATCCTCAGCAGAGGGTTTAAGGGCAGCTTCAAAAGGGTCACCATGAAACTGGGAAAAAGCCCCCTTCTGAACACACACCATACTCAGACTCCTCATCGGAGGCATCAGACAAATCAGGAATGCCAGGGGCCTCAGGAGCCACAAACCTGAAAGAGGTGTGTGTGTGTGTGTGTGTGTGTGTGTGTGTGTGTGTGTGTGTGTGTGTGTGTGTGTGTGTGTGTGTGTGTGTGTGTGGGGGGGGGGGGTTCCAGGATTGGAGGACCCCCTGAATAGAAAGCGAAAACAGTGCCAGAGAGGACTTTAAGTCCTTGACCCAATGTGGCTCTTGTTCACAGCTGGAGGGCCCTGGCAGAGAAGCAGGAGCCACAGCACGAGGGGCATAAGTGACCAAAGTACTCTCTCTGGGAAGCCCAGCTTGGCATGAGAAACAATGAGCGGGGGGATTATGAGTCCACTGAATCCTTAGGTCTAGCCTCATGTCCCTTATAATCCGACATGCTAACAGGAGAATAAAAAAAAAAGTGTCTACAGTAGTGGAGAACCCAAATATTGTCACCCAGATTAAAAAGTTCACCCCAGAAAGCCTAAAAGGTCCTTATCTGGCAAGCGAAGTGTTAACCTGTGGAGGAGAGTAAAGGAATCCAAGCCCTGCGTAGGATGCTTGTGTAAAGAGAAACAAAATGGTGACTGATTCAGAGCCAATCAGAAAAAAAGCCCACTAAAACTTGCGTCTATGGGAATTGTAGATTTCCCCTTTAAGGGTGTCAAACGCAGAGCTCGACCCCCCCAAGACACTGAGGATGATAATCTGACTGTAGGGCAAGGGTAGACAAGAAGAATGAGCAGTCTCCCAAATCTGTACATGGGGCAGTTGCAGAGATATGTCCTAAGGCAGACTGTCCCACAGAAGTCAATGGAGCATTGAGTCTATGCGGTAAAGCTCGCTGTTAAAGGCACAGAATTCAAATAAAGTGAAAAATAGTAAAAGTGAATAAAAGTCACCAAAGGTCTTACAAAACCCAGAGAATCCTTTATAATAATTCGCTAAAAGTTTGAATTCAGACCGCGGTCCTGAGTGCGTTGTTACAGAGCGCCCTGCTCCGTATCAGCCGTGTCATGGGCAGTCTCTACTGTGCATGACTGCACCGCGACTGGTCGGCACTGTTGCCCATGTACACGGGCTCTTCAACAAGTAAATAATTCATGAATCCAAAGGGAAGATGAGATATAAGAGCCCAAACCACACAACCATGGCAATGAAGGGGTTAATAACCGCATATCACCCTGAAACGCTCCAAAGACCCAACATACGTGCAGGAGTTATGCAGAACTCCAGAAAGACCCCTGTGCGGAAGGGAGCAGTGGGACAAGTGGACATTGGCATCTAAAGGGTTGCTTACCTTTTTGCAGGTCTTCTCTCTTCAGATTACCACTAAAACAGGAAGAAGCCTAAGAGACTCCTTCTGGAGATAGAAACATAGGTTGCAAGATTCCCTCCAAGGGCTACAAAGGGTCCACAACAGCACCTGATAACTGGGCAATCCTCCAGGGGAAGCCACTAATGGTAATCCGCCTAATGGGGGAATTGAGACACCCCATATCTAAGAGAAAATAAAAATTAAGCAGAACTGTTCTCAGCCTTCCTACTAGGATGATCGAACAAATCTATCTGGAGAGGGGAGTAGCTAGGTAGCCTGCTATGGAGGCGGGGGAGGCTCCACCCTGCACTTCTTGAAAAATTGTTCCAGCCTACTGGGAGGAGCTGTTGCCTTCCCATGGTACATGTAAGCTATATTGGACAACAGAAAAATATTTATTTGCATATTAAGTGTTACTAACTCTTTAAAACTGAAAACTATATATTGCAGTGTTTTACCCGGTTAAGTAAAACATAGATCCACCAGCTGCTGAGAAGGGTTTATTCAAAAGTTATTACAGTTCAAACTCCTGCTTTTTTGGGTGCAGTACCTCCAGGGCCTGCAATGTTAGTGGTGGTGTTACTAAAGCAGTCTATGGAGAGCTCCGAAGATGATCACAGTGGATGCTAGCAACAGCTCCCTGTAAAGATTCAATCCATGTCTGTATTGCACCCAAAATGTGCAAGTTTAAGTTGCAATAACTTTTGAATAAAACATCTCAGCAGCATCCATGTTTTACTTAGCATGGTAAGCCTTGCAATATATTTTTCAAACTAAAAAAACAAAAAAAATTATATATATTTATTCGTAAGGGGATTTAACCCCTTAGTGACAAATGACTTACCAGGTAAGTCATGAAAAAATGTCAGTTAGTGACAGACGACTTACCTGGTAAGTCAAGGAAGTCATTCACTATAATGGAAAAAAAAAAAAACCATTGTCATTAAGTGCCGGCCACGTGCGCATGCTGCCGGTCACTAAGGGGTTAAAAGTGTAGGACAATACCTGAAAGCTATGGTAATCAAGTTTCCATAGCTTAAAAGTAGGCAGTTCTTTGTTCGCCCTGCAGATCATCATGATCTGCAGGACTAAGTGATGATACTGCTCAATTCCACGCTGCCAGGAGATTTTTATCCTCTCCAATTAAGCATTTTTGCTAGATTCACATACATATGCATTCAACAGAGAAGACTGAGCTTTCTGGAAAAGGATGCAAAATTTCTGAGTGTAGAGATTATGTTGCCCAGCCCTGCAGATCACGACATTCTCAGAGGGAATGGAAGAGCGCTGCAGAGATTTAAGATATGGGAACTCAATTCCCATAGCAGTCAAGTAAGATCCTATAGTTATAAAGCAAATTTCCCTTACTATCCGTTTAAAGTAAAACTTTCATCATATAACAAAGCCTCATATGAAAATTATATTAGCTATATGCACATACCTAGCTTTACTTTCAAGAATAACTTTGGCATTAAAAAAATAGAACCTTCTATGCAGGCAGGCACCAGCGCAGACATCTTGTAGAGCCAGCATCTCTGCGTCTGTCCCCTTCAACTCCACCACTGGAGAGTTGAATGCCTTTGTGCCAAAAGGCACCGAAGGGGCAGTGAGCGCCTACAGTAAGATCCCAGCTGGTGCCCGCCTGCATAGAAGTTTCTATTTTTGTTTCATGCCACAATTCTTGAAAATAAAGCTAGGTATGTACATATCGCTAATATAATTATGTGAGGCGCTATTGTTATCGGATGAAAGTTTTGCTTTAACTTATTTGTAAGTGGTGGTTTTTTCAAGTGATAGGTCTACTTACAACAAGGAGATATAAATCATACTTGACTAGCGATAAAATAGAATGAAATCAAGCCACATCATTAGTATAAAAGAAAAACTAAACCTTGTAAAGTGGTTACTTACTGTATGGAGAAAAAAAAAGTAATTAACCTCAAATTCCTTGACTACTTGTGAATATCTTGACAAAAAACCTTTTCAGATTAAGTCTATCATTTTAGTGAAGGATCTTACAAGAGCAAATTCTAACAACTCCACATATCTTATCAGGAAGAGCTTCAGCCAACATGATTGTGCAAAAAACTACAGCTTAGCAGTTTTAACCACCATGGTAATATATTACTATACTAATACGGTACACATAGAAAGTCCATGGAACTCAAGTGCATTTAGATGGAGTTATATAAACAAAAAAAAAAAAACAAAAACAAAAAAAACCACAACACAATTTGTAATTGTTAAAGGGATAGTAATACTTCGTTTTAACTTTATTTTATTTTGTAGGCATTAAAAAAACATGAAGAATGATACAAGTCTTATCTCTCAAACCTTTATGGTTTAAGAGATATTCACAAACAAAGTATCCCCCCCCCCTGTTCAGCAAGATCAGAAGGGAGGTGCCCAGGTAGACTGCAGAGAGGGACAATCTTCAATTAAGATGAGGGAAAAAGCTGAAAAACTTGTCAAGGGGGGAAGGGCTTTCATTGTTTTCATACAAAGAAAATTGTCCCCTTCTGTTATCTGTCTGGTCGTACAACCAGATTCACATCTGAGAAGAGATGGCTTACACTAGGTAAAAGGGGCGGGGAGGGGAAACTTTGCTTGTGAATATCTCATAAACCATAAAGGTCTGAGAGATAAGACTTATATCATTATTCATGTTTTTTTAATGCCTACAAAATAAAATAAAGTTAAAACGAAGTATTACTATCCCTTTAAAGTAGGACAGCATTAACAAGGGTGCTAAAAACAATACTGAATTTAAACAAAGTCCAGTGGAGTAAGTCTGGGAACAAAGCAATATTCCCCACCGATTTAAACACTTATTTAAACTCTTGGATGCTAGCAGGATTGCAAAGCATTATGAAGCAAAATGTTGAGACCTCTAACAAGCAAGAGATTAAAAGATTCCTTTAAACCTTCATTCATCATGGTACAGTTGGTTTACATCAGAGGTGAAAAAAGAAAAAAAAAATCCCATTAACTTAATAGGGGATTTTAACACCTTGAATGTTAAAGGTTATATAGTGACCTCTCTAGAATTCAGGGGACTAAGGACCCTATTAAAAATCAATGGAATTTTTTCTCCCCACTATGGTGCAATTGGTTTGCCCCAAACTGAGGATGTGTTAGACCTCTAAAGCATTAAAAGTCCAATATAAATTAAAAGGAATCTTTGTTTGTCCCTTATGGAGCAGTGTTGGTTTAGCCCAGAATTCAGCTGTATTTTGAACTAAGGCCCCCAAGAAGAGTGGATCTGGACACAGGTGCTCCCATGGCTCTACTTTCATCCTGCCACACAGCACTGGAAAAGAACTGATTGCATGGCAAAACGGTGTCCAACACATTGCATTGGACACCCCTGGGGCTCGAAGGGTTAAAGCGGGGAAAAACTGCTCATGTGCAGGAGCCTGAGCTTATTGGACTGAACATCTTACTGGACAAATAAGAATTTTCATTACTCCACCTCATGTAGCTAAGAAACATGAGTCCTTATGTATAAAGGCAAAGTGTAGCTAATTCTGGGCCGTGCCAACTACAACTTAGGGGAAAGACAAAATACACAAAAAAATAAGTTGCGCACATTGCTGGTCCTTAAAGGAATAGTAACACTATTTTGAACTTACATATTTTACATGTACATATCATGTACAGTCAATCTGCCTATATTTTACATGTCCTTGACAACGAACTACATGGATCTATTTGCACTCCGCTTTCTGACAGGAAACATGAAATCAGATCTAGTGATAAGTTAATACAGTGACAGAATTTAAGCATGCATGGGATAGGCATAAGGTTGTCCTTAACGTAAGAAAAGACCAAGGACCAAAAAAGGTTTGAGGTTTTTACTGTAGGAAAATGGGCAGACAAGACTGGCTGAATGGTTCTTCTGCCGTTGAATTCTATGTTTGTATGATGCAACAGCATTCAGTGTGGCAGTACATCGTATTATCCCATGCTTTGACATCTATCGACCAGAAAACAGATCCAGGCAGCTGTCAAGGACATAAACGGGGAAAAAAAAAAAAAAAAAAAAAAAAAAAAAAAGGATTGAGAGGGGGAAAAAAAACAAACAAAAAAACAGAAAAACCAAAGTATAGGCAAACCGATTGTACATATTTTGCACCTGCTGAATATGTACAGTTAAAATTCAGTGTTAGTATCCTGTTAAAAAATGAATTTGTTTCTGGCAAAATATTTCTGTTTGAAGTTGGCTATAGCATTCTGAAAGACCTCCTCTTATGTTTTTTCTGCCCCTGAAACCAATGTACTGATCATTAAGTTACATATGCCAAGACCATATCGTCTTAAAGACTAGAAGGATGCTTAATGCACTGCATCGCAATGCGTTGAACACCCCTATGGTCTTTAACGGGATAAACAGATTGAATGTAACGGAGGATTGTTACCAGGCAGACGAGTAGGCACATGTGAAATTAAAAAGGTTAATTTGTCCGGACAATACTGGGGACACATTTAAACAAATAGCTATCAAAACACTGACCATAACTACACACTTTTGGCCCCATCTGCCACATGGCTCCCAGAATTCCTCCCCGCAATGGAAAGTGCTGCCTAGGGTGAACTATATATTACAATGTTTTTTAATTTATTTATTTCTTTACACAAAACCGAAAGTGATGTTACAGTACATAAGTTATTTACAACTGTGCAGTAATGTGTTTGCAAAATAATTTATCTAGAAGGCAGCAAAAGTACATTGGATAATGTGTATAAAAAACTGTACATCATTTACCAGATACTTTTTTTTTTGTCTTTTTTTCTTACATAGGAGTATTGGCTCTGTAGTGTTTCAAGTTATGTTCTCTGAAAGAGAAACAAAATGCCCAAGAATAAAATGGGAAGAGAAAAATAAACCGTTGAGAATAAAATCCAGGTAGGTTGTTTGCTATTTAAAATCTAACTGAACATTGTCTCTCTCCACCTCCCCTAGGCTGTAAGCATAAGGGATAATCCTGAATCAGTATTTACCATGTATTAAACGTGGGAAGTTTACAGTGGGAGAAAAATTATAAATGGGCCATTACTGCTTTTCAGGTGAGTTGAAAGGACTAAAGGTTTAAAGCCTGACCAGGGGCAGTCAGTGACTGAAGGCGCTTTTATCTAGTCTTAACCAGTTTTCGGAGAATGAGCTGAAACTTAGGAAGGGGAGATTAAATTAAAAAAATAAACGTAACAGATCCTTAGAAGTTCAGATGACTGGATCTGCAGCAGAAAACAGCACTGAAAGAGAAATGGGAATTGTATCTCCTCCAAACAAAAATATTTAAAAAAAGGAAAAAAAAAAAAAAAAAATCATAAAAAAATAAAAGATTTCTGCATTGTCTTTCACAAGCAAGTTGCACATTGTTGCCTGTTTGCAAAAGCAGTCATGTGCATACGCATTTGATGTCCTTGATCCCTTGCTCTCCTCCCTGTCACAACCTGTGACCTGTGCGTGCCATCCTCACGTCGGCATGGCTGTGCCTGCTTCCAGGAGGGCTGGTGGGTTAAGCTGTGAAGAAAGTGCAATTTCTTATGGTTTCCATTCTTGTGAAACAAAATGCTTCCTCCTCTTTAAAGCGGCAGCTTCATCAGCAAGCATTAAGATGCAAGTGAAGTATGAGCTCTCCTCAGCCAAAGGGGCCTGCCCTCGCCAGTTTTGGGTTAAGAAAAACAGAAATACAGACTACGATCATCAGCCTTGTCATGCTGGCAAGAGCACAAAGTCATCATTAACGTCCACCATTGGCACGTAGAAAGAAGGAACCTCATTAACGCACAGGGACTTATGACTTGTTGGGTCCAGTTCCTGCACCTTCAATTGCCACTCCATCCTCTGCACTGCATTCAAGGCTGCTGCTTCATGCTGTTGTCTCATCAATACACATGTCTGTGGGAGAGAAAACATAGGCTGTCACACACCCCACAGCGACAACATTTTCCTAATACAACCACAAACTAACTCACCATGAGCTAAATGGGATTACATAGGTATGAAATGGGGAAAAAAGGTGTAAGAAAACTTTTAAGGAGCAGTAAACTTTTGTTTTTAATAATAATAATGATGATACAGAGTCAACCCCTTAAGGACCGGCTGCAAGCACACGTGGCTGGCACTTAAGGAGCACAGAAATTTTTTTTTTTTTTTTGCAATCCCGTTCAGGGCTCCCTGAACGTTGTTCAGCCACGCGGGAAGCCCTGAAATCCATGACGGTCCTGGCACTTCAAGGGTCAGTATGGCTCACCAACCCATGATGTGCCAGGACCGTCATTTGTCCTTAAGGGGTTAAACTGCTTCTTCCAAAAAAAACAAGGGTACTTCCACTGCTGGGAGATTTGATTAAAAGACTACAACTCTAACATTTTGTTAACAGCATGTTGGTGAAGTGATAGCAAAAGCTGTAACAATACAAAGAGACAGTTCACTGCTCAACAAAGTAGATGTCTGTCAATAATGGAACAACCCCACTTTGAGCTGTCAACTTCCCTGTAGTTTGTTTAATGGATAAAATGACTGATGATAAATAATTTGGATTTCATTTTAATAGTTTTCATCAGATGGATATACACTATAAGCTGAACAAAGTTATTAAAACAAATTAGCAATGTATCCAATTTCTGTACTACATTTAGCAATGAATACATATATTATATGTATGTCTCATTACTAGCCAGTTATTTTGTAATCTGTACTATGGTCACGGTAGGTATATGGTATTTAACATTTATCACATCTAGTAAACTGACATTTATGCATTATAGAGGTCCCATTTCATAATAAAGTATTTTTGTTGCACTTTGTATACATTTTTTCTTTCACACTTTCTGTGTATTCTCATGCAGACTGTTCATTTACTTCATTATTTTGGTTTCACATTTGGCATGCTAGGAGCGTAAATAATATTTATTTAGGTATTCATATGTATCACTGCCTGGGCACAGGGTCATTTAGACCACAGAAATTGAGAGATGGCAGGGCGAGATGTGAGACTAGGGAGGCAAAGAACAGACAAGAAAGTACTTAGGTTTTTCTTGCTAAAGGGACTTGTTACCTGTGGTTTACTAGGAAAGATAAGTCACTGCTCAATCTCCTTTGTGACTTTGCTCATTCTACAACTGGATAATATGCACAATTAAATTGCCTACACTTTTTATCCATTTCACTTCTTTTTATGCACACTGCCCCTGACACTGAGCTTCTTAAATATTTTTCCAGATCGCTGTCAGGGACTGTGAAACAATGTAACATTAACCCTGCAGCAGAAAAAGCCAGTCTCCAGTTCATTAATAAAGCAATGCGTTCCGTACCCCTCTTACACTCAGAGTTAAATACAAAATGCATCAGGGATAGTGAAGATGGAGCAAATAAAAAAGCAGAGGCAATGACTACATATTCTGCAAGTGAATCATATGCACAGAGAAAAAGGAGGCTGATTGTCACTTTAAGAAGTGTTCTATTCAGGAATTTCCTGAAACATTCCTAACAGCTTGTGTACAATCTTTCAGAGGCAGACGCCAGTGGCATCTGACAGCCATGCCAAAATGATAATTTCACTGTCTCATTGCTTTATTTTTTTGTCAACTTTAGTTTAGTTTTAGCTTAATGGGCAGAAAGAAAAGGTTATACAAAGTGTTTCAGGTCTTCTCTGGTAGAGAAGGGAGACATTTTAGAAACCTTTACTGCTCACCTTCATCCTGTCATACTTGTCGTCAACATCTTGTAGCCAAGACAGGAACTGGCGAGCGTTGAACCTATCTCGAACAGATTTATTTTCATCTCCCTGTAGAATGAACAGTGTGAGAATCACTGACTTTAAACTACGTAAAGTGCAAAAAGTGGTTAATTTTAACACTGGGTACCAGAGAGTTATCCAACCTATTGGAACGAGTTGGATACCTCTCTAGCACTCTTAATAGCTCTAGGCAGTTGCTTTTGCTACAAACACTGCAGTAGCAAGAGAAAAAAAAAATGAAGTATTGTATTTGCTTGAACAGAATGCAAGTTCCCCCTCCCCTCTATGCATTTTAGCATGAAAAAGTGACCTCATCTTATATTCAGGGTTGCCCTATATACAGGATACCCGTGGATTGGTTGAAGATCCAGTCCAGCAGGCAGAGCGATACAGGTATCTGTCTCCCACCCTCTCTCTTATATATATCTATAATATCTCTCTAAGTGGCACACTTGTAGAGTTGGAGACACACTGCTCTCCCCCATGTCAATATACAAGGTCCTTTCAAGACCTTCTATGAATGAGCAGTCAAACTGGACGTGGTGTGTATGTGATATGACATCCGGTTTGAGCCTGCACATTGATAGAGGGTCCCAGCTCACCAGACTCCCAATGGTCATGACCCAATTCCATTCCTTTAACAGGAAGGTGTTTTCCAGAGACAGATTAGAAAGGTGCAGCTACCAGAGTGCACCCTCAACCAAGGGGATAAAGTTATGGAATGAAACAGGTGGGAGTGCTGCAGAGACCAGCTTCTGAGGAAACCCAGTTGAAATTCCCTGAGCATAAGGGACTGATTTCACAGTGAATACCTTATTGTTGCTGAGGGCCAGAGCAAAGCTCAGTGCATGTCCTGAAGCAGGATCTGAAACTTGGCTTCTGATAAGAATATTCTCCCTTGTAGTGTGTCAAACCTCATTCCCAAGAAATACAGGGTCTGCGAGGGAATATGAGACTACTTCTTGAGAATGAGGACCCAAGCAGCCCTCCTTGAGGCCTGCAGCATCTGCCAATGGCAGTGTGGTATCTTTGGCTGCATACAAAATAGGGGATCAGTTGCAGGACAGCAAGTTCACCACATTATGGCTTTAACAGTAAAAGGGAGATTAGCTTGTTTGGAGTCTTTCTTGCATCTCTGGAAGATGTCTAGAAAGGTACATCCCCCATTGGTCTCAGAGACCTGAAGGGTCTGTCTTCAGCACCACTCTGATGAGCCCCTCCACCAAGTGGTAACGGTCAGTCTCGTAGGGATTGCTAAGGGACAGGGAAGAATACATATATTATTACTTAGAGTCCATCTCCTCATCAGATGATTCCCAAACTAACGGAGTGTGTCCCCTGACAACAGGAATAGTGCATCTAATGGGGGGATAGGTTGTAATGATTGGGGAACCCCCAGGATGGATGGATGAAGGAATGGATGCCACAGAAAACCCAAGCTGGCGAGTACGGAGATGTAGTAGGAGCCCACAGTGCAAGAGGGACACAGGGTGCCAGGCTAAAGGGGTTAATGAAGTCCCTGAATTTTTAGGATTCCCACTGCCCCATATGTCCCTTGTGATCAAACATGTCCAGAAAAAGCATCCGGAAACTTGGATGAAGTCGTTCAAAGTTGTAAAAGTTACAACACCACACTGAAAAAAGACCCCAAAATACTTATCTTATGTAATGTTCTGAGTGGTATTTAATACAGCCTTGTTCTGGGGAAAAGGAAAGGTGGTTTGCAAGACAGAGCTTGAAAATCAGCAACCCCCCCACCCCCTGAGACAGTGGCTAAAAGGAAAGCCATTTTGAGTGTCATAAAAACAAACGCTGAGGAAAGTATCAAAAGGTGGTCTCTGAAGGACTCTCAAAACAAAGTTAAGTTCCCACAGAGGTGTGGGGTCTCTGGAGGGAAGGAAGGCATGAGACACTCCTTCAAAGGTTTTTAAGTCCGGAAGGATCGCAATGGGTCTCTGAAAGGGGACAGAAAGAGCTGAGATCTATACTTCAATCAAGCTCAGACTACAAACCTTGTTTACACCATCTTGTAGAAAGGTCAAAAGGTCTGTGCACACACTTTTCAGATCACTAGTTGTGGAAGATGAACCAAATTCTATGGTATGTTTTAGACACGTTGCTCTGCATACACAAAGCCATATAGTCATCTGCCCACAAATCACCCATAGTGACAGATAGGGAAGGTGTGGTGTATTCTGCATTTTATGGGATTTCAATAAACAAAGCCTTTACTGTACACACCTGTCCCCTTATCCCTTAAATTCACTGGAGCTCCCTGCTGCTTCCTCACTCATTTCCTTCCATGAGAGAAATTCCACATCAAATGATGTTACTGAGCAGTCGCTGGCTTGGGGAGCTGGCTCCATTAACATTTTTAGTGCTAGGTGGATGGGAGGGGGGCTAAGTGTTGTACAGCCACCCCTGGAACACAAATAATTAAGCAAGTTAACTGCACAACACCCCCTCTAAGGGTTAACCTTTTCACATATCTACTGCATTTTCATTCTTGACTCATTGGCCTTATGTTGTGGATTTTCTTTTCCTGTGTGATCATATAAAGCATTCTCCAAAAGATTATATATATATATATATATATATATATATATATATATATATATATATATATATATATATATATATATATATATATATATTCAGCTCTCCGGAATGCGATAACCTAAAACACGTGATTGAAACCTGAAAATGTCACTCACAAAAAGATGCAGATTTATGTTTCAGGGAAGTATTCTTTGGTGTTGAAACAGAAGAGGGGGTGAGAAGGAAATTCAAGGGACACTAATGTCCCATAAAAGTCTTCTACTTTTTTAGCTGTTAAAAAAAAAAAAAAAGAACTATGTGCCACAAATTCCATCTCTCAAACCGCTATGGTTTGAGAGATAGTCTCTTTGAAACTTCCCCCCCTCCCTCCCCTTGTCATGACTTCAGCGTCTAGCTGACAGCACAAGATCCTGGTCCGGGGACCAGCCGGCGGCTCTGACGCAGAGCCGAAACCACGTTATTTCAAAAGAATTACTTCACTGGAAAGGTCTACAAAGTGTGACTGGTTTGCAAGCACACTTTGTAGATCATTCAAATGAAGTAATTATTTTTAAATAATGTAATTTCGTCTCTGCTGAAGAGCCTCCTCAAGTCACTGAGGGAGGGGGGAACTTTCAATGCGAATATCCCTCAAACCATAGCGGTTAGAGACAGGATTTGAAAAGCTCAGATGTCCTTGTATTGCCCTCATATATACTTGAGCATTGTGACAAGATCTCTTCTTAATCATCTTTTCTCTAGAGTAAATAAATTAAGTTTGTCTATATGTTCCTAATAGACATCAATATCAACGACATGGGTCCATCAAGTTCAGCCCATGCCATATCACCCTTGATGACTCAGAGGAAGGTGTTTATATATATATATATATATATATATATATATATATACACATACATATATATACATACACACACATACATACATATATAAACACATGCAACATGGGGAAGGAAAGGGGAGTCTGGGGGAGCTCAGCTCTTTTGAGACACGATTGCTTCTGAATCAGTTGGTGTCACTGTTTCAGCAGCCCTAGTAACTGCCTGGCACACTTAGGTGTTAAAACAATAGTATCAACATTAGATTAATGAGGTTCACAAACTTTTCAACAAGTTGTATTCCTACCTAAATTTGTAAAAATCTCTAAAGTGCATAAGGTGCATAAGCCACAAAATATATGAAACATGTTTTATCTATTTATAAGTAGGTAAGCTATCAATGATCACTGAAACCATACATCTAAGTGGTACACACAATGTAGTCCACCACCGATATGAACATAGTATTTGAATTGAAAAGTTAGATTTTTAATATCAAAGTAATTCTGTTTTAGCTGTACTTTTTAGAGGTCACTTTAATACAGCCAGGCCTTAGGCCATATTAATGACATTTCTATAATCTGTAAAGGATATCCCTGTTTCATACTTCTCAGTATCCACTAGGTAGTAAACAGGGCACACCTGCAGTCAACATAACTATTTATTACAAAATATTAACAAACCTTTTAATCCTTTGATGAAGGAAACTTCTAAGCCGCTGTAACATTTGACATTGATACGGTGTACAAGATTCTATCGTTTGCAATGAATTGTGTTTAACTTCTGGTGTGCCCAGTTTACCACAAAGTGGATACAGATTAGCACGAGTCAGGACATGTTCAGTACTGGGAGAAACCTTGGGTGTGCTTTACTTTTTCTATGGATACTTGTAACTCAAAAATGCAGACAAATTAAAACAGACAACAATGTTCCATTTTGTGAGCTGACCTGATTTTCCAGAGGCATATTATACACCTCCGAGTCCAGCAGCATCGTGCAGGCGCTGAAAGGCACAGCCTGGTTGGCAATTGTCCTGGCAGCTCTACAGTGAACACGCAGGTTCTCTTGCTCGCAGGACACTATGAGCTTCTCCTTTGGGACAGAGTAAAAGCAGTGAATTAGTTAAGTATAGAACACAAATGTCAACCAATGTCTACAAAAACTAAAATTAATTCTTTCATATAAATCAAGGTCATGTATATCTCCAACTGTAAATGTTTTCCATTATATCAAGTTTGCAATTACACTAACAAAGATCAGGGAGCAAGCTACAGTTCAGGCAGCAAGGGATTCAGCCTCAAGAAGGCAATGAATATAAAAAAAAATCTGTTACATTATATCATGAAACTGAACATTTCATGAAAGTGATAATAAATTTTCAAAACAATTGCTTTTTAATGTGTTTAATATTAGCTTGTTTATAGGGATTGCAAATATCAGTAACTCTGTACATGAAGCAAAACAAAATAGCTGCAGTGAACAAGGGTTCAACTCACCCGTTCAATGCTGTGCTGCAGGCGAAGCTTGCCTCTTACCGCTTCCTGTTGTCGGAACAACTCTTTGAGTGGCTCTGACAAAGATGGAGGAGGAGCAATCTAGAAAGAAATCAGATTATTAATTGACTGAAAGGGAATAGGTTGTCACTCCAACAGATTAGTTACTAAACATGGGTATGTTCTGAGAAAACACAAATCCCAATATTTTAATTCTCCAAGACCGTGATCGATTTGAACCCTTTAAGGACCAATGGGGAGTGCAAAACATTGCTCACCAAACAGTTGTGCATCCCTCTGGCCCTTAAAGGGTTAACACTACATAAACCGATTACTTGATTCAATGAAAATCTAAACTAAACTATAGGACACAACACTAGTTTACTGTATATCAAACTTTGACAAAAAAAAAAAAACTGCTGCGATGTCAGACTCCAAAAATTCAGTCATGTAATCACAGATTAAACTGGTGTATTTTATGTGTGCTGAAAACTGCTATTCCTTGAATTCTGTTCAGGAATGGCATGTGACGACTTACTGTAGGTAGCCTAGGACTATGTCCTCCATCTGTGAAGATTAGGCGTGGACATATATAATGGAGACTGGAAAAGGGATAGTAATGTTTCACAAAAACAGCAGCTCCAATTAATCTTCATAGTATTTGAGTCATAGGGAATGTTATTTCAATACTGTCAGAGTTGTAGTTCAATAATAATTGAATGATAAAGTTTCCCCCTCCCGCTCCTTTTACCTAGTGTAAGCTCCCTCTCTCCTCAGATGTGGAATCTGGTCCATAGACCAGACAGCTCACAGCAAGGGACAATCTTCTTACTGTGAGAACAATGAAACCCCTGCCCCCCTTGACAGGTTTTTCAGCTTTTTCCCTCATCTTAATTGAAGATTGTCCTTCTCTGCAATCTACCTGGACACACCCTGCTGCTCTGAGCTGACCAGTGTTACATCAGTAAAAGGGGTGGGAGGGGGATACTTTATCAATTACTCTTGAACTACAACTCTGACAGAATTGAAACACTCTCCAAGGCCCAGATACTATGATGATTAATTAGAGCTGCTTTTATTATGAAACATTACTATCCCTTTAATGGGGCTTTTAACATCTAGAATTCCTGAAGGGTCTCCAAAACACTGCTTCGCAATAGGTAACTATCACTCAAGAGGGGTTATGTACTAAGGGGTGAGAAAGTGGAGTCTACTTTATTCTACGGAGCCAATGTACTAAAGTTTTGCATGTGGGAGAGATCTTCGTACATAGGCACCAAAAAACTTCATCAGAACCGGAGAGTATCACACTGCAGAAGTCATCTCCACTTTATCACACCTCAGTGCATAACCCCAAAGAAATTAAAAGCTCCATTTAAAAATCAGTGAATTTTATTTGTCTCTTATGGTGTAAGCTGCTGTGCCCCAGACTCCCTCCAGTACTTTTTGGAACATCGGCCTCATTATGATCACAAAAATGTACAACTGCAACAACTCACCACTGGAATGTGAAGCTTGCTGAGAGGCTTGCCATCCAGCAGATAAGAACCTGTGTACGTCACATATTCTGCGTAACACTGAGGAGCCTGTGGAGTGATGTAACAAAGGATTTTCCGCTTCTCCTCAATCTTTTTTCTAATTTGCAAATATTCAAAGTATGGGTTTGATCTGTCACTGTGGTATGGCTCAATATCATCCAACTTTATGGCATCAACTATGGCAGCCAAAGTCTGTTGAATCATCTCTCTAGTCTGCTGGTTGGTATTACTTATGATTTGTTGCTGAAGCTGGTTAGGTTTTTGTAGTTTTCTCTTGCGTGGATGTTGAGTTTGAGAGTCCTCCTCCTCAGTGACTCTACTTTTTCCACGTGTGGATGGTGTCGTCACCACATGAAGCTCTTTCTCTGATGCAGATGCATTTTGTCTATTCTGATTGGCAAGCATTTGAGCCCTATTTCGAGTCATCCGTTGAGGTATCTCTTCTACTTTTGGTGGTTTTGGAATATCTATGGTGGACTTTAGGGTTTGCTCTGGGGCTTCTACTCGAGTGTTGACTAAGGGGGTCTCTATCTGGACAACAGCTTCATGAACATTTTCGACTGGCTTACTTTCTGGTAACACCTTTACATCACCAATTTCGGGTGTAACTGAACAATCTTGCACACTGGTTTCAGGGACATTCAGGTTTGACTGATCTTTATCTGTCTCTAGGTGTTCTGGGGAGATAAGCTGTGTTGAAGATGGCGGTAAGCATAAAGACTCAAAGTCTGGATTACAGTTACTGTTTGAGACAGCCGTTTCTTCAGTGTGAACAGCTTCCTGCTCTTCAGTCTGTGATTGTGATTGGCTTTCAACATCTCCCATGTTAGTAGGCTCTTTAGGAGTCATAGGCTCTTTAGGAGTCATAGGGTCTTTTAGATTAATTTCTTCGAGATTAACCTCACATGTGCCACTGTCATTATGGGTTTCAGAAGGAATGGAAGGACTATTTGCAATCATACTTGGTGCGTCTATTTCAGCATCGGTGTCCTCTTTGACTGGAAGTGGAAGGTCTGGCAAAGAGAATGGCCCAAGGTCTAAATCATCTTCTGCTGTAGAAAAAGGATCAGACCACGGTTCTTGTTCTTGAACAGGTGGATTAATATCACTTGGCTCTACATAGATATTTTTAGCAGAACCTAAAGTCTGAGTATCAGCTGATAAACACAAAGACTCTGACAAAGCTTGTGTTTCCTCTGGAAGAGGTTTGCAATCATTGAAGAAAGATGCCAGTGGTGTAGGAGACATATATGGAGCTTGTTCATCCGATTGTGGCATAACACCTATTGCTTCCTCCTCTTTTAGTTCCTCTGGAACTGGTTTTGAAATGGAATATGAAATTGGAGGAGACACTGGATAGGGTGAATCTGAAGAAATAAAAGGAACTGAAGCAGCAACAACTTTGTCAGGTGAGCAAAACTGCTTAGGTGACTCAGGGAATCTTTGAGGAGACTTTATTAGATCAGACTCAACTGACCAGCTCAAGGGGTGTTCTGAAGGATTACCTACAAGACTAGGAGGTACTACTGACTCAGTGTTCCTGGGAGGAGAACTGACCCATCCTAGGTTATGATCAGAAATACTTGATCCAAAAGTATTTTCTTCAACTGCTGGAAGAAAATTTGATTCTGAAGGGGGTTCTATAAATGTAGGTTCTGGAGGTAGCAAAATATTTTCTGTACATGATGCATGAAAGTCAGCCTTCTGGGACAAATAAGCTGTTTCAGAGGGTGCAAAATCAGGTTCTGGTTGGAGAGAAAAGCTTGGTTCTGGTTGCAAAAAGGTAGGCTCTGATGGCAAGAAGTCCTGTTCTTGGGAAATAAATCCTGATTGCTGGGGTATAAAGCTAGTGTCTTGGGATAAATAGGTTGTTTCTTGGGGCATAAAGTCAGATTCAGCTGGAAAGCTATTCTCATTTGGCAGAAAGTTATTTTCAGGTGGTAAAAAACTGGTTTCTTGTGGCATAAAATTAGACACGGGTGGGGAAAAACTCTCCTCCTGGGGAAGAATTGATTCTGTTGCTTGCTGGGCTTCTACAGAATCATTGGGTAGCCCAAGATCTGGTGGAACTGCACTTTCTGTACAAGGCTCCAGTAAATCATCTCTTTCTGATGGCGAAGACTTTGCATGTACACCGGAGTAGACACGATCAGGGGAAGTAGCAATATTTCCAATATCCCCTGGAACACACTTATCAACTCTAGGAGATGCAGCCCTGTACTCTGGTGAATAGTAACCAGGAGACAAACATGGAAATTTCTCAGCAGGGACAAGGGGTATCTGAACCTTGTCATCCATCAATAGCTGAACAGGGGAATTGAAACTAGAAGTAGCTGGAACACTCTGCTGTCTGAAGAACTTCTCTGCTACAGGGAACTCCTCCTCTGCAGCTCTTCTCATATCAACAGACAGAGAACGACTAAGATTGGTAGAGGATGCTGATCTAGTTGGAGTTTGACTTGGATTCTCAGACAAGCCACCAGATGTATTTGAAAACCTGTCAAAAAATGTTGGTGAACATGCATTCATAGACATGGCAGACACAGGTAAAGAATGCTGTGTATCTGAACAGTCAAACATAAGATCTGGGTAGTCTTCAGTGCTACATGAAGGTGTTCTTGGTGTCTGCATCACTTCCTCATAACTTGGGCAAGAGATCACAGAGGTAGGCGTCGGAACTCCTGTTGGCCTGCTCTGGTCTGGTCTTGGAGAAGCAGTAAGAACTTCCTTAGTCTGTGGACCATTTAGCCACTCCTTTGAATCATTTGCCAACACATTTTGAGCTTTATCATCAGATACTGCCGTATTCAACTCCTTTGCTTTTTTCTCTTTCTGTAAAGATTCTATCAGTGGCTTCTTAGAAGGCAAGTCCAAACTCCTTTTGCGTTGATCATCAGATTTTATTTTCTCTTTTAATTTTGGGTCCCCAGACCTGTGTCTCATCTTTTCCATTTGCTTCATTCTCTCTTTGTGCCGTTTATGCCTTTCTTCAATTTCTAGGTCTTTTTGGCTGAGCATTCTTTCAAAACTTGTCATCATCAAGTCTCCATCACCCAAGAGCTTTTCCCTAGGCCTAATATCTTTCTTGCTTGTTTCCTTAACCATGCTTACTCTTTCATTTCCATTACTGATTTTTATAGAGTCAGTTTTATCCTTGTCCAGGTTTTCTTTTGCTCTATCTTTTAACTTTATTTCCCCAAATTTTCCTACGTCATCTTTTGACTTGTCTTTTAAAACAATGACCTGTTGGGGTTCCTTATCTCTACTTAGCATTTTCTGCTCTTCCCTGTGATGCTTAAAGAATGCTTCCAAATGCTTGTCTTTGTGTTTTTCCTCCTTGCTTTTATCACGGTGCTTTTCTTTCTTTTTCTTTTCTTTTACAACAGAAGAGTTACTAACATAACCCTTGTCTCTCTCTGCCTTTTTTGAAGGTTCACGATCAATATCATGTTTATCTTTTTCTGAAGAAAATGCATACTCTAAACTTCGGTCCAACTCTTCTGCAGTTTCAGTTTTAACAGTGAATGAAACATAGGCATCACCATCTGGTGGAGGGATTTCCTTTTCGAACTGCATATACTCTTTTCTGATGAAGGAATCCTTTCCATCATCCAATTTTTCAGCCTTTTTCTCTGATTTGTCCTTTCGTACCTTGTCCTTTTCATGGCTCTTCTTTGAGGAGGAAGATGATGAATGTCTGTTTCTCTCTCTGTCTTTGAGTTTTTCGGCCAAGCATGGCATAGGTGCTGAATCCTTAAACTTTTCTTCTGATGAATCTACGTTTGCCATCACAGTAGACTCGAAAATGTTTCCAAGGGATGGCTCTTGTCCTCTATCTGTAAAACTGTCAGAAGAGATTTCGCTAATTTTATCATTTGAATCTTCCCTATAGTCATTGAGAGCTTCCTCTTCCAATTTCTCCAAAAGGCTTTTTTCTGCTTCACCTTTTGAAAGCTTTCTTTCCTTAAAATGATCCTTATCAAATTTATCTTTGTGTTTGTTTTTTATTTTTTCTTCATTGGGGTGTTTTTTGTCTTTTTCAAGCTGCCCTTTTTGCTTACATTTCTTTTCTTGATTTGAATCCACAGAAACCCTGTCCTTGCGGCACTTTTCCAGAGAATCTTTGTCTTTCTTTTCTTTGTGTTTTTCTACATTGGTTTTCTCTTTTTTCTCCTTCCCAGTGTCTGTCTGTCCTTTCTCTTTCTTTCTCTCTTTTGCCTCCCGCTCTTTCAGTTTTTCTCCAGATTGCTGCTTATCAGTGGTATATTTTTTATGTTTTTCAGACTGGGAAGGCTCTTTATCAGGCACTGCAGTTTCCTTTTCATAACTATCCATTCGGTGCAATTCACTCCCAACAGACTCAGCCATTTTGAAGCCAGGTATATATCGGTCATCCTCTTCTTCACTCTCATCTGTGAATATGTCGGCGATATTATACCAGTTTTTCCCTTTTGCCTTCTTTTCTTCTCTCTTGTCATTGAAATCTCTTTCTAGAGGAGCATTTTTCTCTTTCTTATCCATTTTCTGGTCGGAAGAGCTTTTCCTTTCTTTATGCAAATCCTTGTACCTTTCCTTTGCATCCTTTTTCTCTCTGGACCCTTTATCCATTTCCTTGTCTTTTTGGCTTTTTTCAGTGGTTGCTTTTTCATTTTTTTCCTTTTCAGAGTCCTTGGATTTTTCTCTGTGTCTCTCAATCTTTGGTTTTTCCTTCTTTTCTTTTTCAGACGTATCTCGTTTTTCCTTCTCCTTACCAGAGTGGTGTCTCTCTCTTATTTCAGAGTTCTTAGGTTCTTGCTCAGGTTTCTCTTTGAAAGATGACTCACTCCCAAGTTCTTTCAGATCTTCTTTGTACTGCTCTTCTTGTTTTAATTTGCAGTCTTTACGCTCTTTGTTACCAAATGAATCCCTTCTTGTAGAGTCACTACAATCTTTATCCTTTCTGTTTTTAACACACTCTACAGAGTCTTTCCTTTTCTTCTCTCTCTCAGGCAGGTAAGTGGGGGTAGCTTTTTGCTTCTCTGTCTGTTCTCTCTTTTTCTCAGAGTTCTTTTCTGACAAGTCCCTCTCTTTCTTTTTTATCAGAGTGTCTTTCTCAGTATGTTCCCGTTTATTATCTTTGCTTTTAGAATCCTTTTCTTTAACTTCTTCCTTCAGTGTTTCCACTATTAGCTTGGTGATGGAGTCATTTCTGCCCTCTCTGTAACCTGTTACCAGAGAATCCCAACTATCTTCTGCTTTAAAATCAAATGAAGAATCTGACGACATTTCAGAAAACCACATGTCCTGCTGATCATCTGAAATACTGTACTTGGTCTCCTCAATGTCTAAAAGCTGACTTTTGTTAAACTCAAAAGGTGGTTCATCTTTTTGAACTTTTTCCTTTTTGACCTTATCCTTCTCCTCTTTGAAGCTTTTGTCTTTATCATTTTTTGAAATGTTTTCCTCTTTAATGTCATTTTTCTTTTCAGATTTGGAGGATTTGTCTTTAGTTTTTTTCTTTTTTTCCTCTTTGTGAATTTTGGGTTTTTCCTCTTTGGGGGATTTTTCCTTCACATTTTTTTCTCTTTCCGTTTTGCTAGACCGGTCTCTGTCATCTTTTATTGTTTTGGTAGACTCTTTGCCATCTTTTAGCTTCTTTCCAGATTTTTCCTCTTTTAAAACCTTTCCTGCATCTTCTCTAACTGGCCAGTCTTTTTCCTCAGATTTAACCTTGGACAATTTATCTTCTTTCTTAGGATGGTCATGTACCTTTAATTTATCTGGGACATCACCATCAACAGTTAATGACTTTTCAGATTTTAGTTTAGAATCATCATACTCAAATGAGAAGCTTTTTAGAACTTTAACATCCTGTGCAGCTTGACTCTGTCCTTTTTCTTTGTTTTTGTGTTTAGTTTTATGTTTTTTCACCACTTTTCCCTCTTTGTCTAATTTCGGAACTGCCCCTTCAACATGTGGATGGAATGAATTCTCATATATGCTATTGTGCACATTGCTTTTCTTTTTGTGTTCTGCTTTCTTTTTAACTTGCTTGACAGACTCTAAACTGGAATCAGAAGTATAGTCCGATTCACTAGTTAACTGTGTTCTAGTGGAGTCTGATAATGAGCTAACATCGGACCATGCTGGAGAAGATACAGTTTTCCAGTTGTCTGTCCTCCAGTGTTTAGAGTGCTGGTCTGGTAAATTAGCATTGTGCTTCTGTGATGCTAAACTCCCTTGAGAAGAAGCAGAAGATGCTGACAAAGAGCTAAACAAGGAAGTTTCCTTTATCACTAAAGCAGAGTCCTTTAAACAATTTGCACTTTCTAAAGAAAGTCCATCATTTTCCACATCACTGTCCACATTTTCACTTTCTGATTCAGTGGAACAAAAAACACTTTTCTTTCCAAATCTTACTTCCTTATTTTTTAGGTCTTTCTTTCGCTTCTTTTTCACTTTTTTTTCTTTGTGTTTTGCTGTGATTTGCTCCCTGGTTTTATTGCTCGGTAGGGCTGTGTGAGCTGAAAGACGGAGCTTTTCATTGGCTCCTGCAGAAACAGAATTTTCCTCCTCATCGGAGGTGTCTGACAGGATGCGGCGAGCAGCTTTCTTTGGTGCCGATGTATTTTTAGAATAGGTTTTTACTTCCATTTTAGGTATAGCAATATAGCTGTTCGGTTTAGTCTCTTTCCTAAAGTCTTTTTTTAGCAAATGTTTGTCGTCAACTGGAGGCACACGGTCTTCCTCATCATCTTCATCAAATTCATATTCATCTTTCACAGGAGTGGTGGTTTTGAGAGACTCCTGACGCTTGCCTTTATGTTTGGAACCCTTTTCAAACTCAGAGTCCGTGTTATTGCCGTCAACGGAGCTGGAAGGTGCAAAGGAAGGTGCATCCTCCTCTTCAGAGCTTTCTATATAAAGAGAAATGAATTAATAGAGAAAACTGACTTCACAAACAAAAACACAACTAAAAAAAAATTGGAATTCTCTTTTAAAACTATTCTTAATTTTTATCTGATGGCTCATTAAAGCAGCACTATCATCTTTATAATATTCCCCCCAATACATTGCTAATATAGTGATACGCAAAGGCATACTTGTATTATGTTGAATAAGTCAGAGTTATTCAAGTAATCCAGCTTCTTCTGCAGGCACCCAGAGCACAGAGCTTACAAGAGACGTTCTCTGTGCCTGCACAAGCAGCAACTTCCGTTACCTTAAGTTAACCAAAAAACATCACCAACAATCCGAGCAGTGCACGGGACAGACAGTGCAGAGTCAGATGTAAGTTTCCGCTAAGATGTTTGTGCTGTTGACTGCTGGATGTCTGCAGAAGAAATTGGATTACTTCATTAATGCAGATTTATTCAGCATGATAGAAGTATGCCTTTGCCTATCGCTATATTAGTAATGTATTGGGGGCAATATTATGAAAATAAAAGTTCCACTTTGAGGGCTATGGGGGAGGGGGGGGGGACACCAACACACTGCAACATCCCAGTCCTTACAGAGTTAATTATGCGTACATTAAGCAATCTGAGTACCTCTTAGATGCAATGTTAGGGGGGAAAAAAGTCTTACAACTTTACCTAGTAATATACATGATTGGTACCCATGACAATTGCAAGGCCACATTCATGACCAGAGGCCTCCTAGGATTAGAAAGTGTACAGTCTTTCTATTCATAAAGTTCTGCTCCCAGATGTTGAAATATTGCCATATTACAAATATAGCTAAGGATAGTCAAAATCATGGGTCCACATAATACATGAGACTGGACCAACTTAACTGGTCAAGTCCCAAGGATGTCCCACCCACCTGCTTCAAGAACCCTATTTTTAGGACAAAGTACTTTAATTTAAATTCACATTAATTTCTTAGCGCTTCCCTTTACTTTCTGTGCTGTATAACCCTGACTTTCCAACTGGTTTATCCACTTTTAAATATGCAAGTTGGGAAAAGAATAAACACAACACTTTGGCCTCCATACTGTCTACCAGAGAAATTCCTGACTTTAAATCTCTGTGACCAACACAAACTTTCTCCCTGGGACAACTGGTCAGGTGCATCATTTTCTTTTACGCAAACTCTTGCGGTTTTTTGAGTTCTTGTTCTTAGGTTCTAATGCTAATAGGAATTGTTTCTAAAGTGCACAAGCTCCTTTCTACAAAAACACTCACAAATGTACCTGACCACATCTAATGTTTGTTGGAAGTGGTAAAGATATTGGATTATTGACTTATATTTGGGGGACATTTAATACTATTGCAAGGTGCTAGGTGAACTGCAAACACATTAAAGGGATATTAATAAGTCATATGTAAAAAAAATATATATATGTAGGTTGTATCTTGCTGAATAAAATAAGGGTACTCCAACTGCCGAGATGTTTTATTCAAAAGTTATTACAACTCAAACTTTAATTTTTTAGGTGCAACATCTCAGTGGCTTGAAATTCCACAGTGGTGCTGTTGCTACACCATCCCATGGACAGCTCTGGACAGTTGACCATAAACCTCCATAGCATAAGGGCCACTGTAAAATTTCAGGCCACAGATATTGCAAGTAAAAGGTTTGAGCTGCAATAACTTTTGAATAAAACATCTCAGCAGTGGGAGCACAATGTATAAATTGTTATCACTTGAGGAACTTCTTGAGCCAGGCGTGTGCCTGTTACATATCACTAAATTGTCTAAAATAATCAAACAATATTGCACTTTTTATTCTTACACAGGTACCATGGGGTTAAGTCCCTCCCTAGGGTCACAACACATCTCAACAGACAGTGTCTATGGGGTGGAGACTTCCTCCTTCTCCTCCTCCAGCTCAACCTCACCCCCTCCTACTAACTCCCAGAATTCATGTGACTGAAGCCACACAAAGAAAGTAAGTGAGGAAGAGAAGAAGAAAATTTCACGAGAGAAAGACTCCTCCGCCCAGGAAAGCAATACAACAAAAAGTTCCCTTACTCTGGGTGGGAAACCTGTGTTCCATATGGACTGAAGAGAAAACAGGCAAGAACACTAAAATCCTATTTTCTCTTAAGTCCAATATGTAAGAAAGGTACCATGGGGATATACTAATGCTAAGCTTCCAAGATGGGAAAGGAGAAAGGACCTCACACATATCCCCATGATACTAGAGTTCCTCAGAACTATCCAGTATCTGAATAACCCAAGCAACAAGTGTCCACGGACACAGAACTTACAAAGCACATGAAAATAAGAGCCAACAAAAACCTGAACTGGCAAAAAGGTGTGCATGACCTTACAAAGGCAGGACCTTTCGGCCAATGCTGACACTGACGCAGGGGTGCTTGGTGAAAGTATGCAAGGATGACAAAGTCGCTGCTTTACAGAGCTTTTCAGCTGAGTCCTGGGTTTTGCAGGCCCAAGAGGCACCCACAGAACTAGTGGCATGTCACGTGATCTTAAAGGGAACAGGTTTCTTCTGGATCTCAAACACTTGAAATAGGATAGCCTCGATCCAAGAGGCAATGGTGACTTTGGAAGCATCCTGACCAGCTCTGGGATGACAACCTTACAAAAAGGCTTAGTATGATGCATGTAAAACTTAAGGTAATGCAACACATCCAACAAATGGAGATCCCTCTATTAGATTAGGGACAGGACAAATGGAAGGCACAACAATCTCCTGATGAAACTCAGACCACCTTGGGAAGAAACTCCTGAGAGGTACGAAGTACTGCCTTATCCTGATGAAACACTGTGAAGGGAAGCTTACAGGACAGAGCTTGTAACTCACTTCACTGAGACCACTGCCAAAAGCAAAACCATCTTTAGCATCAATTAGTGCAAGGAGATGGAGGCAAGAAGCTCAAAAGTAGGCCTCTGCAAAACACCCAGAACCAGTTTGAGATCCCATGCAGGAGTAGGATCCTTGAAGGAAGAAAAGGCATGAGCAACTCTCCTTGGAGGAAAATCTGGAATGAAGGCAGTAAGTCACTGAAAAGTACAGAGTGCAAAGATCTGAACCTTAAGGGAGCTCAAGCAGAGTCCCTTGTTCACTCCATCTTGGGGACGTGCAAATATGCATCCTGAAGGTGCAGGAAGATACTCCCCCCGGGCACAACTATATGATGACAGTACCACTTTTTTTTTTTTTTTTTTTTTTTTTTTTAAAGGCATTTGAGGTCCAGAATGGATCAGCAGCCGCCATCCTTCAGGACCACAAACAGGTCGGAACAGAAACATGTAGAGTACTCTGGTGCTGGTACCACAATCTATTTTTCCAGAAGCGAGTTCACTGCTTCCTGGAACAGTCCTGCCTCGTTCTCAACCCTCGAGAAAAAAAAAACAGATATGGAGGAAGGGATTTAAAATCTATGCGTTGCCCTTTTGAGATTACCCACAAAACACACTGGTCTGTTACAGAGCACACCCAGGAGTCTTGAAAAAGGTGGTGACAGACCCCTACAGGCAACAATGGACTAGAATTCTGCAAGTCAAGCAGAAGAGTGTTTGTCACACTTAGGCTTTTGCAGCTGATCTCTTGGGTTGCAAGGCTTGTCTGGGATTCATGGTGGGGCACTCTTGAGAGCTCTGTCGCATCTGTGCCCCGGTTTTGATGGTGGGGATTAAAAAAGACTAGCCTTCCTCTCCAGAAATGGACTCATGGTGGAGATTTGAGGTAACAAAGTACTCTTACCACCAGTAGCATCACTGATTATCTATTTCAGATTTGGCCCTGAAACGGAAGGGAAACCTTTTTTTTTTTTTTAATTTAAAGATTGGTTCGCAGACCAAATCTTGAGCCGCAAGGTACAGTGAGCAGCAACAGAAAGGGTGGAGGCCTTAGCAGAGAATCTGACAGCGTCAAAGATCACTTCAGAAATGTGTTAGCCTGCTTGATGTTAGCCGAGAGAACCAATAAGTCCTCAATGGCCACATCAGCACAGACAGCAAAGTTGCTCGCCCCAGACGGCAACTGCCCTGTTAACTCGGGCAGAGGCAAAAATAGGTCTCATTGTTGCCACGGTGGCAGTGAAGGCGGCCTTGAGTATAGAAACCAGCCTCTTATCCACCAACTCCTTGAGTACTGCTGCATCTGCCAGCATGAGGGTGGTGGTCTTTGCCAGATGTGGCAACAAGATGACCCAGTCATGAAGGAAAGCCTGGCAGCAAGGGGGGTGGGGTGGTGTTGAGCTGGAGGAGCAAGGCTCCCTCTCCTGCCATAAACACCCCCCCCCCCCACCGGGTGGACAAACACACCCAAGGGCAGCAGTAAGGAGGAGCTATTCTTGTCTCCTCCATACTGCCTTACCAGAAAATACAATGGGGCGGCATGATTTTCACAGGAGTAGGCAGGGGCCTAAAAAAAAAATCTCTGCAAAGAGTTGGCCCTTACTCAACATCCGGCTGAAGACAAAAAACATGGCTGACACACACCACACACTAACTTGCATACATACATGTCCCCCTCACACAGCACAAAAAAACAAAACAAAAAAAAAAAAAAATCCAAAAGCACAAATGCAGCACTCACACACACACAGCCTCACTACCCATGGACAGGTGTCTGTTGAACTTATGGAGTGGCCTGCCTCAACACCCTCTGTATGGGTAGGGAGATCTGCTGGTGCCAATGTAAGGTAGGGGACGGGACACATGTGAGTGCATGATTGCAGAGCAGAAACTCAGCTGCGGCTCAGTCAGCTGTGGCGTTGGAATGTGCTACACTGTGCTACATGACCGAAGGGAGGGGGGCAATGAGCTCCCACTGTACAAGGTAAACAACTGACAGCTCCAAATATGGTTGACCATTGTTCATCCAGTGTCTGAAAGTGTAGCTAAAAGTTACTTGTGTGGAGGTGGAATGCGTGCAAGCAGAGTTTAATACGCCACTAACTCCGCTTCACCACATTCCATCTCAGCACAAGTAACTTTCAGCTACACTTGCAGCCATTAAATCAACCTGTCCAACTTCGTGCATACCAACCCAAGTAAGAACGCAGTAATGTCATTAACCCTTTGCATACGAGACCATAGACGGCAGATGTTTGAATTAATGGCACAAAAATTAACCCCTTGGATTTTCCAATGCATATATCCAAACACACACATGCAACACACATGCTCTTCTCTCTTAGCCTCAGCCATGATCCCGATTCTCAACACACTCCCGTACATGTTCTACCATCACGCCGTTACAGATGCTATCAAAGCTGGATTGTTACTCCCGAACAGCCCCTATGTGCACACCTTCTGCCAACAATCAACACATTAAAACTCCAAGTGTCACAATCGGACACCTCATGCAGTCAAAGGACTTAAACCCCCATGGGTCATGGTCCTTTCTGCTAGTATATTATAATTATTATATTATATATACACACACACACATACATACACACTGTGTATGTATATTATTGTGTATGTGTGTGTATATATTATATAACAGGATTTTAGTCTTACCTGTTAAATCCTTTTCACTTAGTCCATACAGGTTACTGGTAACTCTGGGAAGCGATCCGCCCCTTTAAGCAGGCAGGAACATTTCTCCAAATGTATGCAGGGGGTGGAGCCTCCCCTCCCTCCTTAGCTGCTCCCAGTTAGCTTGATGCCAGAATGATTTGTGACCCTACTAACTGACCAGAGAAGGGAGAGAGAAGAAGACTCCTGTGAGCATGCCCCGAAGGACTCCCACAACTTGCCACAGGAGAGCCAAGCATGGTCTCTTGACAGGGTGGGAGACCAGTAACCTGTATGGACTAAGTGAAAAGGATTTAACAGGTAAGACTAAAATCCTCTCTTCACTGTCGTCCAATACAGACAGGTTACTGGTAACTCTGGGATGTCCAACCATTGAGTTACCCTGAGGTGGGAAGCAGGCAAGGACCAGGCACAAGGCCCCCAAAGTCACCAGGACCTCCATGGACCAACCTGTCAGAGATCCCAACAAAACAGGAGAGTCAACGGACACCAACAAGGGGTAAAAACAAACCCCAGGAACTGTTACACAGCACACTGAACTAAAGCCAACAGGGCTCAACAGTACGGAAGCACACAGGACCTCAGAAGAAGATCCTAGACAGGCAGAACTGCCTCCAGGACCTTCCTCCCAAAGCTGGCATCAGCCGAGGCCAGCACATCCACACGGTAGTGCTTCGAGAAAGTGTGCACAGAGGACCAAGTGGCCGCCCCGCACAGCTATCAGCAGACGCTTGATTTTTGTAGGCCCAAGAGGCCCCAATGGACCTGGTGGAATGGGACGTGACCCGAAAGGGAACATGCTTATTCCTCAATTCGTACGCCTTACGAATGGTAGACTTAATCCAAGATGCAATAGCCACTTTGGATGCCGGTCTCCCAGCCCTAGGACCCTCCGGAATGAGGAACAGAGCGTCAGACTTCCTGATGGATTCCGTGCGATGCACATAAAACTTGAGACAACGCACAACATCCAACAAATGGAGATCCTTCTCCTTATCAGAAGAGGGGTTAGGGCAGAAAGGCGGCACCACAATCTCCTGATTAATGTGGAACTCGGAAACCACCTTCGGTAAAAACTCCTTGGAGGTACGAAGAACCGCCTTGTCCTTGTGAAACACCAAATAGGGAGGTTTACAGGAGAGAGCTTGTAACTCCGCCACCCGGTGGACAGACACAATGGCCAGAAGAAAGGCCATCTTCCAAGACAAAAGGCGTAAAGGAATCGTAGCCAAAGACTCAAAGGGAGGACGCTGAAGAACTCCCAAGACCAGATTAAGATCCCACTGAGGAGCCGGACTCCGAAAAGCGGGACGCACATGAGCAACGCCCTGGAAGAAGATCTTGACATCAGGAAGCATAGCAATGCGTTCCTGGAAAAAGACAAAAAGTGCCAAAGTCTGAACCTTAAGAGAACTCAGGCTGAGCCCTTTATCCACCCCGTCCTGCAAAAAAGCCAGGACCGTAGGAAGGTGAAAATCGTAAGACAGGTCCCTGTCAGCACACCAAGAGAGAAAGATCGACCAGACCCGGTGATAGATCTTGGAAGAAACAGGCTTGCAAGCACGAAGCATGGTAGAAACCACAGCAGAAGAAAACCCCCCTCTTCTTCAAAATAGAGGATTCAACCTCCAGGCCGTCAAATGGAGACGATGAATGTCCTCCTTCCATAGGTACCCCTGAATCAGAAGATCTGGACGAGATGGAAGAAATGGCTCTGCCACCGACAGAGCCAGAAGGTCCGGATACCAAGACTGACAAGGCCAGTTTGGAGCGATGAGGATGACCGAACAACGCTCCACCTTCAGCTTCTTAATCACTCTGATCAACATTGGAAGAGGGGGAAAGATGTAGGCTAGGGGAAACGCCCAAGGAATCGACATGGCGTCGACCGCCAGAGCCAGCGAGTCCCTCCACCTGGAGCAGAAAGTCGGAACCTACATGTTGTGTCTGGTCGCCATCAGATCCACCAAAGGAACACCCCACATCCGAGTCAGAAGCTTGAACACCTCCGGATGGAGCTCCCACTCTCCGCTGTCGAGTGTGTGACGACTGAGAAAGTCTGCCATGATGTTGTCTACACCTGGAATGTGCACCGCAGAAATAGCGGAAACATGAACCTCCGCCCAGGACAGAATGGCCTTTACCTCTAGCCACACGGCGAGACTTCTTGTCCCGCCCTGCCTGTTGATGTAAGCCACGGTGGTGGCATTGTCGTATTCCACGCTGACAGGACAGTACTCCAGTTGAGATTCCCAATGGCGTAGAGCATGGGAAATCGCCCGAAGTTCCAGGATGTTGATGGAGAGAAGAGACTCCTCCAAGGACCACTTCCCCTGAGCGCTGAAGCGACCCAGGACAGCCCCCCAGCTCGAGAGACTGGCGTCCGTCGTGACTGTGGTCCAGTAGGGTACCCGAAAGGGTCTCCCCTTCAAGAGATGGGAAAGGTCCAACCACCATTCCAGGCTCAGCTCCACATGAGGAAGAGATACTAGCAACTTCTGATCATCTGGACGATCCCTGCATGTCTGGATCACGAACCTCTGAAGTTCCCTGGTGTGTGCCATCGCAAATGGCACCGCCTCTATCGTGGAGATGAACTTCCCCACCAAGGAAAGCAACTTCGGAACTGGAATCCACTCGAGAGCCAGGACCCTCGATACTCGCTGAGCAATCTGATGCGCTACTTCCTCCGGCAGAAACACCATGCCCTTCTGAGTGTCGAACAGCAGATCCAGGAAGATGATGCTCTGAGATGGGGACAAGTCTGACTTGTCCAAGTTCACAATCCACCCGTGGCGAGTGAGTACCAGAATGCAGGTCTGAACCTGCCAGTGAAGAAGATCCACAGACTCTGCCTTCAAAAGCAAGTCGTCCATGTACGGAGTCACTCTCACTCCATCCCGATGAAGGACGGAGATCAATGCCCCCAGAACTCTTTGGAAAACCTGGGGAGCAGTTGTCAGCCCAAAAGGAAGAGCTGAGAACTGAAAATGACCCCTGGCGCAGGCGAACCTCAGATACTGCCTGCTCGCTGGATGAATGGGGATATGTAGATACGCATCCCGTAGATCCAGAGACGGTAGGAACTCCCCTGTGGACATGGCAGCGATCACAGTGCGCAGAGGTTCCTGACGATAGTGAGACTTCACCACAAAGGAATTGAGATCCTTGAGATCCAAAATGGGACAGCCCCCGCCATCCTTCTTGGATACCACAAAAAGGTTGGAGTAAAAGCCCGAACCCATGTCCACAGGAAGCACTGGCTCCAGGACCTCTTTGTCCAAAAGATCCTGAATAGCGCCTTCGAACAACCTCCGTTTCTCTGCATCCTGCGGAGAACGAGTGAGGTGAAAACGAAGGGGGGGGGGGAAAAGAGAAAAGAAAGGGATCCTGTAACCCTCTAAGACCACCTGTAAAACCCATGGGTCTGACTCGGATGCTTCCCAAACCCTGCAAAAGATTTGGAGACGTCCACCCACGGCAGGGTGCGGACTCGGGTTCGGCGAGTCATGCCGAAGCAGGCTTGGAAGACTTGGACTTGGAGGCAACCTTGGGCTTCCAGGACTGCTTGGGCTTGGAGGAGGGACGAGGATCGGACGGAACTGTCTTGGAGGACGAACGCGCCTCCGCCTGAAAGGAACGAAAGGACCGGTAACGCTTAACCGGCAACTTTTTCTTGAAGACCATGGGCAAATGGGTACTCTTACCTCCAGTAGCCTCACTGATCAGCTCCTTGAGCTCAGAACCAAACAGGGAAGTTCCCTGGAAAGGCAAAGAAAGTAAAACCTTCTTAGATGCAGTGTCAGCAGACCAAATCTTAAGCCAAAGCACGCGCCTGGCCACCACAGAAGAAGTGGAGGCCCTAGCCATCATGCGGACAGCATCAAAGGCAGCATCAGAAACATAGTTCTGCGCTTCAGAAATATTGGCAAGCAAGCGCAGCTGCTATGAAACCGGCGTGTCCTGACGGACCGCCTTGGTGAGTTGCTCAGTCCAGACCGCAATGGCCTGGTTAACCCACACCACAGCAAAGGCCGGTCGCATAGCAGTGCCAATAGACACAAAAATAGACTCGAGGCAAACCTCCAACTTTTTATCTGTCCAGTCCTGCAAAGCAGAAGCATCAGAAACACGCAAAGCAGTTGATTTAGACAGTCTAGACACAGGATCATCCACCTTGGGAGGATGAACCCATTTAGCCAGTTCAGCCTCAGAAAAGGGATAAAGTTTAGCAAACTTTTTTGAGACTGAAGAAGACTTATCATGATTTTTCCAAGCATCGGAAACCAAACGTTCCAGTGTAGGGTTAGGAGGAAAACAGGTGACAGCTTTTGCCGGTTTCTGAAAGACATCAGTTGGGTCAGAGGGAATCTCTTGACTCAAGGGAAGGTTGAGGGTGGACAGAACAGCCCGAATTAGGCCCTCTGCAGAAAATTCAGGGTCACATTCAAAGGGGTCACCAACAGACCTGGTAGACTCAATAACAGTACCATCCTCACCATCAGAATCTAGCAACAATTCTTCCTCAGAAGAATCAGACACGTCAGGGGCCCCCTGTGGTTTAGGCAGGGAGGTCCTGATGGTAGAGGGAGCCTGCCATACCTGCAGTGCTCCCTGTACCTGAGAGGATAAGAGTTGAACAGTGGACCTGAGGTCCCTAGTTGCAGCCTTGAACTCTTTCACCCAAGCTGGCTCTATAGTATGGCTGGAAGGCCCTGGGTTGCTGTCAGGACCTTCTGAGCATGATGGGCATAAATGACCAGAGAATTCCCTAGGCAGCCCTGAATGACAGGAGGAGCAATGCGCAATGGGGGAAACTGATGCCCCAGCCTCCTTAGTCTTAGGTCTAGTCCCAAGATCCAGCGGAGTAGACATACTCACAGTGTCAGATATACCCCACTGACAGAAATCACCCAATTAAAGTGTGAGAGATTAAAGATTCACCCCAGAAACGGTTAAAAACAACTTATGTGGCAAGCGAAGGGTTGATCAGCAAAGGAGAGGAGAAGGTCCGGTCCCTGCGTAGTATACTCGATGAGAAGAACTCACAAAGTGGCTGCCGCAATGGGAGCCAATCAGAAAAAAGGCGCGAAGCAAGCGCTCATGGGAATCGTAGTTTTTCTCATAAAGTACCCCAAAACAGTGCCCGAAGCCCCGCAAGTCCCCCACAACACACTTGACTAGTGAACCAGATGAAAGAGCAAGGGAAGACAAACAAAATGAGCCCACTCTGAGATCGCTAGGTGAATCGGTTCCAGAGATACGTCCCACACAGTGTAAGCCCATAGAGAGTAAAGGAGCAATGGCTGCTATGCGGTAAAAGCGCGCCTTAAAGGCGCGGAACATAAAATTTAAGAAAATTAACCCTAAGTATAAGAAGGTTAAAAACACATATAGAACACATGTACATGAGGAGAAAACACTATCCCATAAAGAAAGTGTAACAAAACCCTTACTAAACATGTCAAACCAACAGACAAATATATATATATATATATATATATATATATATATATATATATATATATATATATATATATATATATATATATATATAAAAACACCCAATGAGTGCCGGAGTGCGCAATGAGAACTCCCAAATACAAGTCCAAAGAGGGACCTTCAGCACTCAAAGGGTGGCTCACCTTTCTGCATGTCTTCTGTCTTCAGGTCACCATGCAAAGAAAGGATTACCACAAAGGATAATCCCCCAGGGAAGTACTTGAAATCAAGCTGCATAAAAAGAGGTGTAGAAGCAAGGGATGCTAATATTATCCTACCTCTGTATAAATCCTTGGTTAGGCCTCATCTAGAATATGGAGTACAATTTTGGGCGCCTGTTCTAAAAAAAGACATTACTGAACTGGAAAAGGTGCAGAGACGTGCAACAAAACTGATAAAGGGATTGGAGGATCTGAGTTACAAAGAGACTAGCCAAACTGGGTTTGTTTACATTAGAAAAGAGACGTCTAAGGGGTGATATGATTACCATTTACAAATACATTCAAGGTCAATACAAAGAACTATCCAATGAATTATTTATGCAAAGAGCTGAGCTAAGAACAAGAGGTCATCCATTAAGACTTGAGGAAAGGCGCTTTCGACTAAAACACAGGCAGGGATTCTTTACAGTAAGGGCGGTAAGGCTTTGGAATTCTTTGCCTCGGGATGCTGTGCTTGCAGATAATGTAACTGCATTCAAAAAAGCAATGGATGCCTATCTAGCACAGAACAATATTGACAGTTATGACAGATGGCTTCAAAGCAAATAGGATATTGAGCCGGGGAACTATTTGACACACTCACACACACACACCTACATTGGAAATTGCTCCAGAGGGCTTTTTTTGTTGCCTTCCTCTGGATCAACAGGGGTGTTATTGGCATGGGCTGGACTTGATGGACGCATGTCTTTTTTCAGCCTTATCTACTATGTAAGTTGTTCCCCTATCAGGGCATAAGGTCCACTATAAAATCCCAAGACGATGAGCTAGCCACTTTGGAGAGGGCATTTGTCAGCCATAGTAACCCGCCTAATGGTGGTATTCCATATTTGACAGAAAATAACAAAATACTAAAACTGAAGAGAGGTGTTCTCCACTTGGTGTGAACACACCCAGGAACAAATCATTCTGGCATCAAGCTGACTGGGAGCAGCTAAGGAGGGAGGGGAGGCTCCACCCCCTGCATACATTTGGAGAAATGTTCCTGCCTACTTAAAGGGGCGGATCGCCTTCCAGAGTTACCAGTAACCTGTATTGGACGACAGTGAAATATATTATATAATATATATAATATATAATATATATAATATATAATATATAATATATAATATATATAATATATAATATATAATATATATAATATATATAATATATATAATATATATAATATATATATTAATATATACACACACATACACACACACACACACACACACACACACACACACGGCTCATTGTCTCTATGACACTATATAACTATATAATGCCTGTCAGAGTGTGTCTCTCCATTAATGAGTAAAGCTGACCAAGACTCAGCTCTCAAGAAAAAGTAAATTAAGGTTAGTAATTGCCTAAAGTAGGAGAGATTCAGCTCATAAGACAAAGCATTTTAAGGTTCGGTACTTGCCAAATGAGGTACCTTGGCATTGGTGGCAAGCTTAGCATTCTATGGCGATATAATGTAACTAAATCCTCATCTTTAATATAGTAGTGATATGCAGGCATAATGCCGCATAAAGGCATAAAGGGTTAATGGTGATGAAAATGTGGATGTGCACCAATACTTTGTATATTTGCTTTTAGCTATTTTGGTCAAAATTGGTTGCACTCCAGCAATTTTAAATGTGGGTTTTTCACATACACACACACACACATATATATACATACATATATATATACATATATATATATATATATATACATATATACATATATACATATATATACATATATATATATATATATATATATATATATATATATATATACACACATACATACATATACACACTACTTTATGATTGTCTTTCATTGTTCCCTCACAAATACTGCAGTTATAGAAAACTACGTCAAACTGTTTTCACAAACTACTTCCAATTTTTTTTAAAGGGGATCTCTCCCCTATATGTATGTAATGCTCATAAGTTAGAGCATTTATCAAAAAGCTTGAAAACGTTGTTCATTTTTAAATCACAACAGTTATATGCTTAAAACTTAACGTTTAAAAAGCGTCCGGCAGCCTACTTTCAGCTTGCCGAATCTTGCCAACCAGAGGCAGCTCCCGTCCCACTACCCATCATCCTCTGATGACAGAGGCTGTCACTAAGCTGGAGCGATCTCATTGGTAGAGAATGATGGGTAGAGGTATGGGAGCTGCCTCTGGTCGGCAAGATTTGGCAAGCCGGAAGTAGGCTGCCGGACACTTTTTAAACATTTTAAGCATATAACTGTTTTGTTTTAAAAATAAACGTTTTCAAGCTTTTTGATAAATGCTCTAACTTATGAGCATTACCTACATATAGGTGAGAGATCCCCTTTAAATACACCAAGTACAGATTGCCATGTATTTTTGAAATTACATGGCCCTATTTGCAAGGTGTACATTATAGTTCCCAAACTGGAAATTTCCAGAAATTGGTGTTGCTGGACTTGGAACTTAAACTACATTAAAAGTTCCAAGTTCAGATAAGTTATTTGAGTTTCTACCCCAAGCAGTATTGCTATGAATTCTCCAAAAGACTGCTACAGAGAGGCAGAGGAAAAAAAAAACAAAAAACTCAGCAAGCTTTTTTTTTTTTCTTCTTATTTCTTCAAAGATTCAGAAACCATGGGGGGGGGGGGGTTCTATCTGCTTAGGTAGGTAGCTACCTTTTGAGTAAAAAGCTTAATTGGGTTTAATTTACAAATAAAGAGATTATATTGTGTGAGAAAATGTGTCACAAGTCATTTGTAGCCAATGATCACCCCAACAAATGACCTGAAATCCATTTTTGCTTCAGTGCCCATAAAGTGCTCTTACTAAAAAATATGACCACCAGGTTGAGGTGTTAGTCCCAAAGTAGCTAACAAGCAATGGGCTGGAGTCCTCTAGGATTCATAGTATTAACACCCCTTCCCCCTCCAACCAGGTCAGTCTCTCTCCACCCCCTCTAGCTTCAATAACGTTAAATTGCGAAAACACAGATTCCTGCCTCCCCTTTGTTTACATATTATGTAGTGCTGTGGTTTATAAAAAGTCTCATAGTGCTTCCTGTGGTATTGTCATGTTAAGTGTAAACCTAAATTTACAGTTTTAGATTTCATAGATTTCATTGAACACAATGGTTACCAGATGAATAGCATAGGAAGCCTGGGAAACTATCTAAACCAATGCACAAAAAAAAAAAAAAAAAAAAATACAGAGCTTACTAGTGATACAATAGTGATCTGGTTTGTTAACCTTTGGGAAAGGTAAATTGGGAGTCAATGAATGCCTGAAATGAAGATTATCTTTACCAATGCTTCAACAATGCATTTCCCAGGTTGATTTTAGTGCTGCTAAAATTCTGAACATTCAATGTGCCCTTTTTTTCTGCACTGCTTCCCTCAGCTGTTTATGTAATCACAAACAGCACATTGTTTAAAGGAGCAGTAAACTTAAAAAAATGACTTACATTATTTAAGTAGATTAAATGTTGGTATGTTCAGTGGTGCCTTCTGTTTTTCTGAGAAATTTTTGTTTAAGGAGTAATTATCTTATTAAATTTAGTTTTTTTTTTTTTAATCATGAGCTCCCTCTAGTGGCATCATTTATGTTTGTGAACTCACTTCGGCGACTTGGACAGATTGTCAGAATGATCAAAATTCCTGAGTTGTTTTTTAATCAGCTATTGGTGGTTCGTACTGAGGAGGAGATATGTAGCGCACCTGCCAGGGAAAGAGCAGGCTATGTGAACGAGCACTAGCTGTACTTTTACTTGGGCAGAGCCACTGACAGCTTGGTTGTTTTCTGACAGCTATTGTAGTCTCATTGAAAGAATAAGATTCAAATTGATAGGGCACCAGTTCTGAAAAAGGATATACTAGAACTAGAGAGGGTACAGTGAAGAGCAACAAAATTAATTAAGGAAATGGAGGACGTGTGAGGAACAACTAGACAAACTTGTTTTTGTTTTACTCTAGAGAAAAGATGACTAAGAGGAGACCTTATCACATTGTACAAATATATGTGAGGTCAATACAAGGATCTCTGCGGTGAGCTATTTATTCCAAGGCCTGATCAGATGACCAGGGGACACCCTTTGAGATTAGAGGAAAGGAGGTTTAGACTTCAGCAGAGGAAGGGTTTTTTTTTTGTTTGTTTTTTTTTTTTTACAGTGAGGTCTGTTAAATTGTGGAATTCTTTGCCCAAGGATGTGGTTATGGCAGATACAACGGATACATTCAAGAAGATTAGATACATTTCTTTCCAGAGGGAACATACAGAGTTAAACTGTATTAGTAGGCAGATCAGGAAGGTCTGATAAAGACTAACTTATTTGGTAGCAGGAAAGCAATAAAATTACTGGGGTATGAGGAGAAGGTTGAACTTGATGGACTTGTGTCTTTATTCAACCTAATTTACTATGTTGCTATGATAGGGAACTTACTGATATTTATTGGCAAAAGCTTGGGCATCAGCTTATGCAGTGACCAAAAATCACATCAAAGACTTGGCACACAGTTTAAAAAATAAATTTTATTCAGACATATGTGGTTTGTGATAAATTTGTGTATAAATTAAAATACATCATAACAGCTAGTTTTTGAAAAGAGCCTTGTTTCATAAATTTAACCATTTGAGTGCAAGATTGGTAAACAATGCATTGCATTACAATGCATTGCTAACGCCTCTGGCACTCACAGGGTTAATAATGCTACAGACAATATATTCTACATCTATACCAAATGTGTGGTGTTTTTTTTTTACATAAAGTGTAGAAAAAAATTTCACCTCTCCCAAGCTTTTGCCAATAAATATCAGTAAGTGCCCTATCTATTTGAATCTTATTCATTCAATGAAACTACAATAGCTGTCAGAAACACCCAAGCTGTCAGTGGCTCTGCCCAAGTAAAAGTACAGCTAATGCTCGTTTGCATAGCCTGCTCCTTCCCTGGCAGGTGTGCTACATATCTCCTCCTCCTCAGCACGAGCCACCAACAGCTGATTTCAAAACACCTCAGGAATGTTGATCCTTCTGCCAATCTGTCCAAGTCGACAAAGTGAGTTCACAAACCTAAATGATGCGCTCATGATTAAAAAAAACAACAAACAAAAAAACAACAAACAAATTTAATAAAGAGAATTACTCCTTAAACATAAATTTCTCAGAAAAACAGAAGGCACCACTGAACATACCAACATTTAATTTACTTAAATTATGAAAGTCATTTTTTAACCCTTCGAGCGCCAGAGGGGCACCCAACGCATTGCTTTGATCCTTCTGCCAATCTGTCCAAGTCGACAATGCGCGTTCACAAACCTAAATGCCGCCACCAGAGGGAGCTCATGATTTAAAAAAACAAAAAAACTAAATTTAATAAGAGAATTACTGCTTAATCCAGTGGTTCTCAAGCTTTTTTGCTCAAGGCACACCCAACACTCACTTTGGTATTTTTGGGTTACCCCTATAATTATGTAATTTGTCTAGGTTATAATGAAGGTTACAAATACATAATTATAGAGTTATTGTTAGCCCTCATAACTAAAATAAACATTGTGCATAGTAATATCCTTAAATATACAGCTGGAAGTCTACATTAACATTTTTGTCAATGCATTATAGATACAATGGGGTACCCTACGTGGAGGTCCGTGGCACACCAAAGTGCCACGGCACCCTGGTTGAGAAACACTGCCTTAAACAAAAATTTCTGAGAACAGAAGACACCACTGAACATACATTATTTAAAGGGATAGTAATACTTTTTAACTTTATTTGGTAGGCATTAAAAAAACCATGAAGAATGATATAAGTCTTATCTCTCAAACCTTTATGGTTTAAGAGATATTCACAAGCAAAGTTTCCCCTCCCTCACCTTTTACCTAGTGTAAGCCATCTCTTCTCAGATGTGAATCTAGTTGTAAGACTAGACAGATAACAGCAGGGGGACAATCTTCTTACAGTGAAAACAATGAAAGCCCTTCCACGCCTGACAAGCTTTTCAGGTTTTTCCATTATCTTAATTGAAGATTGTCTCTCTCTGCAATCTACCTGGGCACCTCCCTTCTGATCTGGCTGAACAGTGTTACATCAGTAAAAGGGGCGGGAGGGGGATACTTTGTCATTGAATTACTCTTGAACTACAACTCTGACAGAATTGAAATAACACTGTCTAACACCCAAATACTATGATGATTAATTAGAGCTGCTTTTATTACGAAACATTACTATCCTTTTAAGTAGATTAAATGTTGGTAAGTCTTTAAGTTTACTGCTCCTTTAAACAAATAAAAGCATCAGCTCACTGTCACACATTCAAGTGTGGTTCTTAGTAGGAAACACTATCTTCCTTTATCTTAGTTTTGGCTATCTTATGTGCATACAAGTTGGGAGACAATTTCTCCAATACATAGACTCTGTTTGTAATTTGGAGCTCCTGCATTTTAACAGCCAAACTTGGAACTGGATTTATAAATCCCTATTATAATAGTGGCTTAATACTCTGGACTGGGAGCAATTACAAATATTTCTAAACATTTGTGAGGTTTATTTTTATGACATGTTTTGAAGAAGGCATCAAACATCATCACTCCCTTTCTTTCTGCATGTAAGCTGGAGTGCTCTCATTCACCAAAGATCACTCCAGCTTACACCGAGAAAGCCTCCATCGGAGGCTGCTGGATAGAGGGAGGGGAGCAGAGGCAGAGTGACAGACTGTGGTACAGAGCAGGTAACCTCAGTCTGTCCGGAAGTAGAGTGCATTTATTCCATCAATTTTGGCCACAGAGATTTAAAAAATGAAATGAATACAGTTTTACACATAATCGGTATATATAAAATCAAACTATTAAGACTAACTTGTATAAGGGTGATAGATTCCCTTAAGGACTACTGAAAAAGTACAAATTAAAAAACATTCAGAGAGAAGGCAAGTTTTTATTCATTTTTACCTGTTGAGCTTTCTTCGCTAGAGGTGTAGGTACCCTTTCCCAGGAGGAGGTTCACCATTGTGGGTGAGTTAGCAACTTTTAAAGGTGTTTCTCCCTTTCTGTTATTCTGATGTGCATTCCCTCCATAGCGCAACAACAGTTTTACTACCTGGAGTAAGAAAAACAGTTATTGGATTTAACCAGTCAGACCTACATGTCAATCTAGAGAAAATTAATCTAAAACTACTTTATCTTATTTGGAGGCAACTAAACACAATGTAACGTAGAAACTTTCAAATTACAGCTGTGTTTTTATGGAGCTTAAAGTAGTAGATAAAGGATTAACATTTCTGCAAAACTTTGTATTCAATCAAATTTGCCACTTTTTTTTTTTTTGGGGGGGGGGGGAGGGGTAGACTTTCCACAGATGTGTTCTCATCACTGAAACCATTTAAAAGAAACAAGCAAAACAATAACTGTAATCTAAGCAATCTATTTTTGCTGTGTAATATTGATCTTAGTATGTGACACCTGGAGGAGTTGCCCCCTAATTACAGTGGAATACGATTATGTTGAAAAAGTATTAAAATAACAATTATGTACATACACACACAAATTATATATATATATATATATATATATATATATATATATATATATATGTATATATATATATATATATATATATATATATATATATATATATATATTATATACACGGCTCAAATTTCCACTCGCCATTGGTGAGTGAAAATTCAGCCCTGGTGGGTATGCTACGGCTTGCAGTGGCGAGTAACTTTTCAGGTCTGGCTAGTAGCAAAGGACTTCCAATTTTAAGCCCTGTATATATATTATATATACACACAGACACATATACACTAGTGTAAAAGCCCGTGTACACGGGCCAAGGTCCAGGTAATGTTAACCCTCTGGGTACCACTGCAAAGCAATGTGTTGCGTACCCCTCTAGAACTCAAAGGGTTAAGCAGCCGCTACCTCACTGCTCCACACGATGCAGTCCTGCGTCCCCTCACTCACTCGGGCAGTCCACTGCACGACTGCATCGTGACAAACATCCTAGTGATTATATAGGATAGGATATACATACGGACACACGATAAATCATACAAAAACAGAAAATAGGATTTTAGCCTTACCTGTTTTATCCTTCTTTTAGTCCATGCAGGTTACTAGTAACTTTGGGTAGGTGATCAGCCCCTTTAATAGGCAGGAACAATTCTGAGAAGTGACTGCTGGGTGGAGCCTAGCTCTTCTCCTTATAGCTTGCAGCTAGCCAAACCCCAACCAGTAAGATTTGCAGATTAACGATTGACTAGATAGTAAGAAGGGAAAGGAAGACTCCTGTGAGCATGAACCCGAAAGGACCCCCATGTTCTGCCACAGGACAACCAAGCATGGTCCCTTGAAAGGGTGGGAGACCAGTAAACTGTATGGACTAAGAGAAAAGGATTTAACAGGTAAGACTAAAATCCTATTTTCTCTGTCGTCCAATACAGGTTACTGGTAACTTTGGGTGGGAAGAAAGGCAAGGACCAGGCACAGGCCTCCAAAGTCACCAGAGCACCAAAGAACCTACAGATCATAAATAGCTCAATACTAACCGCAAAGTGTCAACGGACACTGAACAGGGGGAAAACAAACCCCAAGAACTGTAGCACAGCACACTGAACTAGAGCCAACAGGGCTCAAAAGTGAAAGAGTACTGAGAAACTAAGAGATCCTAGACAGGCAAGGCTAACAAGCAGCAAAAGGGTTAAGATACCACAGAAACTTGATCCAAACACCTCACAGACATACAGAATAAACTCAATGAGTGCATGAGTATGTAATAGGAACTTCAAATGAGACCTCTGTGTGGAGGGGAGCTTGGGACATGTGGACCTCAGCATTCAAAGGGTGCTCACCTTTTTCAGCAGGTCTGCTGTCTTCAGATTAACATATATCAAGAAGAAGCCTCAGTGGGCAACTCCTGGGGAAAGAACTTGCAGCCAAGATTTTCCCCCCAGGGCTTAGGTCTACAAAAGCACCTGTAAAACGGAACTATCCACATTTGGGTGATTGGAATTGTCAGTGATGGTAATCCGTCTAATGGCAGTATTCCATGTCAAACAGAAAAATAATAAAGCTAAAACTATAGCAGACCTGTTCTTTTGCTTGTGTCTTGACCAAGGAACAAATCTTACTGGTTGGGGATTGGCTAGCTGCAAGCTAAGGAGAGGAGGTAGGCTCCACCCAGCAGTCACTTCTCAGAATTGTTCCTGCTTATTAAAGGGACTGATCGCCTACCCAAAGTTACCAGTAACATGTGTTGGACGACAGAGAAATAGCCCTGAAGGCATTCGTGTACTCACATCCTCAGTGCAGCTACACTGAACATTGCAGTTTTCTGGAAAGAATCATCAACTCCTATTTTGGTTTGGAAGGTCAGGGTTTCTGATTATGACCATACCTGGGAACTTTGCCCCCAGAAATCCAGTAATTGTCTGAAAACCGGAGTGTCTGTGGCAGAGGATGATTCTCCACCCTCCGGAGTTCCCCGGTATCCTCACTCACTCCCCTCCTGGCTCTGCCCACTCCTGCCCTGTTCTGTATACTTCCCTACCCATTTCAGAATATACTCCGCTCTTTCAGACCCTTAATCCTGCCCAACCAGGTTACCACATTGATTATGATGCTAATTGCACCATTTGGACAGTCATCTTCATTCATCAATGATTCTCCAGGAGGCTTGGACTTGAAGATTCCAAAGTATGACTATGGAGAGAATTACAATTACAAACATCTTTTGCCACTATATAAAGTTACATTAAATTGGATTATTATTAATTTAGTAAATTGATTTCCTACATTTGTTTTTTATATAACCCAGAAATAGTTTAACTTATTTTTTTTTTTCATTTTTATTTGAAGAAGTATAGCACAGTTTAAGCGGAATAGTTATCCGTCTTTAAACCCTCCCCTCACTTTTATAGTGCTGTATCAGTCCAAAATGGACTGTTACCGGCAATACATGTATGCACTTCTTTGAACATTCTCTGTTTCTCAGATAGATTGGTGAGCCATGTCATCTATGTACAGAATGATTGGCAGCACTTCCCTGTTCTAATGCTTTGCTGCACCTGCCCCTTCTCTCAGGTGCAGCTTCAGTGCGCTATCATGCCATGTTAAGTTGTAGCAGGGGACAGGCAGAGTTAGCTAGAGGGGATGGCCAGCATAAGCCTACACTACAGATTCTACTGCAGGCAAGCTTCTGACAATGTCATGATACCAAACATGCAAGTAAGAATTTTACTAAAAATCTTTGTTTAAAAAAATGACTACACTACGTATAATTACAAAGAAGCATATACATTAAAGGTGAAAGGTCCACTTCCAGGTACCATTTCCTTCTGTGTTAATCATTTGTTGTCAATAATGATATCTATATCTCTATAGGTTTGTCTCTCTTCCTCCTAAACTCTTCAAATAAAAGTGCATTGGGAAAATAATCATTTGACTCCAAGACAGTCTGATATCCCTCTAGAACATATGTGCACTGAAAGACCATGGTCATGATTCTCATATTGTTCATGGCTAGAAAGGTAGCCAACACTTTTTGAATGCATTTACAGAAACTGGAAACACCACTTCCTGATCCAAATAATTCCACAGCATTACAGCCCTTATTTTTTTCTTCAGTAATACCCGACTGGTTTAGTAGAAAGCACCTGTCCTCTATACTTAGTGAGAAATCCCTTGTTTTTTTTTACTCAGCGGTTCCAGTAACCAGTTCCACAGAGTTCTTAAAATGTTTAACAGTAATCATATGGTATTCTCTGATGCCAAAAAGCATCACAGGACCTAAACACTGTGTCCTTAATCTGGCAGGAGACAGTAAAAGTGATACATTTAATGGCCGAGTAGCTATAAGATGCAAGTTAAGACACTTCGGGTCTCTTCTTCAGGCATAAGTTTTGTTTATGGTGTTTTGCCAGACTCATAGAACTTCTCATTTATTCACCTATGTGACTGCTTTGTTGCTCTTTCAATGCTTCACATGAGAGAACAAAGTGTATATTGTTTTATGACAAACAATGAACTAGTCTCGCGTCAGTGAAGTACTAGGAGATTATTTGTAACTGCACATGATTTGATTTTGTTCAAGTTTAATTGACCATGTTTAGCATGGGAAGTTAATTCAGTAAGTAAATGATCAGAGACGTTAGTAATGCTGAATTCGCTCCATATCACTTGATAATGTTATAAATTATCCCCCTCACTCCCTTATACTTAACGTCATCTTTCGAGCCTCTGAGCTGGAAGCAGATGGTGACGTGGGACAATCTTCTTTCAGTATACGGAAAAACCTGCACTCTGTCAAGGGGAGCAGAGTTTTCCCATATACTGAACTGCAGTGTGTGCATTTTAGCTCTGTCTGGTCAAGCAACAGGACTTCATATCTATGAAAAGGTGGCCTGGCAGTGTGAAAAGGGGCGTGAGGGGGATAATTATTATTATTTCAAGTGATATAGAGCAAATTTAGCATTATTAATGTCACTCATCAGTTGTTTACACTACAAGGACGCATTGCAGCATTATTCTTATGGCAACATTACTATCCCTTTAAGAATTTGTCTATAGATTACTAAGGTAATCACTTACATGCAACTTACAGCAGGTAGTGGATGTGAGTTTGAAGATCTTGCTGTAATGTGCATCAAAATGACAATTCTTTCACTTCATATTCTGCTTCCATGAGGAAAACAGCAGCTACTTTGTGTTATTAAAAACTGAACTTTTACTGCAAATGTTTGCTCCCTGGAATTCTTCTGACTTTTGCATTTGATGGTACCTACATCTCCACCCACAGAACACCAGGATGTTAACATTTCTTTTCTTTATTGTATTAGATGTGCATAAAATCATTCCTTGAGATCCAAAGGCAATCTTTATTTTTTAAATAGTTGGCATAAGCCAAGTTCAAAATCTCACACAACCTTTCCACCCTTCCATCCCTTTTTAAACCATTATATTAAACTAGAACTTACACACTTCTAAATATCTCCTCTAATGTAATTAACCTTTTCATACCATGTGACAGACCTGGTCCATCATAGACTTCATGATCGTAGCGTGCCTCAGGGCGCGCAGTGATCACGTTGGGGAGGCTGTAACTGACTGCTCCAGGACAAGAGCACTCAGTTTCAGCCTCTCTTGTGAGCTGGTATAAATGATCAGTGCTACAGTGATCAAATGTGCTGGTGAGCCAATTAGAAAGGCAAATGTATACTATACATTGCCTTTGTCACTATTCTCTGGCTCGCTCTTCCCCCACAGGGAGGCGAGGAAGAGAATAAACATCCCCCACAGGGGGAAAGGGACACAATGGGGGGGCATTCATTACATTTACAGTGCTGGGGCAGAACTAGAGAAAAATAGGATTTTAGTCTTACCTGTTAAATCCTTTTCACTTAGTCCATACAAGTTACTGGTAACTCTGGGAGGTGTCAGTCCCCTTTAAGTAGGCAGGAACATTCTCTAAATGTATGCAGGGAGGTGGAGCCTCCCTTCCCTCTCAGGCTGCAGTCTACCTAGCCTGCTTCAGAATTGTTTGAGAACTAACCAGACTAGAGAGTAGAAGGAAAGAAGACTCCTGTGAGCATGCCACGAAGGACTCCCATGTATTGCCACAGGAGAGTCAAGCACTGTCCCTTGACAGGGTGGGAGACCAGTAACCTGTATGGACTAAGAGAAAAGGATTTAACAGGTAAGACTAAAATCCTATTTTCACTGTCGTCCAATACAGGTTACTGGTAACTCTGGGATGTCAAACCATTGAGTTTCCCTGAGGTGGGAAGGAGGCAAGGACCAGGCGCGAGGCCCCCAAAGTCACCAGGACCTCTATGAACCAACAGGTCAGATATCCCAACAAAACAGAAGTGTCAAGGGTCACCAACTAGAGGTAAAAACAGACCCCAGGAACTGTTATACAGTACATTTAACTAGAGCCAACAGGGCTCAACAGTAAGGAAGCACTGAGAACCTCAGAAGAAGATCCGAGACAGGCAAAACTGTCTCCAAGACCTTCCTCCCGAAGCTGGCATGAGCCGAAGCCAGCACATACACCCGGAAGTGCTTTGACAAGGTGTGCACAGAGGACCAAGTGGCCGCCCTGAGCAACGAATCGGCAGAAGCCCGATACTAGAAGTTCAAGAGGCCCCAACGGACCTGGCGGAAAGAGCTGCGACCCGAAAAGAAACCTGCCCATTCCACAACTCAGAATCTACCAACAGTGGACTTGATCCAGTACACAATGGTCGCTTCGGAGGCAGGTCTTCCTGCCCCAGGACCCCCCAGAATGACGAACAAAGTCAGACGTCCTGACAACTGCAGTGCGATGGACAGAACTTGAGACAACGCACCACAACCAACAAGTGGAAACCAGCCACCTTGTCAGGGAAGGAAGTAGGGCAGAAAGAGAGCACCACAATCTCCTGATTGAAGTGAAACTCTGAGACCACCTGAGGCAAGAACTCCGTAGGAGGTGTGAAGGACCGCCTCATCTCTAGGAAACACCAGATAAAGTGGTTTACAGGATAAAGCTGTCAAGTCCACCACCCGGCAAACTGATACAATCGCCAAAAGAAGCCATTTGACATGTTAAGAGTCAGAGGAAGAGTAACCAAGGGAGGACGTTGAAGAACCCCCAAGACCAAATTAAGGTCCCACAGAGGAGCTGGACTCCGAAAGGCAGGGCGCACATGAGCAACACCCTGGAAGAAACCCCAACATCAGGAAGATAGCAATACGTTTCTGGAAAACGACAAAGCGACGAAGTAAAAACTGTAAGAGGACTCAGACTGAGTCCCTAGTCAACACCGTCCAACCAAAAGGTCAGGACAGTGGGAAGATCAAAGTCATGAGACAGATCTCTTTCAGCAAACCAAGACACAAAAATTGGCCAGACACGTGACAGATCTTGGAAGAAACAGGCTTACGGCACTAAGCATAGTAGACACCGCAGCAGAAGAAAACCCTTTCTTCCTGAAAATCGAGGATTTAATATATAGGCCAACAAATTGAGCCGATGAACATAGTCTTCCACAGATAACCCTGTAGAAGAAGAGCTGGACGAGAGGAGAGCCGAAATGGCTCCAACACAGATAGGGTCAAACTCCTGATACCATGCTTGACAATTGCAATCCAGAACAAATCAGAATTACCGGACAACGGACCAATTACAATTTCCGTAACGCCCATATTAACATAGGGAGAGGAAGAAAAATGGCCAGAGAATGTCCAGGAATGGACATTGCATCAGCAGCAGAGGTAGAGTCTCTCCAAAGAGAGCAAAACGGCGGAACCTTCCTGTTGTGTCCCATTGCCAACAGATCCACTGGGGCATTCCCCATCTCTGAACTAGGAGTTGAAACACGTCCGGATGTAGTTCCCACTCTCCGATGTCGACTGAGCAATGACTGATGAAGTCTGCCATGAAGTTGTCTACGCCTGGAATGTGCACTGCGGAAATGACAGGAACAGGAACCTCTGCCCAGGACAGAATGGCCTTGACCTCTAACCAAGCGGCGAGACTTCTTGTCCCGCCCTGACTGTTGAAGTAAGCCACTGCCGTGGAGTTGTCGGACTCCACTCAGACTGGACCGTCCACCAGTTGAGACACCCAATGATGGGAAGAAGGGACTCCTCCATGGACCACTTCCTCTGAGCTCTAAGGCGACCCAAAACAGCTCCCCAGTCCAGGAGGCTGGCATCCGATGTGACCTCGGTCCAGTAGGGAATCCAGAAGGATCTTCCCAGTAGGAGATTGGAAAGACCCAACCACCACTCCAAGCTCAACTCGACATGAGGAGGGAGAGAGATCGATAGCTTCTGATGATCTGGTCGGTCCCTGCATGTCCGTATCACAATCCTTGAAGTTCCCCGGAGTGTACCATGGCAAATGGAACCGCCTCTATCGTGGAGATGAATTACCCCACCAGAGAAGATAACTTCGGAACCAGTATCCAATCACGGGATAGGATCATTGAGACCCTTTGAGCAATTTGATGGTTACCTCGTCCGGTAGAAAAACCATGCACCCGAGTATCGAACAGAAGACCCAGGTGCTGAGACGGAACAAGGTCTGACCTGACCAAGTTCGCAATCCAACCGTGAAGTTTAAGGAATTGAATGCAGGTCTAGACCTGCTGATGAAGAGGTCCGCAGATGATGCTTGCATAAGGCAAGTCGTCCATGTACGAAGTCACTCTGATGCCGTCCCGATGGAGGACGGATATCACGGCCCCCAGCCCCGTTGGAAAACCTGGGGGGGCTGTTGTCAGATCAATGAAAGGCTGAAACTGAAAATGACCTCTGGCGCAGGCAAACCTCAGAGACTGCCTGCTCTCTAGATGGATTAGCATGTGCAATACGCATCCTGAAGGTCCAGAGAAGCAAGAAACTCCCCCGGAGACATGGCAGCAAATAATGTGAGCAGAGACTCCTGACAATAGTGAGACTTCACTACAAAGGAATTAAGATCTTTCAGATCCAAAATAGGGCAGCATCCGCTGACCCTTTTATTTATTTCATTATTTATTTATGTATTTATTTATTTATTTTCACCATGAAGAGGCTTGAATAGAATCCTGAACCCCTGTCCGCAGGGGGTACCTGTTCCAGGACATCCTTGTCCAGAAGAGCCTGAATAGCGTCTTCGAACAGACAGCTTCTCTCAACTTCCTGAGGAGAACGAGAAAGATAAAGACAAAAAGGTGGGAGGCAAAAGAAAGGGATCTTGTATTCCTCAGACACCACCAGAAAAGCTTGTGAGTGCGACACTGAATCATCCTACGGTGTCGTGAGTCATGCCGAAGCAGTCACGAAGTCTTGGGCTTGTATGCGGCCTAGGGCTGCAATTGCTGCATGGTCTAGGAGGGATGTGGAACAGTTGGAACCACCCGGTTCGTCGTACATGACTCAGAGGAAAGGAACGAAAAGACCGGTTACGCGTAAACTGCAACCTTTTTTTTTTTTTTTTTTTTTTTTTTTTTTAAACAAGGGTAGAAGAGTACTCTCTAACCCCTGAGGCCTGTCCAATCAGTTCCTTAAGTTCGGATCCAAACAAGGAAGTACCCTCAAAAGGCAAAGAAAGAAAAACTTTCCCAGAAGCAGTGACAGCAGACCAATCTTAAGCCAAAGCGCAGGCCTAGCCACCACAGAAGTAGTGGAGGCCCTTGCAATCATGCGGATGGCATCAAGGGCAGCAGCAGAACATAATGTTGATCTACAGAGATAATAGCAAGGAGACAAAAAGTCTCCGAAGTAGGCGCATCCTGACAGACCACCAGAGAGTTGCTCAGTCCAGACTGCAACAGCCTGGTTAACCCATGCAACAGCAAAGGCTGGATGCATAGCAAAACCAAAAGAAGCGAAAATGGACTTGAGGGGAACCTCAAGTTACGTGTCAGTCCAATCTTGCAGCGTCAGAAACATGTAAGACAGTAGGTTGAGACAGTCTAGATATGGGTGCGTCCACCTTAGGGGGATGAACCCACGTAGTAATTTCTGTTTCTGAAAAGGGGAAAGTTTAGGAAACTTTCTAGACACTGAAGAGGACTTGTCTGGAGTAGTCCATGCATCAGAACCAAACAGTCAATAGTTGGGTTAGGAGGAAAATGAGTAAGGGGCTTTACAGGCACCTGAAAAACATCAGAGGGAACAGTGTGAACCTCCTGAACCGATGGAATGTTGAGAGTGGACAATACAGCCCTGATCAGGCCCTCAGTAGAGGTTTTAGGATCAGCTTCAAATTGGTCCCCTAAGAGACCTGGAAGATTCCAAAAGAGCACCAGCCTCAACATTCGAATCTAGCAACAATTCTTCCCCAGAAGAATCTGATATATCAGGTGCTCCCTGAGGTTGAGGCAGGGAGGATCTGATAATATAGGGGGGTCTGTCCATAATTGAGGTGCCCCCTGTATGTGGGACGTAAAGAGCTGTAAGGTGGACCTAAGGTCTCCAGTTGCAGCCTTAAACTCTTGCATCCAAGCTGGCTCAATAGCATGGCTGGAAGGCCCTGGGTTGCTGCCAGAAACTTCAGAACCTGCTGGGCAGAAATGACCAGAGAACACTCTAGGTAGCCCTATGTGACAGGAAGAGCAGTGCGCAATGGGGGATACCGATACCCCAGATTCCTTAGTCTTAGGTCTAGCCCCTAGCTCCAGTGGTATAGACATTCTCACATTGTCAAAATAACCAACTGTACAATGAATCACCCAATTGTAGTGGGTAAGATTGATATTTCACCCCAGAAACGCTAAATATAGACTGTTCTGGCAAGCGAAGGGTCAATCTGCAGAGGAGAAAAGGATTGTCCAAGCCCTGTGCAGGATACTCATTGAGAAAAGTGCCCAAAATGGCTGCCGCAACGGGAGCCAATCAGAAATTAGGCGCGAATCAAGCGCTCATGGGAAATGTAGTTTTTCCCAAAAAGTACCCCAAAACAGTGCCCGAAGCCCCCCAACACACTTGAACTATAAACCGGATGATAGAGCAAGGGAAGACCATTAAAATGAGCCCTCTCTGAAGTCGCTGTGTGAAGAGGTTACAGAGATACGTCCCAAACAGTGTTAACCCATAGAAAGTAAATGGAGCAATGGCGTCTATGCGGTAAAGCGCGACTTAAAGGCGCAGTACACAATTTTAATAAAAGTTAAACTACAGGTTAAAAACATGAATCACATGCAGGGAACATGTATGCATATAGAGAAAACACTGATCCAGTAAGGAAAGTGTCAGAAAACTCCATTAAACATGTCAAACCAGCAGAGGAAGGGTTAAATTACCACATAAACCTGCTCCAAATAACCACAGACATACACATATACACCCAATGAGTGCCGGAGTGCGCAATGAGAACTCCCAAATACATGCCCAATTAAGGGACACAGTGGGACAAGTGGACCTTCAGCACTCAAAAGGTGGCTCACCTTTCTGCAGATCTTCTGTCTTCAGGTTACCATGTAGTAAGAATTACCTCAGAGGGCAATCCATGGGGAAGCACTTGTAACCAAGATATTCCCCCTTCAGGGCTTAAGGTCCACCAAAAGGCCCTGGACACTGAGCAAGCCACTTTGGAGAGGGCATTTGTCAGTCATGGTAACCCGCCTAATGGTGGTATTCCATATTTGACAGAAAAATAAAAAAAACAAAAACTGACGAGATGTTCTCCACCTGGTGTGTTCACACACAGGAACAAAATTCTGAAGCAGGCTAGGTAGACTGCAGTCTGAGAGGGAAGGGAGGCTACACCCCCCTGCATACATTTAGAGAATGTTCCTGCCTACTTAAAGGAGACTGACGCCTCCCAGAGTTACCAGTAACCTGTATTGGACGACAGTGAAAAGCAGTTTTGGTCAATTGATGACTTACTGGCACCTCTATGGGTCACTGAATAAGTGATTTTGAGCAAGACCGATGTAATTTATGTACACAGCCCAATTAATAAACTCATTATGAAGTTAAACAAACATTAATGTGAGTTTTATTACTGTGGAGCAATGTGAGACCCTTATATACACACACCTCAGTTTGAGCTCCTAAAAGAGGGACACCAGAGAGGTAATGAGGAACACTGGGATTTTAGCCTCAGAGGGACAGTACCACCATATGGGAGGTATGAATGTCTATTCATAGCTTTTATCCAGTCCCTGATGGAAATGGAACAAATGAGCGCAAATTATGACAGGAAAAGCTATAAAATGTTTTTTTTCTCTCCAATTTTTTTTTTTTTTTTTTTTTTTTTAGCAATTGAAATGGTGGGTTACCCATATAAATGTGGTATCAAAATAAAGCCCTACTTATATTTAACCCCTTGAGTGCCAGAGAGGTACAAAACACATTCTGCAATGCGTTGCGTACATTGTTCTGCAATGTGTAGTGTACCCCTCTGGCACTCAAAGGGTTAAAAATGGTATATTATTTCTGCATGAACTAAATGAATTAGAAAAAAAATAATGTAGAGCGAAGGCCATAATTTCTCGTCCTCAATGTCAAAAAGCCCTCGTTACTAAGGTGTTGAGAAAACTTTGCAGTTAGCACAAACCCATCAGTCAACATTAGAGGCACTGCCTGTAGGCTGTAAGAACTCTACATCGACTGCATTACAATTTATCTAAGTAATGATTCTTTATCATCATTTTTGTATCTATGAAATAATGAAGAGGTTACCGCTTTGTACATTACTAGTGGGCACATGGAATAAATTTTGCCCGTGCAGCAATTTTTTTTTTTTTTTTTTTTTTTTTTTTTTTTTACTTTTACCCTTTGAGTGCCAAATAGGTATTCAACACATTGTGTTTCATACTGTGGCACTCACAAGGTTACGTTTTTTTTTTTTTTTTTTAATAAAAGACATCATGGAAGGGCATCAGGAACCCTCTTGATGAACCCAAACTACTGATTTCCCAGAATATTCAGCTGGGAGATCAATAAAGGCAATGCAGAGGAGCAAGATAGCTCCCCTGCTTCCATTCTACCCGGAGCCAGGTAGGAGTGGGAGGGATAGGGAAACCCTCTCAAGTCATTGAGGGAAAGCCTCCGGTTTGCCGATCCTAGTCACTCCTACCAGGGTTCTCTGGGTAGAATGGAAGCAGTGGAGCTCTCGTTCCCCTCTGTCACCTCTATTGATCTCCCAGCCGAACTGGCAGGGAGATCAGTAGCTTAGGGGCATCAGGAGGGGTCAGATTTATTTATTTGGTTGAGGATCCTCCTACTGAGTTGGGGGTAGGGACAGTGAAAGCTGTGTATCCATTTTGCTGAGGAGGTAGGGGCCTAAGCCAACTCAGACTATGTATTTGGTTGAGGAGGTAGGGTCCTGGGAATATGACATTGTGTTTGGCTGACTCTGCCTCACACATTCTATTGGCTAGCTACTGTTCATAAGCCCACCACAGGGTGTGTCTGTCACAAATCCAGAAACACTAAACAGGGCTAGCTATAAAATATACAACTGTAGCATCAAGGAACATTGTACTTGCCTTGAAGTGGCCATTGTTAGATGCATCATGTAATGGGGTATCATCATCCAACCCCTTGGTGTTCACTTCTGCACCAGCAGCAAGGAGCTGTTTAGCAACATCATAGTAGCCCCTATTACATGCCTCATGCAATGCAGTCCATCCTGAAAGGATAAAAAAGGAAAAAAAATGTCTACTCAAACTGCTTTGTGGAAACTACATTTTATACCCCAAAAGCAATAGGGAACAAGTATGTCAGTATCAAAATCACTCCCTTAAAAATAGCAGTGCTCTAGTGTGACTGGAAGCCATCATGGCATTAATCACAACACACCAGTGGAAGATGGAATATTAAAGGCTGTATTCAAAGGCTCAAAAAGGAGCAATTCTGGAGTAAACCAGCTGCACCATAGGGGACAAATGTACATTATTTAAATGATCTGGCACCATTTAATTCAAAGAGATTTGAAGAGTTTGTTTGCGCCTCCCCTCCCCAACCCACTTATTTATACATCCTGAATATGGACCTTTAATCCCTTAAGGACAAGCAGTCCCGGGGTGTGTGGTCCTTTAAGGACCAGGTAGGGAAGTTAGATGTGCTGCCCCATGTGATTGATCACGTGTGCCGGCACGCCGAACGAGGGACTGAAAGAGATTGCACCAGTCTTGGAGCGATCAACTTCAGTCCCCGGTATTACTCACTGTGCTCCTTGTATGTTTTGTACAAGATATTACCTTAGATAAATCACACTCATAAATTGCAGATTTGATTATTATAATATTATCTACACATGAATGTGTGTGTATATATCTATATATAGATATCTACATATAGATACCTATATATCTCTTGTCCGAGTTGTCCTTGCTGGGACTAGAACCCATGACCCTGTGAACAGATTCTACAGCTGGTGCATTAACCAACTAAGCTATCTCACCATATGTATAAAAGAAAAAAGGGGTCAACTGCACCACCATAGTGCACAAGTACAACCAGATTACATTTCCACTGCTTTAACCAGACTTTTAGCTCATTGAATGCTAGCGCCCTCAAGTCAAACTCCTCTCTCACTTTGCACATTCTGCAAGAGCAGAATATGAAAAGTAAAATGACCTATGCTTCTTATTTTTAATCTTCAACTCAATGTTTACACTTTTACATATTCCCCTGATATGGAGCTAATGGAATATTGTTCCAGAGCATTTTCTGTTGAGTCTGTGAACACAAGGATAGTGATAAGATATTTCACTATCCGTGCAGCACTGGGTTTTCTGCATACTGTAGTGAAGGCATGCTTTTCTGCTGCAGGGACAGGTTCACACTATCACTGTCATTGATCTCAGTCACCAGCAGTAAGCCCTCTGGAAACAGAAAATCAGGGAGCACTCTGTCAGGGAAATACATGGAGAAAAAAAAAACGTGAAAATGGAAGGATAAAAAACTGGTAAAAAGTATAATCAAGATAACTTTACATATTATGCACTTGTAAAGTCAAAGTGAGGCTGAATCACTTTAAAAGACATTTTATTGATGGGCATTTTTATGCATCGCCTATGGCAGGGCTTAAAATATGAAGTCCTTTACTACTAACCAGACCTGAAAAGTTACTTGTCACTGCAAGCCATAACATACCCACCACATGGCTGAATTTCTACTCGCCATGGCTAAATTTTCACTCGCCATTGGCTAGTGGCAAGTGGAAATTTTGAGCCCTGTCCTATGGTGCAGTTAGTTTGCCTCAAAATTTCTACACTTTGCCTTTATACACAAGAACCTTTACTTCTCATTCATACCTGCAAAGTCTTTTACATTGACATCTGCTCCCTCATTTATCAACTCTTTTATCCTTCGTGCATCTCCCCTGATAGCAGCCCTATGAAGACGAGTCTCTCCTCGCTCATTCCGTTTGTTCACTTTATCTTTGGTTTTGGAGGCGGAGTTAGGAGTCCCCTTCGGTCCAACTGCAGACTGAGAAGGATGCTTTGGTGTTGTGTCAACTAGAAGTTAAATAAGCACACATTGAAACAAATGTTTTATCAACTACAATGCACAAACCGTTCCAGATGCAAACTGTACTTTTTCACTCCCCTTCTGACGTGCTCCATCCAAGTCAGAGGTGTGACAACTTACTGTCTGGTGCGAAAATGGTTAGATCGTTCATTGAAGCATCCATTAGTACACATGTGAAAGATCTCCTGGCAGCCCCTTAAGTCACCATGGAGACTGTCCTTACTGCATCAGCATACAAACTTTTACAATGGGTGACATGACCAATGCAGCACTGTTGCATTGGCTTAGCCCGTGTGAAAGGGGCCATATGGCATTTCTACTCTCTGCAGGATACTTTGCCAGAAACATCTAATTTCAGATTTCTCCTGTGTGATAACCAGACTGATATGGTAAAAAGGAAACCCCATTACACTTCCTAGATGTGCTGCCTGTGTATCCATGGACAGGGTGTTGTGTGGAACTGCAGTCCAATTTCACCACACAGCAAAGCTATGAAATTAAATCTTTCAAGAAGAGACTGATGGTGTCACAAGCGAAGGCTATAGGCCCTGCTGACACAGTGGGGAGAGAGTGGGAGTGAAAGGGTTAACAATACAAGACCACTGGTTACATGTTACTATTCCTAGCAACCACCAAATTAACCTCTAAAATCCCTCCTGCACTATCACCCCAGTACTACAATTTGCTGCCACCACCAAGACTTGATATCTGGGCGTCTTAGGTTACCCTAAACAGAGTTACAGTATAAAATCACCTTAATAACCAGACATGTGTAATTAACCCTTTAGTAACGTGTGCTTCCTTCAGAGTAGTGATTTCATGTTAGAGAACAGAGACAAGAGCTGATTAATTGAACATTTAATCTGAAAAAAGGCTTCACAGTGCTGGGTACAAAAATACAGAAATAAAGGACATATACAAATAAAGATTACACATAAGCAAAACAGTCCATAAAATAAAATGACATGTTTGGTACCCACCAAAAGGGTAAAACCTGGGCATTCTGAATATATATTTATATTGAACCTTTTTACACTATATATACATGTTCTAACTATTTCAGGCGATTTGGGTGTCCCCTGGATAAACTTCCCCCCAGAGCAGACGGTCCAATAGATTTTATGACACCGTCATGCTCCGGTGATCTATTCATTCAGTTTCTGGTGATCTACTCAGCTGATTTTATGGCCTAGGACTAGTGCACTTTGAACAACATACAAATACAAAAACAAACGAATTCTACAACCCAGAGGGCCAACTCATGCCTTGGCATGACAGATTGAAAGAAAGTGGCATTGTTATAAACATACATACATTAATAAACTCCATTATGGTGTTCATATCTTCTTTTGATATATAAGAGAAGTGTGACCTCAAGAGGGAGCTCTTGTGTCATTAAATTAAGTGAAACTACAGTTTTAAAAACTGAAACTAAAAATGCAATCACTAAGGACATCAAAAGATTATGGGAATCTCAGGAGGTCAATGTAGCAATTAATAAAAACCAATCAGCTGTAATTATTTTTCTCTGCAAAGATCATTACTTACAAGAAAAAGAACGGGCAAATTATTAGGAGCAGTTGTTCTAAAACCCATACACAATTATTTTGATCTCATGCCATGAGAACTAAATTCCACCATAGAAAAATTTTGCATTACTAAATATCAAGCACTTAGCAGGAGAAGTGATACAGTAATGGTGGACAGATCTGTACATTTAACATGTCATTTCTGCAAAAATATATATGGTGACTGTCATGCCAAGGCATGAGTTGGCCCTTGCAGGGCCCTGGTATGTATAATTTGTTTATTTTGTGTATTTTATTGTACCTTTTAAAGTGTTAGCTAAATTAGCTGGGTAGATAACATCTCCAGAGCAGGATATAGGACTACTATAAAATGTATTAGAAGATCTGCTCTGATGGAGGTCATCCAGGGGACACCCAAATAACCTGAAATAGGGAGAACATGTATATATAGTGTAAAAAGGTTCAATACAAATATATATTCAGAATGCCCAGGTTTTACCCTTTTGGTGGGTATCAAACATGCCAGGGGGAGGTGTTCCTGCTATGAGTTACAAGAATAACCACTTTGCAACCAGTTAGACCCAGCATGTTTGGTATCTAGATACTACCACAGATATGAGGAATATGATTATTATAACATTATAGAGGTGTGCTGTGGGTTGCATGTTTTGGGAAGCCTTATGACTTCAGGTAGAACTCTGCAGTAGCATCCCTGACAGGTCTGATTGAGTGGGCTGTAAATGGTCAGGCCAGACCCCTGACCCTCCCAAGTAACACCCAAGGGGTCTGGCCTCTTAGAAGGAACTGTGGAAAGTATTTAACATGGTTTTTTTGGATAAAACAGGGAATTTCTTTGTAACAACTGGGGGATATACCATCAGAAGTTCCCAAGGACTCTTAAAATATTGATAATTGTATTTAAGGATTTCTTGTGTTTCTCCCATTTTGTTCTATGGACTGTTTTGCTTATGTGTAATCTTTATTTGTGTATGTCCTTTATTTCTGTATTTTTGTAACCAGCACTATGAAGCCTTTTTTTCAGATTAAACGTTCAATTAATCAGCTTTTGTCTCGGTTCTCTAATATGAACTCACTACTCTGAAGGAAGCCCAGGAAGCACACGCTACTAAAGGGTTAAGTCTAAATGTTTGATTATTAAGGTGATTTTATACTGTAATTCTGTTGTGTTTGGGGTAATTTAAGACGCCCAGATATAAAGTCTTGCTAGTGGCAGCGAATTGTAGTACTGGGGTGATGGTGCAGGAGGGATTTCAGGGGTTAATTTGGTGGCTGATAGGAATAGTAACAGGTAACCAGGGGTCTGGTATTGTTAACCCTTTCACTCCCACACTCTCCCCACTGTCTCAGCAGGGCCTATAGCCTTCGCTTGTGACAGTGACCTCAAGCTACATCCCTCTTGAATAGCTACTAGTGCAAAATCTGATTAAATGTACAAGCCAATTGCACCACATGGACAAATAAACCTTTAAGGTCCTTCTGAGACTGAAACGCTGACCTGTTATTCTGCCACTTTATCTTTGCAATAAATTTATTAGTCAGGTCCCATGGGTGCTGCCCATTATTTTGACTGTATCCAATCACATATAGGGATTGTGCACCTGGGCATTTGCTTACAAGTTGGGAGATATATGGTTTATTTGTCCATGTGGTGCAATAGGCTTGTATGTTTAATCAGATCTTACACTAGCAGCTATTCAAGAGGGAGGTAGCTTGAGGTCGCCATATTTACTTTTACAGAAGTGACACTTAATGTACAGATCTGTCCAGCATTTTACTGTATCGTTTCTCCTGCTAAGTGCTGGAGATTTAGCAATCTTATTTTTACATACACACACATTATATATATATATATATATATATATATATATATATATATATATATATATATATATATATATATATATATATATATATCTCAACCATTTCACTGCCAGCGGAGTACAAAGTGAGCCCCTTTTATTGCTAGGTCTCCAATGCATTGCAAAGCAACACACTGCAGTCCTCTCCTGCATAAGGGTTAGAATCCCCATCTGAAGGGAAACTACACTATTTTATGAAGTCTGCTTCCATTTATATAAAGCCTGGTACTGTGATGTGTTACATCAAGATGGCTAACCTGAAAATGGAATATTAGAGAGGTCTCCACTGTATTACGATGCAATGCATAGAGATCTCTCCAGCACTGAAGGTGTCAAGGACACAACTGAAAACAGTTTTATTTGTCTTCCCCTTTGGAGCATTAGGTTTGTCCAGTTCTTCTTACTGTATCAACCTCTCTGTGATTGTCTGGCAGAATGTGACCACTTGTGTCCTCAACTGCAAAGTGTTTACCACCTCCCTTAGCACTGAAAGCTTTAAAGGGATAGTAATGTTTCACAAAAAAGCAGCTCCAATTAATCTTCATAGTATTTGGGCCATGGAGAGTTATTTCAAAACGATCAGAGTTGTAGTTCAAGAGTAATTGAATGATAAAGTATCCCACTCCAGACCATTTTACTGATGTGACACTGCTCACCTCAGAGCAGCAAGACTGTCCAGATGGATCGCAGAGAGGGACAATCTTTAATGAGCATAAGAAAAAAAAAAACAAAAAAAACTGTCCGGGGGTGGGGTGGGGGAGGGTTTTCCTTATGCTCACAGTAAGAAGGTTGTCCCTTGCTGTGACTTGTCCAGTCAAGAGACCAGATTCCACATCTGAGGGGATGGTGGCTTACACTAGGTAAAAGGGGCAGGAGGGAGATATTTTATCATTCAATTACTCTTGAACTACAACTCTGACAGTACTGAAATAACAGTCTTCATGGCCCAAATACTATGAAGATTAAACTGGAGCTGCATTACCTCCCCCACCCGTTGATACTAGGTGATCGTAATCTGGGTCTAAGGGACGAATTGCCTACACAGCATGGTTTAATGTACACATTTTAAACCTTTGAGTGTCTGAGGGGTACGCAATGCATTACAAAAGGGATGATAAATACAAGTTTATAAATAAATAAAATGGATAATACAAACGCAGTTCTGAAAGTGTATGTGATAGCGTTCCTTTAACATTCTCAAGGACCAAAGAGGTATGCAAGCATGAGGATTAATTTAGCCTGGTCCAACGAACGCAAATATTTATTAAGAAAACATTACAAATCTGTCTTGTTTCTTGATCCCACAGAATGAACTCTGCATCCACTGATGAGATGTTACCTGGACTGTTGGCAGATTCTTCAGCTGTCATCTGCATAAGCAAGGCAACTTGCTGCCTCTCTGACAATGGGTACCCAGCCCGAATTCCAGAAAGACCAATTCCAAAAAGCAGGCCAGACTTTCGATTGGCAGGTTCTTTCTTAATCCTTTTCCTCTCTGGACCTTGTTTTTCTGTAGTTACGAGGAGGGAAAAAATAAATATTTTAGCAAATAACCTAAAATTCAAACATGTACAAAAGCTTTCTTTGGTCAATATATAGTGTAATTCTGACTTCTTTACCTAACTGCCAACAGGGCTACAAACCGTAACAGCTGTTGGGGCTGAAAAACAACCTAATTTTATTTTTAATTTATTTATTTTGGAGAGGGGGGAGACCACTAGGACCACTGACGACAATTATGCCCCAGCAAAAAAATTATTTCAACTCATAGGCAATTTAATAAATGTTATGCATGATTTGCTTGTATATTGTGGGTATTTTGGCTTGTTCAAGTTTGGTTAACCCTTTGAGTGCCAAAGGGGTACACAACACATTGCTTTGCAATGCGTTGCTTACCCCTCTGGCACTCAAAGGGTTAATGAGGATTAATGGAATGGTTGCAGCTCACGTTTAAGTAGATATCGCCTAAAAGGGTTAATTTCACCCATCCCTAGAAACTGAATACAGGGCACCAGCATTCGAGAAGTTCTCTCTCAGATCCAAAACCTGTATAAGATCATGTTTGGTAGCTAAGGATTCACAGCAGCTCCCTTAGTCAATTGCTCAACCTCCAGCTGTTGGTGACTACAACTGCTATCATCCCCAAACAGCTGCTGGATGGTTGGCAGTGATGGAAATTGTTGGACCTCCAGCTGTTTGAGACTACAATCAATCAATCCTGATCTACTTTGTGCAAAGAAATTGACTCCACCTCTCACAGAGATAACATCGCAGTACAACTAGAAGACAAGTCTCAGTGCATGCCTGGAGGAGACTGACAGAAGTAAACAAGCCCTCAGCTTCTTTACTGCAAGTCAGTCAGAATGTTTGTGTATTAAAATAGGAGACTGTAAAGCCAAGAGACTGCACTATAAACCCTAGCCAGAATTTATACATTAGACTTCTCACTCACGGACATGTCTATTTGTTATTTGCAGTAGAATATGTATAATAATAATTATGTATAATATGTATGTGTGTATGTATTTGTGGGTGGAATGCCTGTACTTGTCAGTGTGTGCTTCTTTCCAGTGGATCACAAGACTTGGTGCACAAAAATAATTGGGAAACATACCAGAAACCAGCAGATGCTACACAAACCATACGCCAGATTCTGGAAGCTAAAGAAGGGCAATTCTGGGGGAATACAACTGCACCACTGGCAGCAAATAAAAATTCCCCCAAAAAACAGATTTAAATTAGGCTTTAACCACTTGAATGTTCGAGACAACTCTCTAAACAATCTCATTAAAATCAGTGCGTTTTCATTTGTACCCTACGGTGCAGTTAGCATTCTCCAGAATTCTTACTGAATGTGTGCCCCACCCCATGTATTAAAGGGTTACTAATACTTCCTTTTAAATTACCCCCCCCCCCCATCTTGTAGCCCTTAAAAATCAGAATAAAAGGAGACCAGCAGCATCTCTCAAACCTTTACGGTTTGAGATATATCTGCTTTCAAAGTTCCCTCTCCCCTGACATCAGCGTTATAGCTGACAGCAAGGGAATCTGGTTCTGGGACCAGTGGTGGCTCTGCAGCAGTGCTGAGATCACATTATGGAATAAGAAATCCTTCACTGAAATGGTCTTCTACGTGCAAACCAAGCACACGTAGAAGACCATTTCAGTGAAGGATTACTGTTTCTATAACGCAATCTCAGCATTGCTACAGAGACGTCGCTTACTCACTGACCGGATTCCCCTGCTATAACGCTGACGTCAGGGGAGAGAGGAGAGGGAACTTTGAAAGCGGATATCTCTCAAACCATAAAGGTTTGAGAGATGCCACTGAGCTCATTTTATTCCGATTTTTAAGGGATACAAGATGGGGTGGGGGGTAATAAGAAGGAAGTATTACTAACCCTCTAAGAAGCTTACACTCCAGATGTGAATAGATAACAGAGCAAATCACACTACTACTGTGCTGGAAAAGCAGATACACAAATACCAAAATAGAATTTTCCAAACGCAATAGCAAGAAATACACATTTGTAAAGCTCTAAAAAAAAATTAAAAGAAAAGCCAAACAAATGCTGAGAAAGTCAGGGTTGATGTTTTACAATAGGAGCAAACACCCTGGAAAGCAGACACTCACATAGGCCAAATGCACTAAACAAGAGGAGCAAATGTGGTGTAAACTGTTCATATACAAGCTATACTTCCAGGACAGAAGGTGATTTATCATACTTTGTACACTCAAACAAGAATGAATCATGTAATTATTGTCTTTCCCTTTCAGTGTAAATGGAACCTGCAAAGTATTAGAAGAATGTTTACAGAGTTCTTTGGCACTGAAGTGCACAAAATTATACATTAGGAGTAAGACGACTGAACATTTTTCTGAAGCTGCGTGCACACACAAGTAAATGTGTACTTTGACATTTACAGTAAAGTAGTCCCTAGAAGCTCAAAGGAAATGGGGTAAAGTTTCCTGCGTCATTTCAGATCATGTATAGGTTTAAAAAGGAAGTGCAACGTATGCATGAAATGGTCTTTATTAGCTTGAGCTTAATCAACAGGAGCTCAGGAGTACTCTGCAGCCAACACCTCCATGTTATACTGATAAAAAGCAGTGTGGATAGAACTCACATGAATAGTTTACAGCCTATGCACACTATACAAGCGTAAATGAAGGAACTGTGGGAAGCACTAACTGCAGAGTAGGGAAGAGTACCATTAACTTAAGTGTCTTTAACCCCTCGAATACTAGATACTCCTCCAATGAACTGCGTTGCAGTGTTTTAAAAGCCCTTTTAAGTCATTTGTCCCGGTGGTGCACTTAGTCTGCTCCAGAACTACCCAGTTAAAGCAAAATCTGAAAAATGGGCAGTTTTCACTTACATACTCTATACTACATGCTAGCATCTTGAAAATGCTATATTTGTTTTGAGGCCTAAAATCTTATGTCTTCTGTATTTCTTCCTTTTCAAGCGCAAGTGGTTAAAGGAGAGGGATAAGAGCCTTTCTGAATACAAAAGCAAACAACACTAATCAATTAAATGAACATCACAAACATGAAATAAATGTTCTGTCAACAGAACTGTGTGTGTGTTAGGATTAGATTTTAAGGATACATTTTTAAGCATTCTAGCTGTAAGTCCGTCATATTTGACACTGCATGAACCAATTTCATTTTTGGCGTTAGCATTCCTTTTAAAAAAAAAATGAGGACAATGCATAACAAAAACAAACAAAACTGTTAAGACTGCTGGATTGTTTTTTTCGCCTCTGTTAAATGCCATAAAAATGAAATGATTCACACAACTCCTGGCCTCTGTGTTTAAACTAGTAACTTAAGCTCCTGACTAGGGATGGGTGAAAATTTTCACCTCAAACCAAAATTGGCATAAAGGGCTCTTCCCGCTTGGTGAATAGTTTTCCATGAATAGCGCTGTTTTTCCTGCTTTTTTTCACCTACCTTATTCCATTTAAACCAATGGGAACGCCATACATAACGAATGTTATTTTATTTCCCAGAGGCATAGTATAAAAGGGGTATGAGGGAGCCTCTGTTGTGGGGAAAATCAGTTGAACAGGGATATTTTTTGGGAGGAGGGGTTTATACTGGGTTTGGAGGGGACAGTTAATAAAAAAAAAAAAAAAAAAAAAAAAAAATTGGTGTGCAATGTGACAGACAGGTACCCCCTGGCATAAGCTGTGACTAGGGTAGACATACTTGACGGGATAGAGTATTTTGTAGAGGAGGATTTGTACGTCTTGTTGTTAGAGGCCTAAGCCCAGAGTATAGAAAATGTTCCAAACAAAACAATGTTATGCTCTTCAACTAATTTAAGAATCAATATAGTCCATGAATATAGAGCCACGGAATGTGTAGAGCAAGTACCTATTGTGGGTAATATTTATAATTTTAAACTATTTGATTTTATCAAATTTACCAATTTATTTTTTGTTTCTATTATTAAAGGTTGGAATCTGGTGCTTATAAGAGCTGAAATCTAAAATCTATATCACGTTTTGAGCTAGCAGAGGAGTCATGGACCTGGAGTGATGCTAAATATTTCCTGGCAGGTGAATTACATGGAGAGGCAGGAGAAGCCTCTCAACCATGTGAGTAAAACCCAGTGGGGGAAAGGGAACATTTAATATTTTACTCCGAACATCACTAATACTGCACTTAGGAGGATTGTGGTTGAGCTTTTTGTTCCTGTTATATTTTTTAGATTACTAAGCCCACAGTAAACTGATTTGTAGGACTTAGGCTTGTTAGAAACAAGCCCACATGTTGTGTGGGCCAATGGCCACTGTCAAACTCCCTGTGTAACTGTGGAATTTGAAACTGCTGTTCTTGCTGCTGCCCAGTTGTTTAAACAGCAGGATGATTAGGCAGCTCATAGGGAATGGGATCAACAGTAGCAATAACATGGGTGATGGATGAAAGTGCCACTTGCCATTACTAGCTATTGATGCACTTGAGGAAGTAGCAGCACCATAAATATCCACCACTTCAGGTAAATGTGGAGAAAAGAAGAAGCTGGCCAATAGTGCTGTTGAACCACTTGGATGGCGGATGTGACTTTGGGTCAACTGCTGCCGCGCTTGAAATCATTCCCCCCCTGCCTCCTGAGACTCACAAGACACACTGGTAGCAGCCACAGGTAATAGACCTGTATTGCTCACACTACTACCCTCTTCCTCCCGTGACACAAATTTCCCCAAGATCCCTAGGGGTGATGTAGGGGATTGGCCATCACTGGATTTACGGAACCAGGGCATGCAGACCCTTTCATGTCGGTAGTGGTCACTTCCTCCTCCTCAGAACGAATGGAGGCATAATGATCCTTCCAGCTCCTCCTCTTATTATTAAACTTGCTCATAGTGATAGTCACTATGAGCCTCTCCTGCCTTAATTGTGCTATTAACTCACAGCACAACAGCCTAGCACCTCTCTCTGTAGCTGTTCGGATTGCGTTTCACTTGTTGTAAAATGGAACGTTTTTGTAGAGAAAAGGCAAAAAAAAAACAAAAAAAAAAAAAAAAACACTGAATCAGTTAGGAGGTAGTTGCAGTTGTATTACTTCTGCTTAATTTGAGAACATTTGATATGGGGGAACTTTGCAAACTTTCCTTAATATGTTTTTTACAGCATTGTGATGTCAAATCTGATGACCTGATGAAATTAACAACACTGAACTGTCAGTTTCTTTTTTCCAACTGTTCAAACTGGTATAATTGGTTGGATCCAGAATACACCACTTTTCTTAAGCCCTTAAAGACCCATGATGTGCCAGGACTGAAACAGGTAAACTTCCCTTAAAGGGGATGTATCACCATATAAAAAGGTGTTACCATCCGCTTTGTTAATAATTATAGGAAAGCAGAGGTTTTTTTTTTTTTTTTTTTTTTTTTTTTTTAAATCAAAATACTTACAAAGATATGCCCTCTTCTGTGCTGTGCACTTCTGCATTATGTGCACGGCACAGCTCTACAGCATGCTGTATTTCTCCTCCCACCTCCCTCCCAGCTGCCCCAGGGAGCACGTTCATGCTTCCCTTCGGTGCGCCGTCAACGACTCCTAGCATTATAGCAAGCTGCGATTAGCATTATATTGAGGTTGAAACCTCAGTCTAATGCTAATCGCAGCTTGCTATAACAGTAGGAGCTGTTCACAGCACAACGAAGGGAAGTGTGAACGTTCTCCCTGGGGCAGCTGGGAGGGAGGTGAAATAGGATGTGCAGAAGAGCTTTGCCGATCAGCATAATGGGACACTCTTGATTCTACGACAAAGCTGTTCTGCACTTCAGGATGGAATATCTTTATAATTATTTCGATTTAAACAAAAAAAACAACAACTCAGCTTTCCTATAATAACTTATTAACAAAGCGGATGGTAACACCTTTTTATAAGGTGATATCCCCTTTAAGGACCAGTGACTGTCCTGGCACATGAAGGATTAAACAATAGCATCGTGCCTCATTTTACTCAATAGGAAATACCCTACAATATATATTTTTTCATTAAAAAGTTTTAAAGAAGAAGGCTGGCAGGGTACCATATTTTCCATCTCTGCCACACACATCCCTGGACGGAGACACACACCCAGGGGCCGCAGTAAGGAGGAGATACCACATCGCCTCCATAGTGCCTGTCCAGGAGATACAGGGCAGCTTGATTGGCAAAATCTCTGCAAGGAGTTAGCCCAGCGGAACCTGCAGCACTGAGGGAACATCTTGGTAGTCAAGGGGTTAAGCAACCGTGTCAATATTAATTATAACACTACATGAGCACGCAAGTTTATAGATGTCGCCTTCGTATACATTCCAACCCTGTGTCCCGGGTCGCCAAGCACCCCAATAAAAGCACACACGTGATGAAGGTCTGTTACGGGGATACATACGACCCACCGAGGTCAACAACAATAACTGCTTCCCAGCCGCAGTGTTCCCAGTTTTAAAGGGCTCATGCTCCTGTGTCCCTCTGCAACAATGATTTCCAGTTGCCGTGTCAAATCTCTTATTACTAAGCCACTTGTGCTGGACAATACAAATGTTAAGTATACCTCGCTCTTATCTTTGAGCTTACTGTGGCCAGGACTTTGAACATTTGCTTTGTTACTGTGCCTAGTGGAGTCTCTTACAACTGAGAATCAGAGCCTCTGCAGGGTCCGCTCCTTTTTTTCCTTTTCGTACGCAGCACAGAACTCTCCATACTTAGGGACTGCACAGGTACGCAACTACTTTCACAAATACTAACCCTCTGAATGTCAGAGTGGTACAAAACACATCGCAAAGTAATGCGCTGAGTACCCCTCTAGCACTCAAATATTTAAAAGAATGTCCTAACCAGGGGCATCTATGACCGCTCCCAGCTTGTTCCCCTTCTGCTGTTCCTACTGAGATTGATGGAAAGTGGTGTCCACAGTTCCACTAATCCTCCACTTTCACCACTACAAAGTACACGTGGAGCGTCAAAATGACACGTGGAGGAACAGTGGAACTGTGGATGCAGCTTTCCATCAATCTCAGGAGGAGCAGCAGAAGGGGATCAATTGAGGAGCCACTGTACATGAGGGTGCTTTCATGTTAACTGCATGATCACTAAATGGCAGATCACTCAGCCACTCACAGTAAGAGCCTGCCCCAGACCCTACCCACCAGCACCAGCTTCCGCCTTCCCAAGGAAGCCTCTCTAGGGTGTCTGTAGCCAGTACAGGTCTGAGCGGTTAATGTCACATAAGGGAAATCAATGTAACTGACTTCTTCCTGTGAATTTGGCTCACACATCATTGTATTTTTCCGTTTATCACTTTCACATGAAGAAGAAAACCGCAGCTCAAGCTTTCCCTGTAAAATACAATCACATAATATAAATGCAGGTGTTGCATAATATATAGTTACTATCTAATGAATCAAGGCACTGCCCGGAAGAGGAGGCAAAGTGAAGGTATAGTACAACGCTACACTTCCTGACATTCCAGCTTTGTTTGAGTCCACCCTCCTGCTGCTGTTGACATGTCAAATACCTTTCTACTATAGCTTGCTATAAGTATTTTGTAATACAAAAAAAATTAAGCTTTCCATATTTTAATCCTTTGAGTGCCAGAGGGGTATGCAACACATTGCAAAGCAATGTGTACCCCTCTTGCACTTAAAGGGTTAGTGTTTTCTGAGGACCCATTCGCCACCTCAAACTCTCCCCTCCATTCACTGGCTCATGTCATGCCTTAGTCACATTCGCCTCTGCAACAAAGTATCCAACTTTCACTATGTTGTACTTTCCCACACTAGGAGCTCCTAGGGACAGCCAATTTCTGATGTGTGAATCATTAAAGTGCCAGGGAGGTAGCCAATGCATTGTGCTGTATACCTCTCTGGCACTCAAAGGCTTAAAACACGGCTAACAAGGTTAGTCTTGGGACCGCTAACTATAATGCTTCACTAAAACCATATGCTCCACTGGAGATAGCATATGGGACCTGCTGGCAACCAGGAGGAACGCAGGAGGAAATAACTTTATTCACAAATAACCCGCTTCTACTCACAACAAATTCTTCCATAGTTTTCTGTAAAGGAGAAGAAAACTATACAATATTCAACCTGATTAACCAATGAAGAGGGGATTTCAGCCTTACAATAAGCAAACTCAAATACATCTGTCCTTGTCAACTTCCACACTCTCTCCTACACCAGTTTACATACTCTCTGAATAGCCACCTCCACTCAAATTCCCTTTAGCCTCATCACCCACAGCACTCAAAAAATGATATTAACACTACTACAACCCACCACTCAATTTTCATCATTGCCAAAGAGGACAACAGGCGCTGAAACACTCCTCTTCTCTGCATTCTCTCCCATGTAATCACTTAAGGTCACAGAAACTGGACTCAAACTATGTAAGAGAAAGAATGTGTGACTGTGTGTGTCCTATCAAACTATTTAAGAGAGTGTTAGCGACACTGTGTCAAACTATGTAAGTGTGTGTGACCATGTGTGCGCCTGTCAAACTATTGTAAGAGACTGTGCCTCTCAAACTAGGCAAGGCACAGACTGTTACTGTGTCAAACTATGCAAGAGTGAGTGTGTGTGTTTTTTTTCCCCCATTAACACTAACGCCCACCTCTTACACTCACACATAATCTATGCATTTTCCTCACTGCATCTATTTGCACGGGCAACGCCGTACTTTGTTTGCTAGTGTGTGTATGCATGTATGTATGTATGTACGTGTGTGTGTATATATAATTTCTGCTAATCCAATTTACTAGCTTTAACAATGAATGCAGTACTCATCAAAATGTTGGTGCTCCATTTAAAAGTTATGGCCAGGTTGGTATAAAGGGATTTTTGTTTACTTACAAATACTTTTCTGTTAGCCCCATGCTGAAGGACACCTGATCAAGTGAGCTCTCTGAGGAACCTTCATGTACTTTTGTGAATGTGCAAAAGACCAACATATGGCCTAAGACACCTGGTTTATGTAGTTTCCCATAATAGCACTTTGGAAAATAGCATGCAAATTTAGAAGCACCATCAGCCCCTATACAGCAACCAAACTAAAGGAAGCACAAGGGACGTCCCATAGAAGCCAAGTTCCACCCAATAAGAATCTTCGCACGGGACAAGTCTTAAAAGCACCACAACCCCAAAATGTAAAGTCCTTCCACAACAGGACTCCATTAAAAATAAAATGATATGTTCAAGAAAACCAACTTCCCAAATATGTAGACAAGGAATGCCTCTTGAAAGGCAGTGCACAAAGATTAAAAGTATATCCCACTAGACCAGCAGTAAGAAAATAATGGAGAGTAACACAGAAGAACAGCAATTTTTGTATGTGCTTCCCAACAAATATCATAGAAGAGTGTACTAGTCAGGCTACAACTTCACAGAGAGAAATAAGGCTGTCAGACAAGGAAACAGGAACATTTCATAGGGCCTGTGCCTCTAGAGGAAAACATTCCATTCTTTTCAGTCTCCAACTGAGAAAGTTGCTCAGGGAAAGACATGAGGCTAAGGCTGGCAAAGCAAACCATCTTCCACCAGACTGGTTCCTGAAGTTTGCGCTCCTGTTCAATGGAAGCCAGAGATAGCTCTTCTAAATGGGAATTTTACAGCCCCATGCCTATCAGAAAAAAACAAAAACATTGGCTAGCTAAAAGAGGATTTTTGCCCTGCATCCAGCAAGAGTGAGGTCACTTCTAAAAAAGGAAGATGTCAAAGAGGGGGTTAAAGTGGATAGGGAATGAGTCTCCTCCTCACAGCTCTTCTGATAAAGCAACCTGCCCTCCTGGAGAAGTCTTTACAACAAGCTTCTTGTATTCCATAGGATGCAAGACAGACAGTTTTTACTTTTCTTTCAACTAACTAAACCTGTATTACCCAGGCAGGTAGTGTGACCACATGTCCTGGATTGCCAGGTACAGCCCCATATTTTAAATTGGTGTCCTTCGTCCTACAAACCTCTAGAGGGAAAACAGATCCCAAGTCCTTGGTTCCTTATAGGAGCTAAAGCATAATTTTTCTAGTATTGCACAGCCATGCTAAGACTAGGGGTTTTAAAAGCGGATTTTAGTATTACCTGTTAAATCCTTTTCTTAGTCCATACAGGTTACTGGTAACTTTGGTAGGCGATACGCCCCTTTAATTGTAGGCAGGAATTATAGAATTGTATGCGGCGGGGGGGAGCTTACCTTTCCTCTTTGGCTGCAGCTAGACAACCAGCTCCAGAAAGATTTGATACACTATTGACTAGATAGTGGAAGGAAAAGAAGACTCCTGTGAGCATGAACCCGAAGAACCCCCCACGGTCTGCCACAGGAGAGCCAAGCATGGTCCCTTGACAGGGTGGGAGACCAGTAACCTGTATGGACTAAGAGAAAAGGATTTAACAGGCAAGACTAAAATCCTCTATTCTCTGTCATAGACTTGGATAGCCTGGAGATAGGAGCATCCACTTTGGGAGGATGAACGCACTGAGCAAGCACTGCCTCAGAGAAGGGATAAAGCTTGGCTAATTTCTTGGACACAGAAGGTTTCCTGTCCAGAAATTTCCACTCATCAGACACAAGGCGGTCAAGAGTGGTGTTAGGTGGAAAGCAAGTAAAGGGCTTTTTAGGCTTGTGAAACATCAGAGGGATCAGAAGGAACCTCCTGAACTAAGGGAATGTTAAGGGTATGCAAAACAGCCCTGATCAGGCCCTCAGCCAAGGGCTCAGGATCAGCCTCAAAAGGATCCCCAAAAAACTGAGGGGAGCCTACAGCAGAACATTCCTCAACATCTGAATACACCAGCAGTTCCACCTCAGAGGAATCTGATGCGTCAGAGAAGACTTGACGGAGGAGGGTGTCTGCCAAGAATGGAAGATCTCCTGTAACTGTGATGGAAAGACTTGCAATGTAGACCTAAGGTCCCTGGTAGCAGACTTGAACTCTTGCACCCAAACTGGTTCTAATGCATAGCTGGAGGTCCCTGGGAGACTCAGGGACATCAGAACACGCTGGACATAAATGATCTGAGAATTCTCTAGGTAACCCTGAATGACAGGAAGAGCAATACGCAATAGGGGATACAGAGACCCCAGCATCCTTAGTCTTAGGTCTGGCTCAAAGCTCCAACGGTATAGACATTCTCACAGTGTCAGATAACATTACAGTATAAGAAATCACCCAAGCACAGTGTGTAGGATTAAGGCTTCACCCAAGAAATCGCTAAAATAGACTTATCTGGCAGGCAAAGGGTTAATCAGCAGAGGAGAGAAGGAGAGTCCAAGCCCTGCGTAGGATACTTGTTCTGGAAATGGCACAAAATGTGTGTGAACAAGAACATGGCTGAAGGTTAATCCAGTGCGTGGGCTAGTATGTTTCTGTGGGTCTGCATGTCTGCATGTGTGGATGTGTAGCAGTGTCAGCATATGTGTAGTAGTGTTTATGTTTGTAGGTGTATTTCCTCTGACAAAAAATAATTACATATACTGCAAAGTTACAGTGATTAATTATATTCATGTCTGGACAAACAAAGCTCAGTAGTGATAATCTACATATGGAGAATACACATATCTATAACTGTGCAGAGTATTATTCCATTTCTTCTTTGCAATGTCCTTCTTCCATTTAAGTTATTTCCTTCTCTCATTTTTCTTCCTTCCGTACAAATAAACTACACTAACCATCCCGTTTCCCACTTTCCTACTGAAGCCCCCCTCCTCATTCTGTTTTCACTTCTCCTTGTTTCAGCTCACTTTGTCCCACTATCCACCCTCCATTCCTCTTCCAATACTCCCCTCTTTCTCAGTTCCTTTCCAATAATTCCCAAAGCAATGCACTTCCCTGTTGCCCACCAGGGCAATGCAATGTGTTGCGTACCCCCCAGGCACTCATAAAGGTGATTGGTCTGTCTCCACCAGTGGCAATTCCATGCTTTCAGGAAACAAGGTTATACTGTTTTATCAGAAGCAGATTAATATAGATTTCTACTGACTTATCTGACACACAACTGATCTATGAGCTCAAACAATAGTTCCTGCTTTATTCTGGTCAGTGTTATTTCTTATGATGTACATTCTCTGGAAGAAAGGCAGACAATTGCTATTTCAATGTTATGTTACTAGTTTAGTGTTGGGAGGATGAAAAAAGTGTAATGTACGTTCACACTGGCAATAGTAACCGAAATCTTGGAATGCTGAGCTACTCACATTTCATAGAACATGCTGCCTCTTATCAGGCTGCTCACATTGGCAATTTCACCACTATTAAACACAGACTGTTGCTGCATACTGACACAGCCTATATTCATGCATTAAAAGCAGGGAGGCTCAGCAGATCGTTCTTGACAAGGGATGTTGTGATGCCAATATAAATGAATGGCTGACCCACATAATACCTACTCAGTCACAGTGCAGTTCACATGGCTGACTCTGAAGCAATGCTAACCGCAAACTCCAATAAGTGGTCAGCAAACATTCGCAAGCCAGTTACATCAACATAGTAATGAGAATGAAGGCAGTGCAGGTAAGACGACACTGGTAACGAATTATACTTAAAAAAATATATAATTGAGGTTAAGAATCTGAGCAATTGCAGAGCAAACCAACTGCACCAAGAAAAAAAAAAAAAAAAAAAGTTCAAATTGTCATTGATTTAACCCAGGGGGTGTCCACGTTCAGTCCACAAGGGCCACCAACAGACCAGGATTTCTCCGATTAAGCACAGGTGAGTTGATCAGTGACTCATTTTGATTGTCCCACCTATGCTAAAAACAAGGAATTCCTTACATCCTGGCCTGTTGGTAGCTCGAGGACTGAACTTTAAAAGACTTAAATCTGAGGTGTCAAAGCAGAACTACCACCCCTAACAGACATATTTCTATAGTGATGCCTGCGCACCTGGGCTGTCAGTCCGTCTTGGAGCCAAACGGCTCCTAGCAATGCCTCCTAGAGCAGGCTGGGACTGACAGCGCAGGAGTCACTATGGAAAGATGTCTGCGAGGTTCCCTGCCTGTCAGTCCGGGAGCAGTGTATAATTCTCATTAACACGGTAATAATTCTGGCGACTAGCGCTACTGAGCAGCTAGTCGCCAGATGGTGAATTATTTGGGTCCATGTTTGTAACGTGTGGTAGTTTTGTTTTAACGATGGGTGGAGTGCCATGGCCATCACAGAATTATGTACCGATGATAAGTTACTGTCCTGGCATATTTTAATGCTCCAGTACCAAAGCAGTCCGTTTCCACCGTTCCATGGAGTGCCACACGTGATTGCTGCTACAGAGAATGTGCAAGTGGAGCCACATGCAAAGGCAATGTTTAAACATGGGTTTCTGTCAATATTCTTTGTGTCACTGAGTCAGAGAGAGAATATACCTCTCAACACTTAAAATGTTGAAAGAGAGGGCACTTTTGTTTTAGGCGGTATTGCTGGAGGCAGGACTGGTGGGTAGAGTACTAAAATATTTTGTTTAGGCTATTTCATAATCTACTGACACCTATGTGTAACAACCATTTAGAACAAGATTAAAGTTTTTTACACAGACTAATTTATAATCACAAATACCGAAGTTAAAATAAACATTAATGAGAGTTTTATTGCTTTGGAGCAATGTGATACACATATACACATCACGCACCGTTTTCTCCTGAAACAAGGACACCACAGGAATTTGATTTGCAGAGGGACTCTCTCTCCTAAAAAGGGACACTTGTAAGGCATGAGCTAATGTTAACCGAGAAAAAAAACAAACAAAAACAAAACAAAAACAAAGAACCATGAAAACCCACAAGAAATATGTTCTTCAGTTTTATTGTATCAAATTAAATAATGGGTGTCATGCAAAGGCATGAGTTGGCCTTTGCAGGGCCTCTGGATTGTACAATTCATTTATTTTGTATTTGTATGCTATTGAAAGTGCACCAGTCCTAGGCCATAAAACTAAATGAGCAGATAGCAATCGCCAGAGCAGGACATAACTGCCATAAAAAAAGGTTTTGAGCCCTCTGCTTTGATGGGGGGTTATCCAGAGAACATGTGTGAACTGTCAGGCCCCGTGGGGTTTGGCCTCTTAGAAGAAACTGCGGAAAGTATTTAATATGGGTTTTTGAAAAAAAAAAAGAAAAAAAAAAAAGTGAATTTCTTTTCAACAACTGAAAGGAGAGCTTATACCATCTGAAGTTCCCACAAGGACTCCTAATATATCAGTAACTGTATATATGGATCTCTTGTCTTTCTCCCATTTTATGGACTGTTTTGCCTGTGTGTAATAGTTATTTCTATATTTCCTTTATTTCTGTACTTTTGTACCCATCATTGTGAAGCCTTTTTTCAGATTAAATGTTAAATTAAGCAGCTCGTCTCTATTCTCTAAAATGAACTCACTACACTGAAGGAAGCTCAGGTAGCACACGTTACTAAAGGTTTAATTCTATGTCTGATTATTAAGGTGATTTTATACTGTAATTCTGTTGTGTTTGGGGTAACCTAAGACGCCCAGATATAAAGTCTTGGTGGTGGCAGCAAATTGTAGAGAAGGAGGGTTAATTTGGTGGTTGCTAGGAATAGCAACAGGGAACCAGTGATCTGGTATTGTTAACCCTTTCACTCCCACACTCTCCCCACTGTCTCAGCAGGGCCTATAGCACTCACTGGTGACATTGGATTATACATATAATAATGGCAACAAAAGAGCCCTACTTATAGTTTAAAAATGTATATATATATATATATATATATATATATATATATATATATATATATATATATCTGTGTGGGTGCAGTAAGTAAATTAGAAGGAAAATATGGTTGAACAAAGATTCTAAAAAGTACAAATCTGTCCTGCAGTTGGACTACCCTAGAATTGCTTAAAGTGGAACTTTCACCTCAAATACTTTTTGCAAGCTCAGTATAATAAGTGGAGCTTGCTGTTAAGATAGACTTGAGGCACACCACTACAAAAGGAAGTAAGAACGTGCTCCCTGGGACAGCTGGAGGGGGATGGGAGGAGAAAAACAGGACTGGGAAGTCCTGTGTCTCTGTACCAAAGATAAAGTGTGCAGCAGAATGCGGAAGGGCCCAGAATAAAGTGTGCACATCTTAGGAAGTATGCAAGTAAAAGAAAAAAAAAAAACAAAAAAAAAACAAAAAAAAACAAAAACAAAAAACAAACATGAATCCCACTACAATTTTAAGCACCTGGCAAAAAGGGTTTTAGAGGTGAAAGTTCCCCTATAAGTTGTTCTTAGTACACCAACCTCATTGAAGCAATATAAACAAGCGGGTTTTGAAACCAACATTTGTTGTTTACATGGGAATCCTACAACATGAAGTCAACATATCAGCCAACTAGAAGGTCCCTGTCACTTTTAAAATCAGTGTGGCAATGCTACTTTGGTTTTGACAGGTGTTTCAGAATGTTCTATGCTGGACAATGGTGTCTTTCACATGGGCAACTATTGCCTCGTGTAAACGTATCAGTCCAACAAACTGCAACTTTGTGTTCCAGAAGAATCGTGGTAAAGTTGCAGAAAGGAGGATCTGCGTAGTGGTCTCTGGTTCAGCATGCAGGCCTTTCATAATTGCATTGTTGGAAGTTGCAATCAAGCTTAACCATGCGTGTGGCAGCCAGTAATAATACTGGTTGGCAATCACATGGGTCAGGTGTAAAACACCTCTCCTATGTCCTGATTGGTGGTGGAAAGGAGGAGAAGATGAGTGACATTACAAAGATGTCTTCCAACAGGGAGAAGGATGCACAAGGTCTTCCACCTGTATGAAAAGGGCCTAAGAGCTTATTCACATGATCAACCTTTGAAGCACAATTTTTTGTTGCAGATGAAAATGGTTGTGCATTTTTGAACTACAGCGCAGAAAGGTCTTCACAGCATCCTAATCTGTCAACATACACAGAATGGACAAAATTACAGGGAAAACGCCACTACTATTTCAATGTGATGTCACTGAAATGCATACTACAAAATATGCAGCTGTGTTATTGCACTGCTGGATGAAAGCTGCAGAATGCTGCATATCTGATAACTGCAGAGCATGCCGCCTGTTTGAAATGCTCCATAGGACACAATGATTCACAGCTTGTATTTTTTTATGCTTTGTTGTCAATGCAACATCCCCTGTTTGAGAGGGGCTTAACCACTTAAAGAGATAGTAAATTTTCACAAAAACAGCAGCTCCAATTAATCTTCATACTATTTGAGCCATGGAGAGTGTGATTTCATACTATCAGAGTTGTAGTTCAAGAGTAATTGAATGATAAAGTATCCCCCTCCCGCCCCTTTTACCTAGCGTAAGCCACCTCCCCTCAGATGTGAAATCTGGTCCATAGAACAGACAGCTCACAAAAAGGGACAACCTTCTTACTGTGAGAACAATGAAAACCCTACCCCTCCCCCCTTTGACAGGTTTTTCAGCTTTTTCCCTTATGAAAATTGAAGACTGTCCCTCTCAGCAAGCCATCTGGACACCACCTTGCTGCTCTGAGATGAGCAGTGTTACATCAATAAAAGGGGCGGGAGAGAGATACTTTATCATTCAATTACTCTTGAACTACAACTCTGACAGTATTGAAATAACTCTCCATGGCCCAAATACTGTGAAGATTAATTGGAGTTGATTTATTGTGAAACTTTAGTACCACTTTAATGTCCAGTGATGTGTCAGAGCAGTCACTGCCATTTTAGTCTAAAGGAACAGTGAAGGTCCTGGCATGTCACATTCTTTACTCACAGCACTCCCAAGGGAGCACTGAGCGTAGTAGCGGGGACTGAAATTGACCGCTCCAAGACCAGAAAGGTCACTATCAGTCCCCCATTCACCCAGGTACTGCTGGTCCTTAACCCCTTAAGGACCGGCCGCGCACGCATGTTGCGGTCACTTAAGGACCACAGACCATTTTTTTTTTTTTTTTTTTTGCCGCATCAGATTCCAGACTCCCCGAACGGCATGTAGCCGTGCAGGGAGCCTGGAATTCTCCTTAAGGAGCTAAGAAGGGGTAGACAATCTACTGCAGCTGCTGGAGATTACAACTCCCATCATCCCCAAATAACCATTAGTTGGGAGTGACTCTCGCTAGGAGCTTCAGTGCCCAAGGCTACCCTTGTACTATGTTATATAATTTTAGTACATGCTCATGTTATACACAATGTGAATCATGGATAACACAGATATTTAAAGGGGCAGTATACCCTAATTATAAAAATATTAGGAACAAGTGTATAGTGTAAAGCGGCAATGCTTGGAAAGGTTTCTTTTGAAAGTAATTAAAAAGATAATTTGGCATTTTTCTGAGAGCTCAAGTTCAGTATGTTTCAGGCAGGTGATGCTGTTGCTATTAAAGGCTGTTAAGAGCAGTGTCACAGACACTACTACAATGAGCTCTAAAGGGCTATATCCCATGATCATCAACACAATCTGTGACATCACCCTGCTTGAAGAAACAGTAATGAATACATAGCAATGACAGACATTGTCAGAATGCGCTGAGCTATGCTTTCACTTAAAATTAAAAGGACAACACACAAAACAAAATTGGGTTATACATGTTTAAATAGGTTTTCCAACTGGCATCTGTATAATGTAATTATATTATGTTCAATCCCTACAATCTAATCCTAAACTTCCATTTTTAAAGGGATAGTAATACTTGAAAATAAGTTTCTTTTATATTGTAGACCTTAAAAAAACTTAAAAAAAGATATATGTCTTATCTCCCAAACCTTTATGGTTTGGGAGATATTCAGAAGTAAAGTTTCCCCTGGAGTGACGTCATTGCTCCACCCTTCAGATTTGGAATCCGGTCCCGGGACCGGCTGTGCTTCTCCATAAGTGCTGATATCACCATCTATAAAAAGAATTTCTTAATTGGAATGGTCTACAAAGTGTGCTTTCAAGCCAGGCACACGTTGTAGATAGTTTCAATTAAGTAGTTCTTTTCAAACATCGAGATCTCGGCACTGCTAAAGAGCTGCCGGTTGCTCTGTGGACCGAATTCCAAATCTGTCCACTAGATGGCAGACTTGGCTGAAACAGCCAGGAAAAGAGCATTTTACTATATTTAAAATGTGAATATCTCCCAAACCATAACGGTTTGGGAGATAAAAAAAAAACATGAAAAATGATATGTCTTAAGTGCTACAATATAAAATACAATTATTTTCAAGTATTACTATCCCTTTAATGCATGTGTAGACCATTCTTGAAAGACTTTTGGTTAAAGCGGAACACCCATAAATAAAGCTGGCCCGGACTAACAGCCAAGAAACAACGCAGACCTCTTCCCATAGTGACGTCTGCACTCCTGCGCAGCCAGTCCCTTTTGGAGCCGAACAGCTCCTAGCAACGCCTCCTAGAGCAGGCTAGGACTGACAGGGTAGGCACGCAGATATCACTATGGGAAGATGTCTGCTCTGTTTCCTGTCAGTCCGGGAACAGTGTACAATTCTCAGCATCAGGTAATATTTCTAGTGACTATCGCTATTTAGCTTAAACGCTTTGTGCAGAGAGAATACTATTAAAGCGGAAGTTTAATCCGATATATAGTCGCCCTGCAATAATTAAGCAGGTAGCGACTAGGTTTATAATATATATGTTATGTCTCAAAAGTAGTGGATTATAAAGAAATCCTTTATTTTAGGAGACTGGGAGCCAGGCATCAGAGCAGACATTTTGTCTGCGCACCTGCACTGTCAGTCCCGGTCTCCACTGAGACGCATTGCAGTTACCACAAGGTAACCGGAAGGTACTGATGGCACAGGCACGCTGACTGCACTAACCTGGCCTATAGTCTCCTAAAATAAAGGATTTCTTTATAATCAGCTACATTTGAGAGAATATATCTCTCTCTATATATTATAAAGCTAGTCGTTGCCTGCTTAATTATTGCAGGGCGGCTTTATACCGGATGAAAGTTCCGCTTGAATGTATTTAGATTAGTACCCACTGCTCTATTCAGAAATGTTATCTTATTTCAGTCCATTTACAGGCAATGCATAACAAATCACTTCTTAAATAATATCAAGTCTAATAGGAACCAAAGAGCATGTGAGGTGCGCAAAAAAAAAAAAAAAAAAACTTGAAAGAATGAAAAAGTATCGAATTGTAAGGTGTTTAAATGGCAAGCAGGAGGGAAAGACCACCCTCTACACAGAATGCAGAATCAAAACATGAAGATTTAACCTAAATCCACCTCTTCACATGCCAGAAAACCTGGGAATCGTGGCTTTCTGGAAAGTGTAGTCCTTTTCCTTTGAAGTGGTTCCGTGGCTCTCTAACCATTTAAAAAACCTAGTCTCTGGGTAAAGGGGGTGGGGCGCTAAATATTGCAACTTACAAGTTGAATGAATGCACTTGCAGCCACCTAGGTGCAAACGGAGGCAAGATGTAATACAACCAAATTGTGGCACAACAGTTACCAATATTCAAATCTGGATCAGTAAAAGCAGCTGAAACAATGCCCTCCCCCAGGGGTGCAAAAAAATATACACAAAAGAGACCACCACAAGTAAATGCTACACTTACTTCTAGAATTGAGGATATAATATCAAGATAAAATATAAATCCACAATATAAATTTATCCCGAGTGATTAGCATAACATCTACCAGTGTCATAAAAAACTGATATTACGATTCAGAACAACGCTCACATTGATTTTTGTTTTTGTGTGTGTTCCGGAGTATTGACCTGGCACACATAACGGACCAGAATTTCACTGATCTGTATAGGTCACATGAGGAATAAACTAAATTCCCTCTTAGTGTAAATTATATGCAATAACAATCTATATATAACAGTGGAAATCTATGTGGTGATAGTCTAATGCACCTTAGTATCAAATACCATATGTGAACAAGGTGCACTACACTATAATTCTTATCGGAAGCAAATATAGGCATTGTTTTGCCTGCAATACAGCCCTAACGTCAATGTGACCCTGACGAATCTCTGTAAACACACAACTGGTTCAGTAGTACACGGTAATAAAACATACAATTCAGATTGGAACTCCTTTCACTGCCTGCCTTAATTAAAATAAATCTTTGATTTAAAAATATATAAAATAAATCTCTCCTAAGTTTAAAAAAAAAAAAAAAAAAAAAAAAAAAAAAGCCAATTTACAGTAAATGTGATTTTGAAAGCTTACAAAAATCACAAACGTTGTTCTTAGGCGATTATGTCCATTTAATCAAAACAGTAGGAAAAGCAAGTGATTCACATATTGTTTTATTTATGGCAGAAAAAAAAATAGCTTAGCTCATGTTTACAAGGCTTCTTATACCACCCATGCAAATCAACACATTGTATTAGGCATATCAGGCTCACTTTAATAAAATTCATAAAAGATACATCACAAAATATAAATCAAAAGCATGGTTTTGTGCCTTACCAACACTGGCAACTGAATACCAGCAACATATCTGAACTCTGCTGCTCTTTACAGTCTGTCACATTGATGAATATAGTCAAAGTGAAACAATTCTAGGACAAACCAACTGCACCACAGGGAAACAATAGTACTGAAATTAAATGGTACTTTTACAGTGATAGTAATACATTGTTAAATGCAACTAATTCTGTAGACATTTAAAAAATGAATTGAACCCAGTCTTATCTCTCAAACCTCTATGGTTTGAGAGATATACTCTTTCAAAGTTCCCCCTTCCCTCCCCTTGCACGGACATCAGCTTTCTGTGTTAGAGAAGGAGATCCTGGTCCGCAGACCGCCCTGCGGCTCTTCAGCAGAGCCATAATTGCACTAATTAGGCAGAAATACGTCATTTGAATGGTCTACAATGTGTGCTTGCAAACCAGGCACACGTTGTAGACCTTTCAAATGAAGTATTTCTGCCTATTGCGATTTTGGCTCTGCTGAAGAGCTGCAGGATGGTCTGCGGACCAGGATCTCCTTCTCTAACACAGAAAGCAGATGTCAGTGCAAGGGGAGGGAAGGGGGAACTTTGAAAGCTTATATCTCTCAAACCATAGAGGTTTGAGAGATAGGACTGGGTGCAATTAATTTTTTTAAATAACTACAGAATTAAAGTAAGTTTTAACAATGTATTATTATCACTTTAAGCCCTGAATGTTAGGTCACCAAAGAGAACTTGTAAATAAATTGGAATGATGTGCTCCAGTTGGTTTGTATTAGATGTTTTGACTTTAGGCCTATGCCCCCAAGTCACTATGGAAAAGCCACACAAGTGTCTTGGGTGTGGTAACCATGCAGACGGATATGTAAAGAATTAAGTCATGGCAACAACCAATCTTGGAGGGCTATACTATACTATAGTCCTGGAAAATGTAATATTCCTGCAAAACATCCTATCTTAATTAACACAAGCATCATATTTGTAAAAATCTAAAAGCCATATACTTTAAACATGTATGTAATGTGGCATCCTACTGTTGATGGGGATAATGCTGAAAAGCATGCTTAACTTAGAAAGGCTTCCTCCAGCTTGCAATAGAATGCAGTTGTCAATGTCAAAACCATAACAGATAATAGGCTTCTGGATCGTATATGGCCTCATTAAAATTAAAACTAAACTAGTTGGAGGGCATGGGCAACCAACATGAGGCTTGCAGGTCAAAGTGACTGCATCCCTGACCCCAGGATGTAGGCCCCCTGAGATTTCACTAAAACACTTGCTACCCAGTTATCTACCAAATGTGAACTAGTAGAATGTAACCACATGCCTTAAGTTAACATTGTGTGTAACTGATGCACTATAGTTCTCTAGTATAGTTAAACAACCCTGTATTCTCATCAACAAGAACTATAGCCTAACATTGTACTTTTGTATGAATAAACTAGCCAACAAGCTAGAATTTATCACTATTTAAAAAAAAATGAATGTATCCCTCACACAGACTTTGATTTAGAGTAAGAGAATGCTGCAGGCCACTTCAATGCTGCAGACACGTCTTGGCTGCCACTGCAGACCACACTCAGCTGCCATACAAGTCCCATGAGATAAATATAGAGGCATATGTTTGAAGGAAGTAGAAACATTCTGAGGCAAACCAAATACACAGTGGAAAAAATGAACACTACTGATTTAATTTGATTTCTGCTGGAGACCTTTATACCATTCAAGGACTTAAAAGTCCTTTAAAATGTTACTTATTCAGGATGGTGTGCTTTGTTTGCCCCAGAATTGCTCCAATGTTGTCTTTGTACATATAACTCACATGGGGGGGGGGGGCATGAAAACACGTCATAGATGCACATATTGTAAATGTACAAAGCATGATTTGTACATAAAGAAACGGATTATAGCCACTACTGGCAAGTAAGTACTTCCAGTTGAATGTATCTGTACACCGCAAGTACGACCACAATGTAAAACTGCGCAACCTGAGACCATCCAGGTGTTCAAAACTACATTTCCCATCATCCCTAGCTAGTCATTGTTGGTGTGGGAGTGATTAGAAAGCTAGCCTTGAAGAGTTTGAGAACCTCTGATTGCCTAACAAGAATGTAAACAGACCATCAGGCTCACACCATAAAAATACTCTGCCGATTAATGCAACTGTGTAAAAGCTTACAGATGAATGGGAAAACCAATCAAACTGTCAGAAGACATCAAACCTCCACCCCAACCCCCACTCCCCCAACTGCCTGTCTCTGGTCTGCAGAAATCCATTAGGCTGATTCAATTAAAATGCTCTCCTAAAGATAGAAACTGCTGTAATAGACTTGATAGAATATGGCAGTTAGCAAACTGTCTGTGGAGCTACCTTCAGAACTCTGTTATGGTGGGTTCTTCAGCAGCACATCCCAGTATTCAGGTTGTGGAATCTCCTTAGCAGATTCTTGTTCAGGCTTATACACACTCGCTGAAAAAATGCATCATTATGCTGCCAGTCTATGTACCTCTGAATAGCTCTCGCTGGCATACAGGAATACATTGCACTGACCCAAATAAAAATAGAGCTAGAGCACTCTTTTACAGTTTTTAAATGTATTGCTCAGAAATGTGAATAATGTATCATTCATACTGCACATACAAATGTGACAAAAATAAATAAAATCAAACTTGTATATGCCAGCAATTGCAGAAGATTGGTCACTGTGTTGTAAACACTTTCTAAAGCACTGTAAATACCATAGAGCAGTTGTCCTTGGGGACAAGCAACAAGTCTCAACTTCTGTACAGGTGGGATTACTTAACACCTTAAGGACCCATTATGTGCCAGGACTGTCACAGCAGATCGGCACTTAAGGACTAGTGCTGGTCCTGCCACAACATAGAATTCAGGGAATCCACTGGGCAAAAACTATTAAATAAAAAAATGACCCAAGGTCCTTAAAGGGATAGTAATGTTTCACAATAAAAAAGAGAAATAATGGAATGTGTTATTTCAATACAGTCAGAGTTGAAGTTCAAGAGTAATTGAATGATGAATTAGCCCCCTCCCACCCCTTTTACTGATGTAACACTGCTCACCAAAGAGCAGCAAGACTGTCCGGATGGATTGCAGAGAGGGACATTCTTCAGTGAGCATAAGGAAAAACCTGTCAAGGGGGTCAGAGTTTTCCTTATGCTCACAGTAAGAAAATTGTTCCGTACGGCAACCTGTCCAGTCAAGAGACCAGATTCCACATCAGAGATGAGCAGTGTCACACTAGGTAAAAGGGGTGGGAGGGAGAAAATAAGGTGAAATTTACTCACCGATATTTGGTTTTCCTCTGTGTCCGTCCACGGCAGGAAATCAATGGGTTAGCTCCGCCTCCCAGCTGGTAGGACCAATTAACAACTCTTAAAAGAGACTCCTGGGAAATAGGATTCAGTTAAACTTTTGTCCAAGCTGTAGGAGAGAAACATGTTAGTATATACAATAAATCCAATATTCCTTCCCAGAAATTTAAACATACTCTCAAATAAACATAACACCCCCTAGCACATTTACTGAGAAATATGTCCAGATGGGTGTCCCAAATATGGGAGGGTGTGCCGTGGACGGACACAGAGGAAAACCAAATATCGGTGAGTAAATTTCACCTTTTCCTCTGTGTCCTTACCACGGCAGGAAATCAATGGGATTTCCCAAAGCAGTAAAACTAGGGAGGGATACTACCTCAGACAGGCACCACCGCCTGAAGGACCTTTCTGCCAAACTTCGCATCGGCTGAGGCCTGGACGTCAAGTCTATAGTGCCTGATAAAGGTTGACAAGGAAGACCAGGTTGCTGCCTTGCAAATTTCCTCTGGTGAGGCTACTGCCTTCTGAGCCCAGGAAGTTGAAATTGCTCTAGTAGAATGTGCTTTAATACCTACTGGAGGATCTTGACCAGCAGTCATATACGCCAATTTGATGCAATCTCTGATCCATCTGGCTATAGAAGGTTTGGAAGCAGCGGAACCTTTGAATTTCCCAAAGAAATGGACAAATAATGATTCTGACTTGCGAAAGGATTTTGTCCTTTCAAGGTAGGTAGACAGGCATCTGACCAAATCTAGATTGTGAAATATCTTTTCCTTGGGATGCTTAGGATCTGGACAGAATGAGGGTAAAACAATCTCCTGGCTAAGGTGGAATTCAGATGACACCTTACATCTGAAGGATGGTCTAGTTCTAAGTACCACCTTATCTTGGTGGAAAGATGTGTAAGGAGGTAAACAGGAAAGGGCCTGTAATTCACTAACTCTTCTGGCTGAAGTGATAGCCGTTAAAAAGGTTGTTTTGAGAGTCAGATTTTTTACTGAAATTGATTGCAGGGGTTCAAAGGATTCATGGGATGCCAGTTGAGTGAGAACCAAATTCAGGTCCCATGCCGGAATGATTTCTCTAATGGTAGGTTTGATCTTAGTAATAGCAGTCATGAACCTTTTAACAATATATTCCTCTGAAAAAGGGGTAGCCAAAACTGCTGATAGAGCAGAAAGTTGGACTTTTAATGAAGAGGGTTTTAATCCTTTCTTAAAACCCTCTTGCAGAAAATCCAGGATGGTGCTGGAAGAAATATCTTTTCTGGATAGCTGCTTCTCAGAACACCATTTGTAAAAAATGGACCAAATTCTATAGTAGATCCTAGAAGATGATGAACGTCTTCCTGAAATAATGGTGTCTGCAACCTGAGAGGAGATATTTCTTAACCTGAGTGATCTCCGCTCAGCCTCCAGGCCGTTAGCTTCAAGAAGGAAGGGTTGGAGTGAAGAATGGGACCCTGGGATAATAGATCTGGAAGGAGAGGCAAGGGAAACGGAGGTAGGATGGACATCCTCACAAGATCCGCATACCAAATTTTTCTGGGCCAGTCTGGAGCAATCAGAATGATCTGGGCCTTGTCCCTTCTGGTCTTCTTTACTACTTCTGGCAGAAGAGGCAGAGGAGGGAATATGTAAGCCAACTGGAACTTCCAGGGAAACTTGAGAGCATCCTGCCCCAACGCTCTGTGGTTCCTCCACCTGGAATAGAACAGCTGACACTTGTTGTTCTTGTCTGACGCCATCAGATCCACTACTGGATGACCCATGATGGATGTTATGGTCTGGAAGACTTTGTCCTTTAAGGACCACTCGCCTGGATCCAGAGTTTGACGACTTAGGAAATCTGCCTGGGAGTTTAGAGACCCTGCTAGATGAGATGCTGATAGGTGGGACACATTTAGCTGAGCCCAATTTAGGATCTTTCTTGCTACAGCATTCAAACTGTGACTTCTTGTCCCTCCTTGATTTAAAATGTAACTGACTGCAGTTGCGTTGTCTGATCTGACACAAACCGCTTGTCCCTTCAGGATTTTGCTGAAATGCTTGAGTGTCCTCCATATGGCTTCCAACTCTAAGAGATTGATGTGGAACTTGCTTTCCTTCTGAGTCCAGAGGCCTTGAACCGTCTTTTGGTTGTAAATGCCTCCCCATCCTGTGCTGCTTGCATCCGTGGTGACTATGTGCCATGTGGGATCCAGGATGGTTCTTCCTTTCTGAAGATTTTTGTTTCTGAGCCACCAAGTCAGTTCTATCTTTGTGGCTTGCTTTAGGTGGATTAGCTGTGAGAAATCTCCTGGACGCTTTCTCCAACTTGTCAGGAAGTTGTCCTGAGTTCTTCTGACATGGAATTTTGCCCAAGGAACTATGTGTACTGCTGAAGATAGGTTGCCCAACAGTTTGGAGAAGTCTTTTGCTGTGTGCATCCTTTTTTGAAGGAAGTTTTGTACTCTGGATCGAATTCTGGCTTGTCTCTCCTCGGATAGACTGGTAAGACCCAGCTGAGTGTTGAACTGAATGCCTAGAAACACTAGATCCTGGGATGGGATCAGCTGGCTTTTCTGATGATTGATGACCCAACCTAGCTGAGACAGAAACTGTAGACAATGATGAGTACTTTGAATGGCTTTCTCTCTGCTTTCTTCTATGAGGAGAATGTCGTCTAGATAAGGTATTAACCTCATACCTTCTTTCCTTAGTGTTGCCATGACTGGAGCTAGGACTTTGGTAAAGACTCTGGGGGCAGATGCCAATCCGAAAGGAAGAGTCTTGTACTGGTAATGTTTTCCAAAAATCGCAAACCTCAAGAACCTTCTGTGGGATGATAGAATAGGAATATGATGATAGGCATCCTTCAGATCTATCTTTGTGAGAAAGGCTTGAGGAGGAATCACCCGGATTACTGATGCCGGGGTTTCCATCTTGAACCGTTGTGTCTTGATAAATGAATTGATCCATTTGAGATCTAGAATCATCCTTAAACCACCCGAGGATTTCTTTACTGGAAAAAGAATTGAATAAATTCCAGAATGCCTCTGGTCCAGAGGCACCTCCTCTATAACATGGGCTTCCAGAAGATCCTTGATCATTTGAACCACTTTGATCCTGAGACCTCTGTTCGTTACTTGGGATGTCATGAATCTTGATATGGTTGGGACAGAAAGAAATTCTAAGGGGTATCCCATCTCTACTATTTTCAGAACCCATTGATCTGTCTGGATCATTTTCCAAGATTCTAGGAACTGACCCAGTCTGCCCCCAACTGGGAGTAGAGATGGGGCCCTGTGCTCTTCATTGCGATGGTTTAGGGAACTGACCCTTTTTGGGAAATTCCCTTCTGGATCCACCTCTGGGATTTGGTACAGGACCTCTCTTCTTCTGGTCATAGCTCCGTCCTGGTCTGTATTTGCTTGCTTCCCCAAAGGATTGCTTGCGAAACCCTGAGGACTTGGAGAAAGGAGATCTGTTCCTTCTATCTTGAGGCAGGAAGGTACTCTTTCCTCCTGAAGACTTCTTGATGATCTCTTGTAGACGATCCCCAAATAACATTTCACCAGAGAAGGGTAAGGATACTAGACGGTTCTTGGAAGAAGCATCTGCCTCCCATGCTCTAATCCATAAGGCTCTTCGTGCCACTACTGAAAGGGCTGATGATCTGGCTAGTAGTTTAATGACGTCCAGTGACGCGTCACAGGAATAATTGACCGCGTCTTTGATGGAAGCAACCTCTTTCAATAGTCTGGAGCGGGATACTGAAGAATCAATTTTTTCTTCTAATTCAGTCAGCCAAATTCTAAGGGAACGAAACATACATGCCAAGGCCGTGGCTGATTTCAGATTATTACCAATGGCTGCAAACTGCTTTTTCAAGGCACTGTCAGCTCTTTTGTCCATGGTGTCTTTCAATGTAGCTCCATCTTCTAATAATATGGTGGTCCGTCTTGAAATCTGAGCAATGGCTGCATCAATTTTAGGAGGAGAGGTCCATGTTGCAGTTTCTTCATCAGAAAAGGGGAACATTCTTCCAAAACGTCTGGACATGGCTGATCTGCGATCTGTCAGTCCCCATTCACCTTTAATTGTGTCTTGAATGGACTTGTGCACAGGGAATACCAGAGCAGGCTTCTTATGACCTATAAATGCTGCATCCATAATATCCAATTCTTTCTGAGTATCGGAAAGGCCTAGCGTTTTTCTAACAGATTTAAGAAGACCCTCCAATTTCTCCAGGCTAAACGAACCACTTTCTTCTGTTAACTCTCCTTCTTCAATGGATGAGGCAACAGAATCTATATCCATAATACTGCCTTCATCTTCTATCTCATGCATAGCAGAAGTACCTTCCTCTGGATCTGATGCTCTATGCCTCTTCCTGGATGATTCCTGCATTGCAGAGAAAGTCTCCTGCATAGAAGACCTCATCCATCCAAGAAAATCCTGGAATTGAGCAGGAATCTCAGTGTTGGCTACTTTCTTCATGCAAGCTAGGCATAGCTTAGCAGAATCTGAGGCAGAGAGCTTAACATCACAGCCTGCACAAGTCTTAGACTTGGTGGTAGGCTTGTCCTCTTTGGGAGTCACTGCATCTGTAGCTGTTTTAGTCTTATCAGCAGAAGATGATTTAGGAGCAGCAGACATGGTACTTAATCAAAGGATACAGATAAAGCATCAAATCAGCATAAGGACTGAAGATCACTCACCTAATGGAAGCTCTACATCTGTGGAACAGGGTCTTTTATCCTCCAGGATGCTGCCATGCTGAAGAGACGCCGAAAACGCCGAAACCGGAAGTGCGTTCCACCGGTGGAACGCATCGGGCCGAACTTCCGGTTTTGGCTCAAAATAGAAACGCCGACTTCCCGCGCGCCCTCTTCATACCGGATGAAGAGAGAAGCGTGCTAGAGGCAAGGCAGTGCTGTGCGGATAAGAAATGAATGCTCCATGGTCCTCAGGGACCTATTAAGGTATGAGGACCGCAGTGCTCCCAGTAATGTGTCCAGCGTTTGCAGGCTGGACACATGGAAGAGAAAATAACAAACAGAAAAACTTTTTTAAGTCAGGAGACCAATGGCCTCCGTCTACCAGCTTGGTAGGACCAAAGAAAAACTGAATCCTATTTCCCAGGAGTCTCTTTTAAGAGTTGTTAATTGGTCCTACCAGCTGGGAGGCGGAGCTAACCCATTGATTTCCTGCCGTGGTAAGGACACAGAGGAAAAATCAATTACTCTTGAACTGCAACTCTGACTACTGAAATAACACTCTCCAAGGACCAAATACTATGAATATTAATTGGAGCTGCTGTTTATGTGAAACATTACTATAGCTTTAAATGTCGGTCACAAGCTGTGCTGCTGGCTAAGGGTTTAACCTTCAAGGATTTGAAGGATGTGCAACACATTCTTTGTATTGCATGGTATACCCATCTGATCTTTGAAGGGTTATAAAATGAGCCTCTAATTAGCTCTTGTTTAAAGGGATAGTAATACTTCGTTTTAACTTTATTTTATTTTGTAGGCATTAAAAAAACATGAAGAATGATATAAGTCTTATCTCTCAAACCTGTATGGTTTAAGAGATATTCACAAAGTATCCCCCCCCTGTTCAACCAGATCAGAAGGGAGATGCCCAGGTAGACTGCAGAGAGGGACAATCTTCAATTAAGATAAGGGAAAAAGCTGAAAAACTTGTCAAGGGGGGAAGGGCTTTCATTGTTTTCATACAAAGAAAATTGTCCCCTTCTGTTATCTGTCTGGTCATACAACCTGATCCACATCTGAGAAGAGATTGCTTACAGTAGGTAAAAGGGGCGGGGAGGGGAACTTTGCTTGTGAATATCTCAAACCATAAAGGATTGAGAGATAAGACATATCATTCTTCATGTTTTTTTAATGCCTACAAAATAAAATAAAGTTAAAACTAAGTATTACTATCCCTTTAAGCAGGGAAAGACATGGCCTGATAGTCATACCTGGGAACTCTCCGGATTTGCCCCGGAGACTCCGGTTCTGACAGAGATTTACCGGGTCTCCGGGGCAGAGGCTTATTCCTCCGGATGTGGGGAGTTTCTATTGAAACTCTACCCACTTACACTCTTCCTCCCGCTGTTCCTCTGTCCCCAGCCTTCTGTGTGACATTTTTAACCCTTTGAGTGCCAGAGTAGCACTCTGTACCACTCTGAAACTCAAAGGGTTAAGCAACCCCCCCCCCCGCTCGCGTCAAGCCCCGCCCCTTTTTGACGCGATTAGCGTCATTTTTGAAACCCCCTGCTGAACAGAGGACTCCCCTCCGGGTAGCCCTCAGGTGGAAGTTCCCAGGTATGCTGATAGTCCATGAGGTCAGCTAAAAGACACTGGCATAGAGAACAGGTAATCTTAAAATGGCATTAACCCTTTGAGCGCCAGATAGGTAATGTTTTGGATACCTCTCTGGCACTCAAAGCATTAACACCCACACCCCCACACCCACACGAGATGCACATTCACCTCCAATTTCCTTTTCCAGTCAGCATTTTCTATGTAAAAGTAAGCTTGCAGTCAGTAGAACAAAGCAGATAATTGCCTGAAACGAACAGCACCCCCTAATATGTGTAGGACTTCTATTAAATAAACTACTTTATTACAGTAAAGGCAGACATTATGCACTACCTATAACAAGATGTCAAATGATGGTCTTGCAGCAGGTCTGAAAAGTGCAGGTTTGGGGATTATTATTTCTGTTGGTCTGTGGAATGGTACAGTTAGAAAGAATTTATGCTAGACAGTTAAGTGCCACTTGTATGTTACATTTTGTTCAAATGGCTTTAAAACACATGCTGGCTACTTGCAGGTTGAAATACTGCAGACCAGAGCATTCCTGCTCATCTCAAACACACTGCAAAGAAACGAGAGAGAGAGATGTTTCACATTTAGGGGATTGAAGGCAAGTAATTCTGACTTCACACCACTGATCTACCTTGTTCAGAAAAACACATTTCAATATCAAGGGGCAGTAAACAAGTTAACGTTTAAAGATTACCTGTAAAAGTAATCACTGGCCACGATAACTTAAAATATACAACTCCCTGTAAGAGACTTATAAACCCTTGTAATTTAGCCAAATATAACAGGATTAAAATGATATCAATGCTTTCTAAAACCTTTCATTTTAGTTAGCAATTTAAGAAAGTGACTGATTTCAGTCACTCATAAAACACTATCATTTTGTCAGTTATTTAACGGATTACGCCTTTACATGACATCAGCCTCCTCTCCGTGAAAAGGCCTGGGTAGTTTGAGAAAAATGTGGTCCTTTAATCTGTAAAATCAAATATAACTTTACTAGTTGAACAGCCTGTGTACACGGACCACATTACCAGGCAGCAACAACCGCAGTGCAGTCATGCACAGTAGAGACTGGCCGTGCCGTGGCTGATAACGGAGCGGGGATCTCCAAATTCAGACCATAGTCCTCTCTAAGCACCTTCTGCGCGCAGAGGACGACTACGGTCTGAATTCGGAGCCCCCAGCTGCGTTATCAGCCTCAGTGAGGGTAGACTGTACTGCGCATGACTGCAGCGCACGCAGCTGTCTGTATCGAGCATGACAGCTTCTGACATACAGTAATTATATAGGATGGGAATTCTCATGTGTCCCTTATGATGCAGCTGGTTTGCTCAAGAAATTATCCCGTTTAACATCACCAATATAGGACAAAATACACTATACAGAGAGATTAGACCTCAAAGCATTTTATTCTCTTCATTTGAGACAACCATATAAACCAAAAGAAATTCAGACAAAAAGCATGGCCCTAAGTTTGAACGAGTCTGGGGCTGAGTTATATCAATCTAAAGGTGGATGTGTGTGCAGAAAGCATGTAGTATTTTAACCATCTCATAGATTAACCAGAAGAACAGTTCTATAATATTGCTTTTGTGATTTTTATTATTTTTTTTATTTATTAAGGAGACCGTAAAGGGTGTGGGTAAAGGATTATGCAAGTACTAGTGTAAAATCCGGTGTACATGGTCCAAGGTCCGGGTAATGTTAACCCTTTGAGTGCCAGAGGAATACACAACGCATTGTGATGCGTACACCTCTGTCACTCAAAGGGTTAAGGCACCACTACCTCACTGCTCCATGCAATGCAGTCTTGCATTGCCTCACTCACGCGATGCAATTATGCGCAGTAGAGACTGCCCAAAGGTGGGCAGTCTCTATTGAGCATGACTGCATCGTGACAAACATCCTAGCGATTATATAGGATACGGTGTTCTGGCCGTTATGGGAACAGTTCCCATAGCTTAAAACTCCCCCCCCCCACACCACACACACTTTCCTTTTCTCTGTTCACTTGAGACGTGATCTGCAGGGCTAGGTGATGCCAACTTCATTCAGTGCTTATGCGAGAGGAAAAAACATCACTTTCCTCCCCACTGAAACCCAGTGACAGCAAACTCAAAGACAATAGATTGAAATGGTTACGACAGAAGTCTTCCATAAGTGAAATGGTGATGTCACTCAGCCCTGCAGATCACAGGGAGCTACAGGGTGACTAAAGGGGAAATAGAATAGTTTTAGGCTATGGGAACTCTGATACCACAGCTATAAGGGCACAACTTGTGCATAAAGCGGTTTATACTGACCCTTTAATTTCTAGAATCTGCACTTTTAGATCATTCACACCAATAGAAACATGGTCCTTACCTGTATCTGAATCTTTCTGATCGCCATTTGTTCCAACTGAGAAAGGCAATTTTCTTTTTGTGGTTTTCTCTTTCACCTCTTTCGCTCCATCACATCGATCCAATTTTGGAGTCTTGTTTAGGGAAACTTTATCTTTATCCTATAAAATGTGAGTGGGCACAAACATCTGATTAAACGCCATCATATTTTCTCACAAGTAACAAATTTTATGAACAAATGAACTCCTCTCTTACTCTGTTCCACACAGCCCTGATTCACCACCCTGGGAGCCTTATGCACTAAAATAAAAAGGAGCAATTCTGGAACAACCGGCAATAGAGAGGCAAATAAAACACGCCAACTACAATGTGTCTGAGAACGCTAGAATTCAATGTGGTAAGAGACATTCAGAAGGGATTTCTGTTCCCTGTGGTGTAGTTGGTTGTATCCAGAATTGCTCCTCTCCTTTTGTGCACAAGGGCCCTTTTGGTGCAGTTCTGATCAAACCAACTACAATATAGGAGACTGATACAACATTTCTAAATTCTCATTTATTTAAATTGGCCTTTTAACCTCTTGAATACTTGGAAGATATCCAAAGGATTGCACCTCAATGCACTGGAGACTTTGGTAGCATTCAAAAAAGATAAAAGCCCCATATAAAGCCTCAGGAATTGTCATCTTTCCTCTGGTGCAGTACATTGGCTCCAGAACTTCACTCATTCAGTCTGCTCAATTGCATCTCTAGTGCTCCATCTCAGAGCAGACTGAAGACCAATAGTGTTATACCCTACACACAGGTTATCTGTTCCTCAAGGGAATTTTTTAATACAAAGTGTAGCAGAGATGAAATAAAAGCTCCATTTAAAGCGGAACTTTCATCAGATGAATATAAAACCTTAAATCATAACTACATTAGCAATATGCATAGACAGTTGTCTTTTGAAGAATAATTGCTGCATTAAAAATAGGACCTTTTCAGCAGGCAGGCACCAGCAGAGATCTTGCAGCAGGCGCTCTCTGCACCTGCGCTGTCAGCCCCTTCTGGTGCTTTAAAGTGATAATACTTGCAAATTACTAATCCCCATATTGTAGCTTTGTTAAAAAGAAACATATTGCCCCTAGTGTCATCTCTCAAACCCTTATGGTTTGAGAGATGATAGCGCTCAAAGTTCCCCCCTCCCTCCCCCTTCCCTGACTAAACGCTGAAAGTGGACTGCAGGGATATCCGGTATTACTTGCATCAGGCGGCTCTGCATCATTGCCAAGATCGCGTTTATTAAATAAAAAAAAAAAAAAAAAAATCTTTTCACTAAAACGGTCTTCTACGTGTGCTTGGAAACCAAGGTTTGGGGGAGCTACGGGACCCAATTTTAAACAAATATTGAATTTTCACATCTTGCTTAACTGGTGCAATGTCTCAGTTGGGTCTATGTAACAGTGCTCCACCTTAAAATTTCCCCCCAAAAGTGTATATTTTTGGAAAGTAGACACCCCAGGCTCTCATTTTATGTATGTTTTCACATCTTTTATGAAGCTATTTTACCACCAATCCCTCGTAAATCTTGATGTAAGTTAAACAAAAAAAAACAAAACACTTTTTCACACTTAGACTTCAATGTTGACGTGAATTTCAAGCACATGATAGGTGAAGATTTTATAAACTGCATTGATTAGTGTTCAGCTCTTTCTTCTGAGTAGGTAATGCCCAATATGAATAGGTGTGTCAAGGTTTGGGGGAGATAAAAAAAATGGTGCTCAAAACTACTCCACATTCCAAATGAGGCCTAACAAAGCATTTATATAGAGAAAAATTATATTTGCATCCCATGGAAGTATACATTCCCCTTTTTAAACGGACAGTACCCTATTGGCTCTTACAGCAGCTGAGCATTTTCAATTTTAGCTAGCTTAACTGCATGTTTGCAGATTTTACTACATTCTTTATTAAAAGGATGCAACTGACCTTTCTGACAGTTTAAAAACCTTTTTATTTCTCATTTCACTGCAAGACTCAAAGTCACATTGGTCTTCATTTGCCCCTACTGCATTTATTCACCAATAGTATATATTTAGCAAAGAGCATTTATAAGATATTCAAACTTTTTTGTGCATTTTATCTAGGAATATGACATCCCATTGAATGTCCTTACATACTGCTTTTTGCATTATACAATTAGCCTTTTTAAACTTGAAATTTATGAGAAACCCATTAACTAGCGTTTAAAGGGATAGTATTGCTTTTATTTAACAAATATTAATATTGTAGAGATTACAAATAGTAGTACAATGAGCTATGTCCCATCTCTCAAACATTTATAATTTGAGAGATCTAAGTATGTAAAGTTCCCCCCTCCCTACAGTTTCAAAGAAGTCTGCCCTCTAGCTGAGATGATAATGATCCAGGTCCCAGGACAGTCCTGCAGCTCTTCAGCAGAGCCGAAAGAGAGAGAGAAATAAATACTTCAATTGGAACAGTCTACAAAGTGTGCTTGCAAACAAGGAGCACTTTGTAGACAGTTCCAAGGAAGTATTTATTTCTGTATTGCGCTATTTCAGCTCTGCTGAAGAGCCGCAGGATGGTTCCATAACCAGGATCTGTTTCTGTCCCAAAGAGCTCCGACTATGAAAAGGGTGGGAGGGGGGAACTTTACATACTTTAATCTCTCAAGCCATAAATGTTTGAGAGATAGGACATAGCTCATTGTACTAATATTTTTAATGTCAACAATATTAATATTTGTTAAACAATAACAATAATATCCTTTTAACCAAAACATTCAAAAGATGCCATACTGTGGTCACTTCTGCCTAAATGTTCCCTTACCTGTATATGGTTTAGAATTGCAGAATTGTTTGAAGCCACTAGGACAAGCTACACCCCTTTTCTAGCTGGTTCCTCTATTAGTTGGGACATGAAATAGAGATTGAACATATTTAGAAAATTATTTCCCTTTGTTCTGTTGGAAGTCATTTCTCCAGTCAATTTCAGGGCAGTTTAAATCTCCCATTACGATTCTATTTCCTGACTGAGAAGCCTTTTCCATTTGCAGAAGCAGCTGGACTTCTTCAAACTCTCCAATATTATCTGGCTTGTAGCATATTTCCATTGTTTTTTTTTGTTTTTTTTGTTTTTTTATTATTTATGCCCTCAGTATGTATTTCAACCCAGAGAGCCTCTACATTTTTACTGGACCCTTAATTAATATATTTCGCATACCCCCCTCCCCTTTTATTAACACAATCCCTCCAAAATGTGACTAAACCTATAGACTTCCCACCAGTCATGTCTACCATCGAACCAGGTTTCAGTCACACCAGTCAGATCACACTGTTCATTCATTGCAATCAGTTCCAAAAGGACTAAACTGTTTTCTAAAGACATGCTGTTCGATGGTTTAGACTAGCAAGGATAGTGGGATTTGAATATTTAATATTGGGAGGACCAAACAATTTTAAAGTACAGCGTGGCAAAACAGAGAAAGAGTGGCCTCCCCTGGCATTGTCTTGAGATATTCTAACCAACCCAAATCCTCTCCCTTCATGCCTAGGCTTCTGCATATACTGCAGACTCATTATACAAGCCTTAGTTTCTGTAGTGAGCAAGCATTTATTTATTTCATTACATTTGGGCTCTTATCTACTAGATACTATTTGTATTCTTTTTATCCTTTGCAATATTTTTAACCAAAAAATCCTTGTGGAAGATCTACCTGGGCAGCCTACCTAGACAGGTATCGCTACAGTTTCCATAACGTACACTAGGCTCTGATAATTTGGGGGATTGTTTGGATCTTACTTTTTCAGAGCTCTGTCCTGTCTTGTTCTCTGGACTTTTGAATGCCATATTTCTTCTGTTCCTGCTGATCAACACTAAAGCCTTTCGTTGTGCTACTGGATGCATTCCAGAAGAACTCAAGGAGAAGTATTTGTAGAAGAAGCTTGGCTTCCTTTAAGCCATACCTTGAGTGAAATTGAGGACTTCGATTCTTACTTGTAAGACGGATAGGAAAAGCATGATTTTTTTTTTTTGTACTGTAAATTGTAGGACTATAGGATTAATACACAGCCTGCAGCACATGATGCAGAGTTTGAGGGATACAAACTATGCTGTAAAATGAGTGGACTTCTCATTTGTAGAAAATAAAAAACATGTTTACTCTTGCAGCAGCTGAGTGACTGCACACGGCTGTGAAGTCTATCAGTACTATTAAATTTTTCTCTAAAGTAGTTTCCCATTTAATGTATATGTAGTATGTTTGTTTATATAGCCCAAAAGCATAACCTTACATTTATCTGTATTAATAAAAGGAGAAGGATGGCACAGTGCAAGATTCTCAGTCTTCAGCCACCCCGTCCCGAGCGGATAAACACACCCCGGGAAAGCAGTAAGGAGGAGATATTCATTTCCTATGATATACAGAGGGGTGTCATTTTGACAGAAGTTGGACCCTGGCCACTCTTGTCAAAATGTCTGCAAGGAGCGCTCTCAAATTCCTTATTCCAAAAAACACAACAAAACATGGCTGACTCTCGTGCCTCCACTAACCCTCACAGTCTCCAAGAGAAAGCCACGACCATATGCATGATGTATTGCTCCTCATGCCTCCATGGGCACATAGGTCTTGTGTGTTTGTGTTCTCTGTGCACAAGCTTCCTGCAGCATGATGATGAGCCTGCACTGGAGGCTCTTTCACTGGGGCCAATCGTCATGTAAGTTACTTCCACCAGAGACAAGAACAGCCTCACGGCCCCAATCTCGGTACAGTCTTCCTAAATATACATAACAGCTATCCAGCACAAAGCACAGCAAATTAAGCAAAATGTAACCCTCTGAGTCAGCGGGGTATGCAATGCATTATTTTGCAATGCATTGCGTATCACTTGGCCAATCAAAGGGTTAATATGCATCCTCACCTCCCCCACTTTGCCAATTGTCAATACAAGCAGCCGGACGCAGTATATCCCCGCAGTCTCAAATCAGAGCTCAAACAGTACAAGTAGCAGAGTACCCCTCCAATCCACACATTTTAGCCACTGAAAGGGTTGTCACTGTGTTCCAATTATGCACGCTGGAACTAATTTACATTAATATGTCCTATTCTAAATGTAAATATGTATCTGGGTGCTACAGCCATTTGATTTTACGTATATAATATTCACTGCAATTAAATATTGTCACTAAACATAATGCAATACTGTTATTTTAATTGCATAAACCTAACACTTCTACTTTTCCTCCCCTCTCTCAAGTTTTAGGTTGAGTGGTTGCTCAGCAACCGCACAATCCCCTGTACCTTCCTATCCACTACTCTCTATGGGTGTGTGTTTGCAAACATTTCAGTGCTACACAGCTATCCAATACACTGGATAGCTCATTGCCACTGAAATGGATAATATTTCAGTGCCACAGACCTATCTAATTATCTAATGCATTGGATACCTCTGCCACTGAGTTAACCCTTTCAGTCCCAAAGAGGTATTAAATACACTGGATACTTCAGTTCCACTGACAGGGTTAACCCTCAGACCTATCCAATGCATTCCACACCTCTTTGCCACTGACAGGGCACTCAGATGGGTTATGCGGGTGTCTGTGTACATGTATTAACCATTTCACTGCCACATACCTATCCAATGAATTGGATACCTGTTTGCCACTGAAAGGACAGTCAAAATGTTCACAACTTCACTGTTGCACACATCCAATGTATTGGGATAAGTCGTAGCCATTTGAAGGCAAGGTCACACCCACAGACTTATCAAATGCATTGCATACCTCTTACACTGAAAGTGTTAACCCTTTCACTGGCAGATGGCTCCCCAACCCACAGGTTATTTCTTTAACAGAGTGTCAGAGGCGTATGCAACACATTGCTATACGATGGGATGTGTACCCCTCTGGCACTCAGGCGGTTAACCCTTCCAATGGTAGGAGTCCATTCGAAGACATCCAGCAAGGCTCACACAGCGGCAAAGGTAGCGGCTGCAATTCAAGCATGCCACACTGTTGTAGTATTACCATATGTAACACTTTGAATGAACTATACAACACATTGCAAACAATGTGTTGCATACTCCAGTGCCACTCAAACTGTTAGCACACTGGCAACTCTGTGCAAAACACTGCTAGTCTACATTAAAAAGGCATCTGCCACTTCTCTCCCTACTAAGTTTACCTAAATCCTTCTACAAAGAAATATCCTTCTCTGTATGTATTTCCTTACACAGCTTAGTGTCATCAGCAAAGATTGAGACATTACTTTCGATTACCACCCCAGATTAACAAATTAAAGGGACGGTAATGTAAAAAAAAAAAAAAAAAAAAAAAAAAAAAATCCAGTTTTTTAGCCTTTAACCCTTTCAGTGCCGGAGGCTCGGGCCATTTCCTGTACCCTGCAGGCCAGACACATTTTCAGCATTTTTGCTATCCTTCTGTTTACGCTTGATTTCCTCTTGGGATTTTTAGTTAAATATGGAAAACTATATATTGTTTTTTTCAGAAGGAATTGAGCTTTCTCATGGTACCTTACATGAACAGAATTTTGCATCGTGCAAAAATCTATGATGTCATAATGACAAAAAAAAGTGAAAATTTACTAATTTTGCTAAAATCACATACTATGTATCAAATATATTTACCTTGATTGAAAAAGTTTCAATTATTTGAAAAAGCCCTGAGTCCCCCGAGTAAAAAAATACAAAATTTGTATAGTTTTACCTACGTCCATGGCTAGCGTAGAGCCCTAATCACCAGCAGCGCAAAATGACATTTTCAACTTTATAAGCTAAAATGCGCATTCTAGGGTTTTTGTGGTAAAACTACCCTAAAACAGTGGAATAACTATATAAAACTATATATTTCTGAAAAGTAGACAACCTGCCGCATCTAATGAGGGGTAACTTACCTTCTTGCCCCAAGCCTGTTGTGCACAAATGCTTCCAGAAGGTGGCACTATAGGAAAAAAATGGCATTTTCTTACATTTCTGCCCCTTCATCTGTATGAAAATCTGTGAAAACCATGGAATTTCCAACTGTATTCATTAGCTAGTGCTCTTAGGAGAAAAATTACACCTCATTGGTATGAGTTCCCCTACCTTAGTGGGCGCTACACGTACCAAACTACACCTATTGCAACCACTAATTTTTCTAACATTTTCTCAAACATTACTTGTCTGTACAAAAATGGTTATAACAACTAGAGAAGTGAAGAAAGGGCACACAAACCATACCATTTTGGAAAGAAGACAACCTGCCGCATCTAATGAGGGGTGAATTGCCTTCTTACCCCAAGCCTGTTGTGCCCAAATGCTTCCAGAAGGTGGCACTATAGGAAAAAAAATGGCATTTTCTTACATTTCTGCCCCTTCAAATGTACTGAAATCTGTAAAAACCATGGAATTTCCAGCAGTATCCATTAGCTAGTGCTCTTAAGAAAAAAATGACACCCCATTAGCATGAGTTGACCTACCTCAGGGGGCGCTATAAGTGCAAAACGACACCTAATACAACTTCTAATTTTTCTAACATTTTCTCAAACATTACTTGTCTATACAAAAATGGTTATAACAAATACAGAAGTGAAGAAAGGGTACACAAACCATACCATTTTGGAAAGAAGACAACCTACCGCATCTAATGAGGGGTGACTTGCCTTCTTACCCCAAGTCTGGTGTGCACAAATGCCTCCAGAAGGTGGCGCTGATGAAAAAAAAAGGCATTTTCTTACATTTCTGCCCCTTCAAATGTACTGAAATCTGTAAAAACCGTGGAATTTCCAGCAGTACCCATTAGCTAGTGCTCTTAGGAGAAAAATGACACCCCACTTGCATGAGTTGTCCTACCTCAGGGGGCGCTATAAGTGCAAAACGACACCTACTACAACTTCTAATTTTTCTAACATTTTCTCAAACATTACTTGTCTATACAAAAATGGTTATAACAAATACAGAAGTGAAGAAAGGGTACACAAACCATACCATTTTGGAAAGAAGACAACCTACCGCATCTAATGAGGGGTGACTTGCCTTCTTACCCCAAGTCTGGTGTGCACAAATGCCTCCAGAAGGTGGCGCTGATGAAAAAAAAAGGCATTTTCTTACATTTCTGCCCCTTCAAATGTACTGAAATCTGTTAAAACCATGGAATTTCCAGCAGTACCCATTAGCTAGTGCTCTTAGGAGAAAAATGACACCCCACTGGCATGAGTTGTCCTACCTCAGGGGGCGCTATAAGTGCAAAACGACACCTACTACAACTTCTAATTTTTCTAACATTTTCTCAAACATTACTTGTCTATACAAAAATGGTTATAACAACTACAGAAGTGAAGAAAGGGTACACAAACCATACCATTTTGGAAAGAAGACAACCTACCGCATCTAATGAGGGGTGACTTGCCTTCTTACCCCAAGTCTGGTGTGCAAAAATGCCTCCAGAAGGGGGCGCTAATGAAAAAAAAAAGGCATTTTCTTACATTTTTGCCCCTTCAAATGTACTGAAATCTGTGAAAACCATTGATTTTTCAAATGTATTCTTTAGCTATGGCTCTTAGGAGAAAAGTGACACCTCATTCGTATGAGTTCACATACCTTAGCGGGCGCTACAAGTACAAAACTACACCAACCTCTAATTTTTCTAACATTTTCTCAAACATTACTTGTCTATACAAAAATGGTTATAAGAACTAGAGAAGTGAAGAAAGGGTACACAAACGATACCATTTTGGAAAGAAGACAACCTGCCGCATCTAGTGAGGGGTGACTTGCCTTCTTACCCCAAGCCTGGAGTGCACAAATGCCTCCAGAAGGTGGTGCTAATGAAAAAAAAAGGCATTTTCTTACATTTCTGCCCCTTCAAATGTATTGAAATCTGTAAAAACCATGGAATTTCCAACTGTATCCATTAGCTATTGCTCTTAGGAGAAAAATGACACCCCATTGGTATGAACTGACCTACCTTAGGGGGCGCTACAAGTACAAAACTACTACTGCTACAACCTCCTGATTTCTCTAACATTTTCTCAAACATTCTTGCGTGTATGAAAATGGTTATAACAGCTATAGAAGTGAAGAAAATGTAGCGAAACCATACCATTTTGGAAAGAAGATAACCTGCCGCATCTAATGAGGGGTCACTTGCCTTTCTACCCCTAAGTTAGTGTGCACAACTATTTCCAGAATGTGGTGCTACAGAAAAAAAAAACATTTTTTTTTTTTTTACAAATCAGTCACTTCAAAGATCCGAAAATGGTTCAACACCATGGGATTTCCTAGGAGGACCTCCTGCCAGCCTACGATAAATGGTACCCCACTGCTGTGGGATGACATACCATATTGGGTGCCAGGAGTGTAGCTACCAGTTGAACAAGGATAGGGAAGCAAACAGTGTATGTATGATTCTATGGCTATCAGTGGTCAGTCAGTGTACGTGAGGACCTGTGACTGCCAGTGAAACCAGGTGGGGGGAGGGACGAGGGGTCAGGCAGTGTATGTGGGTATATCTACCACTGGGCAGAGCGCAAGTATGGCAGTGGTGGTGGGGGAAGTAAGGTAGTACATATGGGGGATCTGTGACTACCACTGTGCACTGTAAGTCCCCCACATACACTGTTTGATTTCCAGCCTGAATCCAGTGTGTATTGGCACTTGGGTCTACCAGTAGGCAGTGGAACCAGGCTGGGGGGTTCAAACTGTGGGAATGGGACTGCCAGTAGAATGTGGAACTGGGCTGGTGGGTAGGGTACGGGGGGGATTGAGTCATTTTGTGTGCATGCCACAGGGATGTCCGATGCATTGCAAAGCAATGCAATTGATCCCCTGTCGCACACAGAGGGTTCTTTTTTTTAAAAAAAAAATTCTTCTTTATTCATAGCTTGTTGGGTGGCCTTAGGGCCCCCCAACAAGCTTTGAATGTAAAGCAATAGTAAAAAAAAAAGTCCTGTGTGTGCCGCAGGAGGGGGTCTAAAATGAACCCCCTCCCCTGTGGCACACAGAGGGTTAATTTTTTTTTTGGTCTGTTTTTTATAGACCTCATTGGGGGGCTTCAGGACCCTTCCTTATGTCGCCCAAAGAGGTCTTAGTAAAAAAAAATATGGGCTAAAAGAATTGACCCTGTGAGTGTCACAGGGTTCTCCAGCACATTGCAAAGCAATGTGCTGGGGACCACTGTGGCACTCACAGAGTTAATTTTTTTTAAATTATTATCAGACCTTGTGGGGGGACATCAGGAATTCTCCTGATTATCAGACCTTGTGGGGGGACATCAGGAATTCTCCTGATGTCCACCCAACAATCTCTGATGATAAAATACTAAAAAATATTCCTATGTCTGCCACAGGAGGGGGGCTCTGCAATGAACCCCCTCCCCTGTGGCACACACAGGGTTAATTTTTTTTTTTTTCTATTTTTTATAGACCTCATTGGGGGGCTTCAGGACCCTTCCTTATGTCCCCCAATGAGGTCTTAGTAAAAAAAAAATATGGGATAAAAGAATTGACCCTGTGAGTGTCACAGGGTTCTCCAGCACATTGCAAAGCAATGTGCTGGGGACCACTGCGGCACTCACAGAGTTAATTTTTTTTAAATTATTATCAGACCTTGTGGGGGGACATCAGGAATTCTCCTGATGTCCCCCCAACAATCTCTGATGATAAGATACTAAAAAATATTCCTATGTCTGCCACAGGAGGGGGGCTCTGCAATGAACCCCCTCCCCTGTGGCACACACAGGGTTAATTTTTTTTTTTTTTTGTCTATTTTTTATAGACCTCATTGGGGGGCTTCAGGACCCTTCCTGAAGCCCCCCAATGAGGTCTCTGTAATAACAATATGGTCTGCAACAATTGACCCTGTGAGTGCCACAGGGATCCCCAGTGCATTGCAAAGCAATGCATTGGGGAACCCTGCAGCACTCACAGGGTTAATTTTTACATTTGTTTTGTGTTTTTTTTTTTTTTATTATGGTCAGACCTCGCTGGGGCACATCAGGACCCCTCCTGATGTGCACCCAGTTATTGAGCTCCCAGCCGATTGGGCTGGGAGCTCAATATGGCGACCGAAGGAGAGCAAAAGCTCTCCTTCTCTTCACTCCTACCTCCGGTAGGAGTGATCTCGGTCGGGGAATGCCTTGCAACGTCATCGGTGACTATGTCACCGATGACGTTAGGAGGCTTCCCCCGGTCCCGCCCACTCCTACCCGGAAGTTCGGGTAGGAGAGGAGGGATAGGAGAAGCTCTGCTTCTCCTTAGTAAATATTGATCTCCCAGCGCGATCGGCTGGGAGATCAATACCTGGGGGGACATGAGGAGTAATCCTCATGTCCCCCCACGAGTGCCAGGCATTTTTTTTTTTTAAATGCGGCCACTGCATGCCGGTTATACCGGCCTATGCAGTGACCGCATTTAAGCTGTACAACGTACGAGCTTGGCACAGCAGGTACAGCTGTCCTCACTCGTACGTTGTACCCACTTGGCACTCTAGGGGTTAAAAAAAATAAATATGCTCCAAACCCGATCTCAAACCGTTATTGGTTTGAGAGATATAGGGATTCAAAGTTTGCCCCTTTCTCCTGACGTCAGCATCTAAGCTGACATCAGGAGATCCCTGTCAGGGGACCAGCAGGAGGCTCTGCAGCGGAGCAGAGATCTCGTTATCTATTAAGAATTCATTCAATGGAAAGGTGTACAAAGTATGCTTGCAAACCAGGCACACTTTGTAGAAATTTCCAATGAATTATTTATAGATAACGCAATCTCGGCTCTGCTGCAGAGCCCTCCTCGAGTAGTACGACTCGATTCTCCTGCTGTCAGCTTTACAGCTGACATCAGGAGATGAGGAGGGAGGGGGGAATCCCTAGATCTCTCAAACCATAGTGGTCTGAGAGATTGTGTTTGGTGCATTTTTTTTTAAAGTCTAAAAAACTTGGATATATTTTTTGGAGGGCATTACTGTCCCTTTAAAAAGTATTGTGCCCAGGACTGACACTGGTGGCACCCCACTTACGACTTGACTAACTTGAAAAGCTTCCATTTACAACAAGTGCCATAATTTAAAAGAGAACTATCACCCCTAACTATACAAGTATGCCTCAGTGTGGCCTTCATAAAACAATAACTTATAATAGTTTTTTTTGTTATACAATTCATGCAATGGCAAAATTTAGTACAGGACAGACTGCGGTTACAGCTCTGTACCGCAACCTGTCAATCTTAGTCTGTAAGATTAGAGCTGTAACCGCAGTCTGTCATGAAGCAAGGCACCGGCTTTTTAAACAGTAACTTTCGCCATTGCATGAATTGTATAACAAAAAAAAAACAACCAACCAAAAAAGAAAACTATTAAAGGTTATCGCTATATGAAGATCACACTGAATCAAACTTGTATATGGGTGATAGTTCCCCTTTAAAAAGTTCTCTATGCACACCAAACCGATGCAGATCAAGAAAGAGTATGTCATAGCTTCAGAAACAGAGGCAGGGGATTTTAGAAGTCCTCCACCTAAGAGAAAGAAAGCATTCAGACTGAATTTAAAATAAAGCATTCCACCAAGAGAGGATATCCAGATGAGAACAAAGAATACAGAAGAGGACAAGCAGAATGGGAGACAGGTGTTATGCAGAAAATGACAGTTCAGAGACATGATTCAAGGCAGAAGCAAATTCCCATAGTACCTCTCATAATTCCAAGCTGACACCAACATTGTGTGAACAGAGTGGTGTTTTCCCCTTTAAAGCCATCCTTTCACAATTATGCCCTGGAGCTTGAAAAGTGGGGTGCCCAGTTTGTTTTGTTTGGTTAGAGGAGAACAAAATTAACCACTTTATATTGGCGCAGGTCTTTCGGTAATGTTGAAAGTAGCTCTATTAGAGGCACTCATAAAAAGTGACTAAAGAATTACAAAAATATATAAATGTTTATTGAAATCACAAAAAAGGATAGATCACATTTAAAACACAGTGGTCCAGATAGAGTTCCTGAGTCTATCAAGTCCATAAATGCAAAGATATACAATGCTCACATAATTCTGTAAGATAACCTAATGATGCAGAGGGAATAAATCAAAACCAATATAAATCATATATTCTCAAAGTGCACTGTGTAAGTGCCACTAACATATCTAATACATAAAGACTACCCATCATCTAAAGTGGAATATATGAAGTTGTGGACAAATGATGAACCAATATAGAGTGCAAAGCAGAAAAATAAAACGAGAATATAAAATATATATAATACTTGTCACCCAGCACCCTTAAACGGACATTAGAAATGGACTGCAAACACAGGAACCCTCATCTGAGACTGCTGACCTCCCAACGCATGTCGCCAGGGAAAATAAACATTTGTCATAATAAATGTGGGTGAAGGTATGGACCCCATATACTGGAAGCACCTCAAATTTCTAGGATTTCAAATTGTAGGATATTACCAGCTTGTCATAACCACGGGTACATTAAGTTGTTTGGCCTCTTAGAGGGAACTGTGGAAAGTATTTAATATGGTTTTTTTTTTTTGTTTTTTTGTTTTTTAAATAAAACTGTGAATTTCTTTGCAACAACTGGAAGGAGAGCTTTTACCACCTGAAGTTCCCCGCAAGGACTCTTAAAATATCGGTAATTGTGTTTAAGGATTTCTTGTGTTTCTCCCATTTTATAGACTGTTTTGCCAATGTGTAATCTTTATTTCTGTATTTTTCTACTCAGCACTGTGAAGCCTTTTTTCAGATTAAATGTTCAATTAATCAGCTCCTGTCTCTGTTCTCTAATATGAACTCACTACTCTGAAGGAAGCTCAGGTAAGCACACGTTACTAAAGGGTTAATTCTATGTCTGTTTATTAAGGTGATTTTATACTGTAATTCTGTTGTGTTTGGGGTAACTTAAGACACCCAGATATAAAGTCTTGGTGGTGACAGCAAATTGTAGTACTGGGGTGATAGTGCAGGAGGGATTTCAGGGGTTACTTTGGTGGTTGCTAGGGATAGTGACAGGTAACCAGGGGTCTAGTATTGTTAACCCTTTCACTCCCACACTCTCCCCACTGTCTCGGCAGGGCCTATAGCCTTTGCTTGTGACTCGTGCATCATGATGAACTAGTCAAAAAAAGAGGTATAAAGAAAGTGACACACACACACACATTTTCAGTAAGGGGTCAGGCTGCCTGGGCACTGCATTGAGCGCGCTTGGCACAGCAGGAACTGCTGTTCAAACTTGTACATTGTACCTACCTGGTACTCTAGGGGTTAAACCGTATATGCATTCCCACAAGAAGCAGAATCTGACTTGGTCTCAGTAAGGACATTTGCACTTAAAGGGATAATGCATGAATATAAAATGCACCTCCGATGACTCCTCATATGTTTCTGCACACATACTGCTATATTTCAATATCCTCCTACATGTAGTTCAATAGAAATGCAATTATAAAAAATCCCCCTCCAAGACTGTCCAGACAGTGCACAGCGAAGGACAATCTCTCGTGAGCATAAGGAAAATCTTGCCCTCCTTTGTCAGGAAGATCAAGAAGGAGGAATGAAATTAATGAGAGGGACATGAAGCGAGAGAGAGTAATCAAGTGATGGACAGACACTCACAGGGTCGCCTTATAGTCAGCACTAAAAGGGATAGTAATGTTTCACAAAAACACAGCTCCAATTAATCTTCATAGTATTTCAGCCACAGAGACTTATTTCATTACTGTGAGCATCGTAGTTCAAGAGTAATTGAAAGATAAAAGTTTCCCCCTCCTGCCCCTTTTACCTAGTGTAAGCCCCCACTCCTCAGATGTGGAATCCAGTCCATAGACCAGACAGCTCACATCAAGGGTCAATATTCTTACTGTGAGAACAATGAAAGCCCTGCCCCCCTTGACAGGTTTTTCCCTTATCTTAAAGATTGCCCCTCTCTGCAATCTACCTGGGCACTTCCTGCTTCTCTAAGCCGAGCAGTGTTACAACAGTAGAAGGGGTGGGAGGGGAATACTTAATCATTCAATTAGTCTTGAACTACAACTCTAACAGAGCTGAAACACTCTCCAAGGCCCAAATACTATGAAGATTAAGTAGAGCTGCTTTTATTATGAAACGTGACTATCCCTTTAAACTTTTCAAGAGCCTAACAGCAAAAGTGTGTGTATGCATGAGTTCACACTCAAGTGCGTGCATACGTGGTGGTGGTGTTTTCGCCTTACATTCGAGCAAATTTAGCACTGGCCTACAGGAATGAGATGATATGCCACCCTGCACTGCCTTTCCATTCCAATACAAAATGTACTACTGGAAGGTGTTGCTACAGCAATATAAAAGCAGCCCTATTATCTTTAACTCTATACTGGATGATAATTCAAAATCACATGGCCTGCATAATATTTTTTTCTTTGTGGATGATATTCTGATTTTCAGTAGTTCTCTTGGTGAAAATGTAAAATTAATGTAACAGAAGTGCTTACAAGGAGGAGGATTCAAATTAAACCCTGATAAGTAGCTGTTGGTTCAGCAACAGATTACATATTTTAATCTGCAGTTAAAAGTTGCTGGGAGGAGCATTCTCACAGACAAACATGCTTTCAGTACCATGTCCCACAGCTGTGAAGTCATTGCAGCACTTCTTAGGTTAAATCTTTTACTATTGAGATTACATTGTTTGCTATAAACAATTATCTGAGCACTTCTGAAGCAGGAAAGTTTTGAGGTGAAAGACATCTACAAAGCATTAGTGAGCTCACCTGTTTTACCCAAACAGGCCAAGGATAAACCACTTTATCTCCATCCATGGGTTGCTTATCCATTTATAAAGCGCTAGCCTGCAAAACTCCGTGTGCATAACCGCACATGCACAGTAGAGACTGCCGGAACGATACAGTCATGCACAGTAGAGACTGCCCGAATGCACAGAAACAGTCATGAACAGTAGAGACTGCCTGTTCTGTGCGTTCAGACAAACGTACATCTGGCCACAAGACTGGCTAAGGCAATGAAAGAAGACATGCATTAATACATGTAGCGGGGTATATGTACTGGACTACCGCATACTGCAGCGCATGTCGGCAGTTCAATCTGCTGTGTGCAAAACTGCAGAGCATAGTCTAAACTAGAGCATAATACAGAAACAAAATGTGACAGGTGGGTATAAATGTAACCTCCCATACATCAACGTCTATGTGAGCAGCTGTATAGCATGTACAGCAAAAATACTAATCAGCAGAAAGAAACAGATTTTGTGTGTCATGGGCTGTGTGACAGAGCTCACACACATTTTGACAATTTTACCAATACAATACATACCTAACAGGAATGAAGACGACGGACTAGACCGAGATAAACAAAGTGACGCAATGTAAAACTAACTCCTGCACACTGTAGATTCTATTGGACGTATCATACCCTGATAAAGGGTAATGAAATAATTCACTAATAATGTATATGTGTCATATGTTGGTGGAGAACGACGAGAGAGTGCCAGAACTCTGTAGAAACACAAAATCTGGGTAGGGCATACATATTTCCCATATGTAGCAAAATATATCTGGCACTGAAACACCATGTTCCATGACCCAGTAGGGGACAGTAGATAACAAGGAGGGCACATATCTAAATCAAGGTAAGAACATGGAAACATCATATCATATAATAAAATATAGAAGGCCAGATGTATGTTTGTCTGATGCAGTCATGCACAGCAGACACTGCCGTTCGGGCATTCATGTGCGTTTGGGCAGTCCCTACTATGTATGGCCGCATCCGATAAAAACATACTGGCCTTTTATATTATTTTATGATGATGATTATATTAACACTCTGAAAAAGTCTATATTTTTTTTTTTTTTTTAGACACTTTGGCCCGTGTACACGGGCTTTTACACTAATAAAAGTATAAGTTTCCTAGTTGCACAAGAGCAGACTTATTGCCAATTGCATTTCTCAGTCAAAAAAGGAGTTCTCCTGACGAAAAATTTGGACTACACAAAAAAAAAAAAAAAAAAGTGTTTAGGCACACTGTAAAATGTAAAATATATATTTGTTGGGAAGTCCTCATACAATCACACTGTGAACCACTCGTGTTGCCTTCTAAACATAACTTGTCTCTGGGTAATAGTCTTAAAGGGGTAGTAATACTTCATTTTCATCTCATTTTGTAGGCATTAAAAAAACATGAAGAACGATATAATTCTTATCTCTCAAACATTTATGGTTTGAGAGATATTCACAAGCAAAGTTTCCCCTCACTGACCAAAATGGTCAAATCTGCCATCTAGCAGTTTGTTCTGCTTACTTTTATTCATCTAGATCAGTAATGGCAAATCTTTTTGGGCCCAAGTGGCCAAATTCTGCCGGGTGACTAGGTTGGATATATCAAAGTGCCAGTGCAGAGAATGTACCATGCATAGGAGATATCATTGTGTAAAAACATGTAAAAAGACAACTATACATAAGTGAGTGCTCCTAATGTTATGAGACTGATCTACTGTTTTTTTTGTTTTGTTTTGTTTTTTTAGCAAAAACACGAAACCAACTTTATGTGCAGATACATTTTTACTGAAACCAAAGCACAGTCATTGTATCAGAGATGTGTAACAAATAAAAGTAGTGTAACACGATTATTTCTGCAGTGCCACAAAGTTTGAAATTGAACGTGCAAGTTTTTAGTCATCCACTTTACACTATTTCAAAGTAACATCATTAACAGCTTTCAGAAAAGGATATTCAGCCTTTACAGTACCTTAAATGTAATGACATCAACATTAATACTTAAAATTCAAAGCCACATTTTTGAAGGGAAACAGAAGCAATGTACACAAATTGTGAACATGAAATAATCCATTGCTATGGTGATTGCTTTTAATGTTGCATTGTTCCCCAATAATGGTTCTAGTTTGGCCATGATAAATACAGGAATGTAAATAGGAGAAAAACACAACTTTGGACAAAGGAGGCTCTCAGTTACAAAATCCTTTCCAGCAACACCAACTCCTCTAAATTGTGATGGGCAAAGAGACTGGTGCAAGAGGCAAGGGTTGTTTCTCTGGCTCTTGCCCCTGTACATGTATAGAAGGAGGTGGTGTGTACTGTGGTGAAGGGCTATGCCCCCTTACCCACTCCTGTGAAAATCATGCCCCATGCTTACACCAATGGGATAGGCAGTACAGAGGAGAAATGCACAACTCCTTACTACCTACCCTGATTGTGTTTGATGTTGGACAAAGCTTGATAAAAGCTACGCTGATAGCCGAAACGTCAATCTCTATAAACATGTAACAGCAATTCAAATTTAACCGAATTCCTGAGTGCCGTCTCTCTTTATGAACTGTACTAGTTGAACAGCCTGTTACACAGGCCATAGTGCCAATGCAACCAGGTCGTGGGGCAGTCACGCGCAGTGGAGACTGCCCGAGCCATGGCTGATACAGAGCTGGACGCTCCTTCTCGGCGTTACACACGATTTAGTGAATTATATAGGATGCATCATCTTTCTCCTTTGATGATCACCCAGGTTTATTTAGTTCATCTACAGTGTGTGCATTCCAATCACAATTACATGTATATATGTATGTGTGTGTATATATATTCGTAATATAAAGAGCAGTGATGCCGTTTTAATACATTTTATATTTTTTGATACCTGAACAGTGAGTGCGTACTATTATTTGTTTATGGTTATGTTCAATGGGTACAGCACCCCAGTGGTTCAACAGTGGCTTATCGAAACAAAGAAATGTGAGGGCCAATTTTATATATCTATTTCAGGTTCAGTGTCACCCACCTAAAAAGCTTGCATCTGATTAACCCACAAATATCAATTCCCATACTACCATCCTATGCTACAATACAATGTTAATCTCCATCTACAGACATATGCAGTTTTTAATAGCACTGTAATTCTGAGTGTCAGAGCTGCACATTATGTCATGTTAGCCAAAGGTCCAGCAAATTTATAGTTTTAGGAGATATTTGCAATTTTATTTTTGGAAGTAAAAGTGAACATTTCTTGGTACATCACAGAGCTTCATTAGCATGTGAAAAGTCACTGAAAAGCTTATTTAACCCACAAATGGATTTTTCCTAAATATGTTGATATTTTTGCCCTGGAAGAGGCCTCAATGATTTAGTTTCAGCTTGTGTACTCAAGCACTACTGGATTTAGTAATTTCATATTTAAAAAAAAAAAAAAAAGCAAGCACTAATGGGCTGAGAGACAAAAAGGAGATAGTGCAACACTTTTTTTTTCACCCCCTTGGTCCTTAAGGGGTATAACTGTCTCATGCCATCTTCCATCCACCCCCCACCCCCCCATGTGCTTCTGTTGAGTAGCTATTGCTCTTCACCATTACCTGGTAGTAGACACTTACGGAAGACAGTTGTGAACAAACAAAGTTAAAGATGGATACACCTAAACACCAGCTCTTTCCTTCACAGACTTGCTACAGCCTTCATCCTATCATAATGTAGGCCTTGGTAATACAGGTTCTTAGGTTAGGAGCTGGCTCACATATGTAAAAAGCACTCTGGCAAACCCTTTGGCTGACAAAGCAACTGTTGGGTGCTCTTTGGCACTCAAAATTAATGGCACGGTTAAGCATTTGCTTCCATTCTACCCCAGAAATGACTGAAGTTACACATCACTGCAAATCTTACATGATATTTTTACAGTGAATCAGGCATTTTATTTTAATAATCCTGTTGTTAAAAGGACACTGGCTGGTTGATACAAGCAGCAGGTTGGAATCCTGGTCACCATGACAACCTAGGATTAATCGATCCCAGATGTACAACCACTGTATGATTTTTGGAATTCCATCAACTGGTGTTTACATAATTTCCTCACTTTACCTAACTTGTTGGGTAATTTAATGCTGCAAACAACTTATTTAATAAGGCACCACAGTGTGAAATTCTGACTATTGTTAAAGGAGTTGTAAACACGTATAATGAAAAATCATATTTAACCCCTTAGCGACCCTTGACGTACCAGGACAGTCAAGGGTAAATTTGCTCCAAGGACCCTTGACAGTCCCGGTACGTCAAGGGTTAAACTCTCCCATCGCGGCCGCACGGAGCGATGGGAGAGCGCGGGCTGCTTGTTACTAAGTGTCCCGATACCGGGACACTTAGTAACAACCAGTAGAAAGTTTGTTGCAACATGCGATTCGCTTGATGAGCGAATCACATGTTGCAAATGCTTATTGACAGGGACAGTATTTGTAAATACTGTCCCTGTCATATATCTCTGCCTCCCTCCATCTTGCACACTGCTGAGGTGGAGAGAGACAGAGAGAAATTGTGCCAGATTGCGATCCAGCGTTCCAGTGTTCCTGCAAACTGTTTTAAAACATAAAATTAACCCTTTGATCACTGTTTTACAGTGATAATCAAGTTCCCCCCCATCTGATCACTTTTAGAGTGATCAATAAACTACAGATCAGTGTTTGCTGATCTGTGGGACACCCCCATCCCCCCTGTATTCTCTGAATTTATTTATTTTTTTTTTTTTCATTTTTTTTTTTAAATAAAAATTGATTTAAAATATAGTTTAGGTAGTTTAGGTAGGTAGGTGGGTAGGTTTAGTGTAGATTTGTGTTAGGGAAAGGATTAGGGACAGATTTAGGTTTAGGTAAAAAAAAAAAAAACGAAACAAAAAAAAAAAAAATATATATATATATAATAAGTATAGTTTAGATAGGTAGTTTCTGGATATACTTAGGTTAGGGTAAGTTTTAGGGTTAGAGTTAGGTTTAGGGATAGCGTTAGCGCAAGAAAAAAAAATGTTAGTGGGCAAAATGCAGCGCAGGTATAGCGTTGAAGAGGCATATGCCTTTTTTGGCATCTGACTCAGAGGCAACAGACACTGCGTCAGATTTTGATATTGAGCAGTTTTCAGAAAGTGAGAGCAACTCTAGTGACGACGCTGGGCCTTCTGTCAAGAAAAGACGCACTGCCCCAAGAGCTGCCCTGGCAACTGCCCCAGCACCTGCCAAAAGATCCGCCAAAAGACTTTGCAAAATACCTACCAAAAGGAATGCCCCAAGAGCTGCCCTGGCAATTGCCCCAGCACCTGCAAAAAGATCTGGCCAAAGAAATGCCCCAACACCTGCCACTCCTGATCATAATGAATGGGTATCCCCAATCAATTTTTGCCCACAAATACCAGAATTTACAGGCACCCCAGGGATTCAAATTGATGTTGAGGGATTTAACTATGATAATTTTTTTGATTTGTTTTTGGGGGAAGACATTTTAGGTGAAATTGTGTCCCAAACCAACTTGTATGCAGCCCAGTATACTGCCGCCAACCCTACAGCTTTTGTAGTTAAGGAAGAAACATGGAAACCCATAGACATCATAGAATTTAAACAATTCTGGGCCTTAATAATGGCAATGGGTATAATAAAAAAAGCCCAGTATCCGATCCTACTGGAGCAAAAACCCCGTATGTGATACCCCTATATTCCCCAAGACTATGACCAGGACCAGATTTGAAATCATTTTGCACTTTATGCATTTTAGCGATAATACCCTGTGCCCCCCAAAAGAACACCCCCAGTATGATAGACTGTACAAAATTCGTCCCCTAATAAGCCATTTACAGAAAAAGTTTTCCCAAGTGTATATGCCCCAAAAAGAAATTAGTGTAGATGAATCCCTAATGAAATACAAAGGCAGGTTAGGGTTCAAGCAGTACATCCCCTCAAAGCATTCCAAATTTGGTGTAAAATTGTATAAATTGTGCGAAAGTGCCACAGGCTACACCCAGGCTTTTAGAATTTATGAGGGCAAGGACAGCCAACTTGATCCTCCTGGGTGCCCCGAATTTATGGGAACAAGTGGGAAAATAGTTTGGGATTTAATTTACCTCTTATTAAATAAAGGCCATCAATTATTTGTTGATAATTATTACACCAGCCCCCTTTTATTTAAGTCTCTGTTTTGTTTTGACACCATGGCCTGTGGCACTGTCAGGCGCAATTGCAGGGAGTTGCCCAAAACACTCATAGATAGCAAACTAAAACCTGGGATGTCCTTATCTTTGTCCCAACAGGAGCTGCTGGCAGTGAAGTTTAGGGACAAAAACAGAGGTCTACATGCTGACCACAATGCATGAGGACAGATCTGTGGCAGTCACTGTTCGTTGCAGGACAGTGGTAATGAGAAAGCCAGTCTGCATCAGGGACTATAATAAAAACATGGGGGGAGTTGATCTGAGTGATCAACTAATGCAGCCATACCTCGCAATGAGGAAGTGTAGGGCATGGTATAAAAAAGTTGCCATCTATATGATGCAGACTGCTGTACATAATTCATTTTTACTTTTCAAGCTGGCAAACCCCAATCAAAAATGTAGCTTTTTACAGTACCAGCTACAACTTATTTCCATATTTTTATTTCAAGGTGCGTCTGAAATAATTCCACCAAGACCCGGGGTAGTACATTTTATTTATAAAATCACCCCAACTCCCCAAAAGAACAAACCACAGAAGTGCTGCAGGGTTTGCTACAGAAAGGGAATACGGACAGACACACCACTTACTGTCCTGATTGCCCTTCCAAACCTGGCCTCTGCCTTGGTGACTGTTTCAAGGAATACCATTCAGGCACAATGCAGTAGTGCTGTAAAGGTTCTTTTATTATTTGGCCACTTTTTTCCCCTGAAATATCCTGTTTTTTATTTTTCAAAACACATCCCTCCTTAGATCTAACACTATCAAAATTTATCTCTGATAATGGAAACACACATGTTCCCTACTGGGCCTAGTAGCTCCCCCAAACCCTGACAAACCTATGCATATGGGGCATTGCCGTACTCAGACAATGTAACTCACCACTAATGTAAAGCATTTAAAAAATCTGCAAATATCATCTGATTGAAATCCAGAGCAACACTAAAATAGAAATGTGAAAAATGGTGTTTCTCTGCCTTACTGCAGATTTTGGGAGGGATTGGTGATATACAGTGGCAGCGAAAAAATTGATAAGATGCAAATAGAATGAAAGCCAGGGTTGTCTACTCTTCTACAAAATATACTTTTGGGGGTAAAATTAATTGCAGCATTGCCAAACAGACCGAAATGAGACAAGGCACTAGCTGGAAAAATGGCATGTCTGTAAAAGGAAACTAACATGTTCCAACTGGGCCCAGTAGCTCCCCCAAACCCCGACAAACCTATGTATATGGGGTATTGCCGTAATTAGATGAAGGAGCCGAATACTAAATCAATGCAATTTATAAAATCTTCACCTGTTCTGTGCTTGAAATTCACATCAACATTGAAGGCAAAGCGTGAAAAATGCTGTTTTTTTTTACTTGTGTTAAGTTTTCACAGGTTTGGTGGTAAAATGGCTGTTTGCAAAATTTGAAAACACACCTAAAATGAAAGCCTGGGGTGTCTACTTTCAAAAAATATACACTTTTGGGGGGAAATCTTAAAAAAGAGCAGTGTTACACAGCCCAAATGAGAAATGGCACCAGTAACGCAAGCTGTGAAGATTCAAAGTGTGAACCTGGAAACACGCATGTTCCAATTTGGGACCCGTAGCTCCCACAAACCATGAAAAAGCTATCCATATGGGGTATTTCCGTACTCAGAAGAAGGAGCCGAACACTAATAAATGCAGTTTATAAAATCTTCACCTGTTCTGTGCTTGAAATTCACATCAACACTGAAGGCAAAGTGTAAAAAACGCTGTTTTTTTTACTTACGTCAAGTTTACGAGAAAGTGGTGGTAAAATGGCTGTGTAAAAAATTTGAAAACACACCTAAAATGAAAGCTGGAGGTGTCTACTTTCCAATAATAAACACTTTTGGGGGGAAATCCTAAAGTGGAGCACTGGCACATAGCCCAAAATGAGTAATGGCACCAGTTAAGCAGGATTTGAAAATTCAATATTTGTTCAAAATTGGGCCCTGTAGCTCTCCCAAACCTTGAGAAACCTATGCATATGGGGTATTGCTGTACTCAGAGGTGTAGCTCAGTAGTATTAATTTTTTTTTCTTCGGTTAGGAGTGCCCAAACTCTCTGGAACTATATTATATATATATATATATATATATATATATATATATATATATATATATATATATATATATATATATATATATATCTCTATATATATATATATATATATATATATATATATATCTCTCTCTCTCTATATATATATCTCTATCTCTCTCCCCCTATATATATCTATATATATCTATATATATATATATA